>LR738714.1:634827583-634883687 GCA_902687465.1 Secale cereale
CGCCGGACCTCCCTCACCCTGCAGCTCACTGGCCCTGCTTCGCCCCCCCCCCCCGCGCAATGGAGGAGGATGAATGCAATTGACCCCCTCTCTCTGATTCATTGTACTTAACTGTTTGTAATTAGAAATTTTGTAATTAGTTGTATTATTGCTCGGGTGGAGTGGACGTGTTGAGAATTAGTACTCTTGTAATTAGATATTTTGTGATTACTTGTATTATTGCTCGGGTGGAGGTGGACATGTTGAGATGTGACCATCGTGTCTGTATTATATTTTATTGTTTTGTAATTTGAAATGTAACCGCGTCTGACCGTGCATGTGCATGGTTGGTTTGTTTTTTTAATTAAAAAAAGAACTTTGCCGTCTCTGATATTTGATGCTGATGGCAAAGACCGAATCTAGCTAACGGCAAAGTTGCTTTCTGTGCTGTCTGTTATGTCTGAGGCTGACGGCAAATATGTGATTTGGCTGACGGCAAAATCTTTGCCGTCTGGCCGATGAAAAGCTGACGGCAAAGTACTCTTTGCCGAGTTTGCTTTGCCGTCTGAGTTTGTTGTCAGCTTGCAGATGGCAAACTCTTTGCCGTCTGTTTTTAGGTCTTTGTCGTCTGTGGGGCACAGACGGCAAATTACCTGATTCCTGTAGTGCAAGATCTTACCCTCAACTACGAGGGGAAGTAAGGAACTGCCATCTAGCTCTCCACTTGATTCACCATCTGTTATTGGTAAATTTGCGACACCTACTCCTGCTATTGAATCTGATATGTGGTATGTTCTTGATGATGCCACTTCTGCTATGTATGATGAAACTACTTCTATGCTTGATAATACTGTGCCAGTAGGTGAATTTCTAGATGAACAAATTGCTAGAGTTAGGGAGAATGCAAATATTGAAAGTGATGATATTTATGAAAGTGATGATAGATATGAATTGCCAGTTATTCCTGAGGGTTATGTTATGGATGAAGAAACTGCTAGAGACTTTCTTGCTTGCAACGATAGATATGATCTTAAGAAATTATTAGCTAAGATGAAAGAAAAGTCTTTGAATGCTAGAATGAAACATGACCCTGCTTTCGCTACTTCACCTATCTTTGTTACTGATAAGGATTATGAATTCTCTGTTGATCCTGAGTTGATTACTTTGGTTGAATCTGATCCTTTCCATGGCT
The DNA here is from genome assembly GCA_902687465.1 of Secale cereale. Taxonomy (NCBI): domain Eukaryota; kingdom Viridiplantae; phylum Streptophyta; class Magnoliopsida; order Poales; family Poaceae; genus Secale; species Secale cereale. The sequence continues at coordinate 634,828,755 of LR738714.1, forward strand.
ATGAATCTAAAACTGTTGTAGCACATCTTACTAAGTTGAATGATATAGCCACCCTGTTTATCAACGATGAAAAGATTCGTTACTACTATATCCTTAAGTTGTTTTCGTTCTCGTTAAAGGGTGATGCTAATACTTGGTTTAATTCTCTTGATCCTGGTTGTGTGCGTAGTCCCCAGGATATGATGTATTACTTCTCTGCTAAATATTTTCCCGCTCATAAGAAACAAGCTGCCTTACGGGGAATATATAGCTTTGTGCAAATTGAAGAAGAGAGTCTCACACAAGCTTGGGGGAGGCTTCTCCAACTACTTAATGCTTTGCCTGATCATCCTCTTGAGAGGAACGATACACTTGATGTCTTTTATAATGGACTAACTGATGCTTCCAGAGACCACCTGGATAGTTGTGCTGGCTCTGTTTTCAGGGAAAGAACAGTAGATCAAACTACTATTGAATAATATGCTGGCCAATGAAAATAATTGGACACTTCCTGAATCAGCCCCTAAGCCAACTCCGAAGAAAAGAGGTGTTCTATTTCTCAGTCCTGAAGATATGCAAGAGGCCAAGAAATCTATGAAAGAAAAAGGTATTAAAGCTGAAGATGTTAAGAATTTACCGCCTATTGAAGAAATACATGGTCTTGATAACCCGACACGTGTAGTAAAGGTAAATTCTCTTTATAGATATTATGAAGGTGATATTCCTCGTTATAAGTCTGCTAGCCAATGCTTAGATGAGTTTGACAATTTTATGGTGAAACAAGAAAACGTCAATGCTTATGTTGGTAGACAATTGCAACACAATGCTTATATGATTGAACGCTTGAGAGATTATCTGTCTAGAGTTAAAGGTGAACTGAAACTTATTAGTATACATGCTTCCATGGTCACCACTCAAGTAGAACAAGTACTTAAGGCTCAGAATGAATTGCTCAATGAATCAAATGGTAAGAATAATGACTATGTTGTTAGAGTTGCTACTGGAGGTGGTAAAGTGACTCAGGAACCCTTGTATCTTGAGGGCCACCCTAAGAGAATTGAGCAAGATTCTCAGAGGGCTAATTTGTATGCACCTAGTTCTACTAAGAAGAAGAAAAAGAAAAATGATAGAACTTTGCATGCTTCTAGTGAACCTGTAGCTGACACACCTGAAAATTTCAATGATATATCTCTTTCTGATGCTGAGACACAATCTATTAATGAACATGAACCTCGTGATAATGTCAATGATGATGTTCATGATGATGCTCAACCTAGCAATGATAATGATGTAGAGATAGAACCTGCTGTTGATCTTGATAACCCACAATCAAGAATCAGTGTTATGATAAGAGAGACTTTGTTGCTAGGAAGCACGGTAGGGAAAGAGAACCACGGGTTCAGAAACCCATGCCTCTTCCTCCGAAACCATCCAAGAAAAAGGATGATGAGGATTTTGAGCGCTTTGCTGAAATGATTAGACCTATCTTTTTGCGTATGCGTTTGACTGATGTGCTTAAAACAAATCCTTATGCTAAGTATATGAAAGATATTATTACCAATAAAAGAAAGATAGCCGAAGTAGAAATTTCCACTATGCTTGCCAATTACACTTTTAAAGTTGGAATACCTAAGAAACTAGGAGATCTAGGAGTACCTACTATACCTTGCTCCATTAAAAGAAACTATGTTAAAACTGCTTTATGTGATCTTGGAGCCGGTGTTGGTGTTATGCCTCTCTCTTTATATCGTAGACTTGACTTGAGTAAGTTGACACCTACTGAAATATCTTTGCAAATGGCTGATAAATCAACTGCTATACCTATCGGTATTTGTGAGGATGCGCCTGTTGTGGTTGCGAATGTTACTATTCTAACGGACTTTGTTATACTTGATATTCTCGAGGATGATAGTATGTCTATTATCCTTGGTAGACCCTTTTTGAATACTGCAGGGGCTGTTATTGATTGCAACATAGGCAATGTCACTTTTCGTTTCAATGGTAATGAGCATACGGTACACTTTCCAAGGAAACAACCTCAGGTCCACAGTATCAATTATATTGGAAAAATTTCAACTATTACTATTGGAGGTTATGAATTTCCTCTTCCTACTATCAAGAAGACATATGACATTCTTATTGTTGGGGACATACATATCCCCATTGAGGTAACCTAGTGTTATTCGAACATTCTCTGGTTTCATGTTATTCGGAAAGAGTTTATTAACAAGACCTAATCAACCTTGTTAATGGATTTCTTTTGATGAGCATGAGATAGGTGAATCTAGATAGCACAACCTTCTGTACCCTCATTTTATTTTCTGTTAATTACGATAAATAAAGCAAAAATAGTATTCTATGTCTGTTTCCAGACTTATCCGTGCAATAAAAAATACCCCAAAAATAAAAGTTCTCCAAATGCCCTGAAAATTTAATATGATTTTTTCTGGAATATTTGAGAATATATGGCACAGAGCACACAGCGAGGGGAGCCAGCACCTGACCACCAGGGTCCAGGGCGCGCCCACCCTCACAAAAAATCACCAACCAGCTCAAGCACGAGTTCTAGCTCATCTTGCTGCCATTTTTGATCTCCTTGCTCAAAGCACCATTCACCAAACTGTTTGGGGAGTTTGTTCCTTGGTATGTGACTCCTCCATTGGTCCAATTAGTTTTTGTTCTAGTGCTTTATTTATTGCAAATTTTTGCTGTTGTGATGACCTTGTTCTTGAGCTTGCATGTCAAATTTCCTTGGTCCCTAGTAGTTCTAATGCATGATATAGTCTCTAGGAACTAGTAGGAGTTGTTGCTATCAATCTTGTTGAGTTTGGTTAACTTTTATTTTGAGTTACTGTTTTTTTAGAAAATTTCAGAAAAATGCAAAGGAAAAACTTCCAAGGTGGTTCCTCAAGGAAGCAAGAACCGAGGCTCGCGTTTCGTGAGCCAGACAATGAACTACTGAGGGAAGCTGGCGTGCGACCTTGTGAATGGCCGTCAGACGAATTTATGGATTAGGTTGGCATCAAGGACGAATTTTACGCATATGTGCGCAACGCTGACCTCGAGGGCTTCATACAAGATAAGTGCCCTCAATACCGTGGCTTAACTGATACCTTTGTGAGAAGGTTTAAATTTTCATCTTCACAATTCTCACACTGTCCTGTTTGACCTGTATGATAAATCTTACACCATGGACTTAGAGGATTTTAATGATGCTTGTAAGCTCCCGCAGTGGGGCAGTATGGTTGACCCTCGCAAATCTAAATATAGAGATTTCCTTGCTAGTATCACTGTGGGGGAATCTAGAGAAATCACATAGGCTACCATAGGGAGCATTAATTTTCGTGCTATTCATTACTTTGCTCTCTTTATAGGTAGATGCATAAACGGTAAAGATGAGGCTTGTCACATGTGTGTCCCAGATCTTAGTGTTCTCAAGAGTGCTGTATTAGGTGATAGACAATATAACTTGGGAGCCATTGTTGCACGTAGGCTACACCATAATGGTTTGCATGGAGATTTATTTGGTGGGATTTATGCCACTCGCATAGCCCGCCGTCTTGGGGTGCCTGTGCATGAGAATGATGAACCTTTACCGCCTGCTCATTTGGATTACCATGCTATGACTAGTCACCGGTTTATAGAGAGGGATGATCAATCCCTCAAATATCGACTAATCTTTAACAAGCGTCATGCCATCCCTATTACTCTTCCTGCCCCTACTTTGTTTGACTTTCAGGCAAAAGGAAGATACACTATAACCAGGGAGGAGGCAAATGAGTATCATAGGATGACGGAAGCAGCCCGCCTTCGAGCTGCAGCTCAGCAGGCAGTAGCTGCTGCATCTCAGTACAACCCCAACTACGACTTTGGATATCCGCCAGGCCAATACTGGCCATAGACCAACTTAGGCCAAAAGCCTAAGCTTGGGGGAGTACGTGTTTCTCATCGACTTTACATTCATGCTCACACACTTATTCTTGTTGTCGGTGCTCACACTCTTTCATTGTACCATCCATGCTTATTTTTAATTTCTTTTTCTTATTATTTTTCTTGTGTGTCAGAAAAACCTTAAGAAAAACAAAAAAATATTAGTTGTAGCTTTTAGCTAGCTTAGTACTTTCCTTGCTTGTAGTAGTAGTAATTAAAAGAAAACCCAAAAACATTTACCGTTCTTCTTTTGCTTGTTGGGATCTTTCCCATGTAAATAGTTTCTTTTCTTTTCTTTGGGGGTTAAGAGTAGAAGACTGTGATTTAAAATGCTTAGTGGCTCTCTCAAGCTTTATTGTTGATTTAACCTTGAGCCATATTACCTTGTCTTCTCTCTTGTATTAAATGCTCGCAGATTCCAACTTAGTCCAATGCACGTGCACTATTATTATTATCCACACCATTCGGTCATGCGAATGAAAGGCAATAAGGATGATATATGATGAACTAATTGAGATGAGAAAAGCTGGTATGAACTCGACCTCTCTTGTTTTTGTAAATATGATAGTTCATCTTTCCTGATTCACCCTGTTATGAATGAAACATGCTTGCAATGACAATTAGAGATCATAGATGCTTATGCCATGCTTAATTAGCTGAGAGTTTATAATGGTCTATCTTGCGTGCCAACATGATATTAAAATGGTTGTGATGTGGTATGATGGGGTGGTATCCTCCTTTGAACGATTCAAGTGGTCTGACTTGGCACATGTTCACGCATGTAGTTGAAACAAAATTAACATAGCCTCCACGATATTTATGTTCATGGTGATTTATATCCTACTCATGCTTGCATTCATTGTTGATTAATTTTAATGCATGTTCAAGACCGTTGTTGCTCTATAGCTGGTCGCTTCCCAGTATCTTTCTAGCCTTCACCTGTACTAAGCGGGAATACTGCTTGTGCATCGACTTCCATAAACCCCAAAGTTATTCCATATGAGTCCACCATACCTACCTATGTGCGGTATTTACCTGCCGTTCCAAGTAAATTTGTATGTGCCAAACTCTAAACCTTCAAATGAAATTGTGTTTTGTATGCTCAAACAACTCATGTATCAACTAGGGCTGTCTATATCTTCCATGCTAGGTGGGTTATTCTCACGATGAGTGGACTCTGCTCATCATTCACGAGAAAAGGGATGGTAACCGGGATGCCCAATCCCATGCTCAAATCATAATAATTAAACAAAACTCCCCCAGGGTTGTTGCTGGTTTGGATGGTACCCCGTGGATTCGGATGGCCGTGGAGTGTGATTGTTGCTGGTTGGGGGAGTATAAACTTTACCATTCTGTTTGGGAACCGCCTATAATGTGCATAGCATGGAAGATATCGAGATTCTTGGTTGTTATGTTGACAATGAAAGTATACCGCTCAAAATGTTATTCATCTCTATTTAAAAATCGAGCTCTGGCACCTCTACAAATCCCTGCTTCCCTCTGGGAAGGGCCTATCTATTTACTTTTATGTTGAGTCATCATCCTCTTATAAAAGAGCACCAGTAGGAGAGCACCTCTGTCATTTCCATGTATTACCATTAATTTGCATTGAGTATGATCATGACTGGATCTTTTTTACCATGAATTAAAATGGCTAGTCAGTCCTTGATCTTTAAAGGTGCTCTGCATTTATGTTTTGCGGTCTCAGAAAGGGCTAGCGAGATACCATCTTGTTATATTATATCATGATTGTTTTGAGAAAGTGTTGTCATCCGAGGTTTATTATCATTGCTCGCTAGTTGATTATACCATTGATGTGAGTAGACTTGAGACCTAAAAGTTATTGTGAATGTGGTTAGTTCATGATCATTGCTGAAAACCTGAATGTTGGCTTACATATTTACAACAACAAGAGAAAATAGAGTTTGTCAAAGTCTTTCTTTATCACTTTCAGTTTATCAACTGAATTTCTTGAGGACAAGCAAAGGTTTAAGCTTGGGGGAGTTGATACGTCTCCAACGTATCTACTTTTCCAAACCCTTTTGCCCTTGTTTTGGACTCTAACTTGCATGATTTGAATAGAACTAACCCGGACTGACGCTGTTTTCAGCAGAATTGCCATGGTGTTGTTTTTGTGTAGAAATAAAAAGTTCTCGGAATGACCTGAAAATTTACGGAGAATTATTTTGGAAAATACAAAACTACCTGCGAGAAGATCCAGACCAGGGGGCCCACACCCTGTCCACGAGGGTGGGGGCGCGCCCCCACCCCTAGGGCGCCCCCCTGCCTCGTGGGCCCCTTGGGTGCTCCACCGACGTATCTCTAGATCCCATATATTCACTTTTGGGGAGAGAAAAACCAAAGAGAAAGAATTATCGCGTTTTACGAGACGGAGCCGCCGCCAAGCCCTATTCTCTCCCGGGAGGGCTGATCTGGAGTCCGTTCGGGGCTCCGGAGAGTGGAGATCGTCGCTATCATCATCTTCAACCTTCCTCCATCACCAATTTCATGATGCTCACCGTCGTGCGTGAGTAATTCCATCGTAGGCTTGCTGGACGGTGATGGGTTGGATGGGATCTATCTTGTAATCGAGTTAGTTTTGCTAGGGTATGATCCCTAGTATCCACTATGTTCTGAGATTGATGTCGCTATGACTTTGCTATGCTTAATGCTTGTCACTAGGGCCCGAGTGCCATGATTTCAGATCTGAACCTATTATGTTTTCATGAATATATGTGTGTTCTTGATCCTATCTTGCAACTCTATAGTCACCTACTATGTGTTATGATCTGGCAACCCCGAAGTGACAATTTGTCAGGACCCCGATCCTAAGTCACACAGGTCTAGCATGTAACACATCATATCACTTTGCGGCCTCACGCACGGTATCCCCACGGGTGCCACCTTACTTGGCCCGGGACCGTTTGTGCATTTTGGCACACGTATATGATAGTGTCGCTAGCATCCATATGACAGAGAACCCGGTCCGACATGACTAGTTATAAACCGAAAGTGGCGCTAAATTACAGAGACAGGCATACATGACCCAGCAACGAACGTGTCGGTCATGAACGTATGAACCCAAGTCGTAGCAAGCTACAAGGACTTAAAGGAACAACGCGTGAAATTTCCCATAAGGGCAGACACAGGAACGAAGAAGGACACATGCCGGCCATCCTAAGTGTTCTGGAGCAGTAGCAAGCTACCAAGGCTCAGTGGAAGCACTAGGAGACATTTCCCTGTAAGATAGGCTACCAAGGGTAAACAACTTGGTGTCGGATCCCACACATAGCACATTACACATACGCATAACTTGCAAGTATGTGTTGTACAACATGGCATCACAACATAACAACAACTCATATAGATAAAGGCCCAGAAGAGCCATCATAGCATTTATTACAAGAAGTGGGTCTCATGACCCAACATACAGAGCATACAGGCAACGGAAGCATAACATGTCTGAGTACAGACAACTACAAATGAAAAGGGTTGAGAATCTTGACTATCTACAAGACCCTCCCAAGGGTACAAGATCGTAGATGAGGTAACAAGCTAAACATCGAAGTCCACGCGGAACCACTAGTGAGACTGAAGTCTCTCTGCAAAACATAAATTAAGCAAACGTGAGTACAAAGGTACTCAGCAAGACTTACATCAGAGCTAGCTACATATGCATCAGTATCAACAAAGGGATGGTGGAGTTTGACTACAACAAGCCAGCTTTGACTCAGTGGTTATCCTGAACTACGACTGCAAGTAACTCTTTGAGGTGGCGCACACGAGTCCACATATTCACCGATCAATACACCACTATGGATCCACTCCCGTCTCCCTACGAGAAGGCCATCCATAGCACTCATGCTTATCTTGCGCATTTTAGAGTATCCACTTTCACTTGTCTATGAACTGTATAAGCAACCCAGAAGTCGTTCACCACAGACATGGCTATTCGAATAGATCATTTGTAACCCTGCAGGGGTGTACTTCTTCACACGTGTTTCCACCACTTAGCACCTGCACACGACATGTGCTCGGCAGACTTCAAGCGAAAGTTGACGTGGGTGTAGACCACGACCTGACTAACCACACAAGTCCCTAGTCCAGGTTTATCGCCTATTCATGTTCCATCCGAAGGGAGTCCGGCCGAGGTTTCCACTTACGGCCCTAAACGATGTGTACAGGGTTCCCAAGCCACCAAACGGGTGACTCGGTACACCGGGCCACGTGCCTACCGCATCATAGCCCACCCCTCCGGTCAGGACTGTGCACGGCCTCCAGCATACTACAAACACCAGAAACTAATAGCAACTCCTGGACAGAGGACAAGGGCAGTTAATAAGTCGAGCGGGGTCATATTTCAGAGCCCAATGTGTGGTAGTAGCTGTTCATGGATCAACTAACACAGAACTCAGTTCCTGAGGACGGTCTCAATGAGACAACCCACCATGTACTCCAACATGGCCTCTCATCGCTACCTTTACCAAATCGTGTTCACACACCTAGCTCACAACAGTAGAACATGATGACCACTTTCCAATTCACCCCCAATGAATCAGACCTTACACAACTCTAAGCAATGGCAGTTATAACCAGAAAGCATGAATGAGTAGGCACAACATGGCTCAAAAAACTCCTACTCATGCTAGTGGGTTTCAACTATTTACTATGGCAATGACAGGTCATGTAGAGGAAAAGGGGTTCACCTACCGCAGCAAAAAGCCGTTGAATCATTGTTGTCCTAATGCAGTAAAAGATAGCAAGAGCGAGAGAGTGGGATTGTATCGGAATCCTCAATGAGGTTTTGCTTGCCTGGCACTTCTGAAGATAGTAAAGCTCTTCATCTGTGTCATCGATCTCATATCGTCGGAACGTCGTCTACTGAGAGGGGACAAACACCGGCAACAGAGAAAGAACACAATCAATGCAATGCGACAATATGATGCATGATCATGACATGGCAATATGCTGTTGATTGAGCTAATGCAACTAGCAACCATATTAAATGAATTTGGTTTGAACCAAAGGTTCAAATTCAAACTTCATATGTGATTATTCGAATGCCATTTAATTGATTTGACCTGATCAGTAGGCATAAGTTGTTCAAACATGCATGATAATGCCATAAATAGATTCCTTGAATTTTTCTGATAAATTTTCATATATAAATTATTTTCATTGGAGTTATAGATTATTTTCTATGATTTTTAGAAGTTTGGGGTATTTTTTGAAATTCATATATCATTTTCTGATTTATTTTAATTCCAGAAAATACTTACTGCGCCAGCACGGTGTCATGCTTACGTCAGTTGGTCAACAGAGCCGCCCAGGTCATACTGACCAGTGGGGTCCACACGTCAGTGTCTAACTAAACTAACCTAAATTAGTTAAAACTAATCTAACTTAATTAGCCTGGAGGGTCCCACATGTTAGTGAGTCAGTGGCTTAACTAAAATTAGTTTATAACTTAACCAAAAGTTAGCAGGGGCCGGGCCCACTTGTCGGCGACCAAGGGGGGTCAAACCCCTGGTCAAACCGGGGCTAAGCCACCGGCGGCTCGACGCCTGCAATAGGGGACACGGCGGGGCGTGGCGAGAACGGGCTGTGGTGCCCCGTTCGTAGCGTGGCTGGGCTCGTTCGAGAGCCCAGACCAGCGCGCGTCAGGTGGAGCGCCAGTCGGTCTTGGGGTGGCCGGAGGCGAGAGATAGGAGCTCGGCCGCGGCGGCAGAGCTCGGTGATGGGCGCAAGTGGTGCTGCAGGATGCAAGAGGGCAAGGGGAGGCGCTAGCGAGGCTCAGCGCGGAGCGGCACTCCCGGTGGACACACGCCCCGGGCCAAATGGTCATTGGAGCATCGTCGGCAGCGAGCGCAAGCGGCGGACGATTCAGACGCAGGTGGTGCGGCGGCTACGACGTGCAACATAAGAAACAGAGAGGGGGGGTTAGGCTCAGTAGCTCACGGTGGTCATGTAGGTGCAGACGGCGAGCTAGGAGGAGGCCTGGAGACGACGAGATGGCGACGGCGATCTCCGACGGCCGGCGATGAAGATGTTGAAGATGGCGGGTCCGTGGGGCGTCCGGCGTCGCGCGGCTCGATGAGGAGAAGTATGGTGACGGGGCGGTTCTTCTGGACACGATGGAGAGGCGGGACGATGGCTCTGGCCGCGGCGAACGGCATCGGTGGCGGTGGCATGCTCCGCCATGGGGAGGGAAAGCATAGGAGCTAGGGGGGTGGAGAGAATGAGAGAGTGAGGTGGGTTCGTGGCCGTCTCCGTGGCGCTGGGAGAGAACCTCAGGGGCGTGAGGCAGGCAGGGAGGAGGTGGCGGCCTCAGGGCGCGCCGTGCCCACCTTCGCCTCTGCCTACTGGCAAAGGTTGAGGATGACTGGCACTGTGGGCCAGTGGGCCGCACAGTGCTGGGCCAGCTGGGGCGCTAGGTAAGCTCACTTTTCCTTTTTCTAATTGTTTTCTATTTTCTCTTTTTTTTTGCTTTATTAAAAATGCTAGATCATTTTCATAAATCATGAAAATATTTGTGGGCACTGTCTGGATTAATTCCAATAGCCCTCATTTACTTCCAAGATTATTTGGACATTTAAAATTATTTATAGGATTTAAATGTCCAAATGCAAATACTTTATGATTTAATTCAAGGATCCAAGTTGTCCCATAAAAGTGTGCACCATTTTTGGCAGAGGTTCTAGACCAATTCAAAAATCATGAACATTTTCAAAGGCACTTTTGGGTCATTGAAAAAGTTTTTTATTGAACCTAGTTGAGTTGTTTTGGTGCTAGGGTTTGAACAATCCCCATTTCAACTTTCTGAAAACTTAAACATGATGCAAGAAATATGCAAACACTAGGCAGGACCAGAAGCTAGGGATGTGACAACTCACCCCCACTAAACAAGAATCTCGTCCCGAGATTCAAGACGTGAGGTAAGAAAACAGAGGGGACACAAGCTAACACAATCTTCACAGTCCGGGTTGCACTTCATAAGAACGTTGATTGTGTGCATCATGTTGATCTTGACATCAACACAGTGACGACAGAAGAAACTCTACAGTACTTGATCTTCTAAAAGATCGAGCACTTAAGATCAACTCATGGAGTGAGACGTTGAAACATCTCTTGAGCTGAGACACGGAATACACATCCAGAGGGATGGAGTGAAACAAATGATGAAGGTTCACTTGGTAGGCAATAATTCCACACCTAAGAAGATGGTGATCGATGTCACCAGACGGGGCACCTTAGAGAAGGTGACTCGTAGAATTATTCCCTTAAGTGGCAAAAAGAATTACTTTTGATATAGAGATCATTGAAACTCTCTATAACAGCCTAAGGAAAAAATATCACAAATGATCGTTTGAAGGAGTTCGGAGAGAGCGACATACTCCGACTAGAATGGATGATGTGGACTACCTTGTTGAAGACAACACAACGGATGATTTTTGCCTATCACCAGAAATGGATGGGAGCCATGGTAAGCCCACTTTTGAAGATAATCCTCAACAACAATTACTGAGGTGCAAGCTGGGAACAAAATGCAAATGTCGGGAATGTTCCAACCATCATATCTTCCTGAGATTCAGATCTGGATGGTGTCAGGATATTCCAGACTCATCAAGTCTAGAAACGAAAATGAAAGTTTACAACACAAATTGAAGAGACGGCGTTGCGAGATTCTCGGGGAGTGAACTACGATAGGAAGCTCCAAAACATGAGCTGGTTCAGCTACATACATATGAACACACTGTCACAGACAAGCATGACCACGTAGTAGTCTTACAGCAAAACACTACCGAGTTCAGGTGGGGAACCATCATCGAGGATGTCAAAGTCCTTGCATAAGTCTTGCTCTTAAAAAGGAACATCTTCTCCTTGAACAAACCAATCGGTGGGTTGGTGTGCTAGGAATACATATAGAATGAAGATGAATAGTCTATCAGACCATAGAATACTTCGCACATGCATGACTGACTTGGGATGATTCTAGAGGAAGCAAAACAAACTTTCTCAAACTCACGGTGGCAGCTTACATCAATAACACGTGAATTAGGGGAAATCACTTCTCTCTTCCAAACATATACCTTACGGATGGGACACGAAGGCCATGCTTAAATTTTTTCCAATACTAACTTAAATGTTGAGCATGAATCATGGACAAGATGGAAATGTTGTCAATGAGCTCAACAACAATTTATCAAGATTTCCATATAGGTGGAATTCCATAACTATGTGAACAAAGTGATAGCATTGGTCAGACCAATAGATGTAACAGTGTATACTCGAGGGATCAACCACGAGTAAGACAACATTACGAACATCGTTGGTTCTGATTTGATTTGACGATAGCCCACACTCAAATCAAAGTTTTTAACAAGACGGTAGGTCCAACAATTGATCACGAGGATTAATCGATGAAGATAACATCTTTCTTCAACACACACACAAAAGACATCCCTTGGAAGGAACTAAGTTAGGCAAGCTTTTATCTTCCAACTCTCCAAGTTGTTGTTTAGCTTAGCCGACTAGCTCGGGATATCCAACATAGATTCTTGGAGACGGGGTGGTTTATAAGTAAACCAACTTGATCACGAGCTCAACAGAACGGTCAAGGAACAACCTGGTGATACTTTCGAGAAGATATTCGGAAAATCACGAACCACCGATATGCTACTAAGCTCGAGGACAATCTTGCTTTTCGGGGCAAGATGATATGATCAAAAGAGAGAGAGATTGACACAATCCTAACTCATTGATCGAAGTGGGTACCGGAGAAATGGACTCGGTAGCACGATCAATATTAGAATGATGATTCAGTAACGAGCACACTAAGAATGAGATTATCGTCCATTAACTGCGAAGCAACGGAGTTGCTAGGAGTATTGATTTCACACATCACAATTCACTTGTCAGTATTCCGGTTACGATAACATGGAGACCGAGCAATGAATAATAATAATGATGAGAAGTATCACTGCATCAAGATTTCATAGAAGGTTGTGCAATTCCCATGACATTCTTGACATGCAAGAGGGTAACACTCCAAGGTAGAACATGTTAGAAGCTGGATTATCAGTCTAATCTGCGGTGTACAACTACTTTGACCCAGTCCTGGATATGGATAAGGTACTGGAGTTTGTTTCTCCTAGTCATCCCGAGATAGAATGGCTTGACGGACCACAAGAGTAAAAGGCATTGATGAACATGAAAGCCCAACTACTCCTGACTATCAACTGATAGACGAAGGTCATAATACAACTAAAAAGGGGCAACTCAAGGACCATATAACTTTCTGAGTTGTGGATGCATAGATTAGTATGTCAAACTAGTTCAACATATCTCTTCCGGATAACCCATGCAGAAAGGTAGGACTGGCAGAGTCACAATATGAATGGAGTACTACTCAAGAGCACTCTGGTTGTGATCTTTTGGTTCAGAAGAACTTTTGCCATGATGGTTCATGGTATTGGAAGAACGATAACCACGGACCTCGAGGACTATCACAAGGTTACTAGTATCCTATGGAACGACCAAACACTACCAACATGAAGTAAGTAGGGTGAATCTCTGGTTCAAGAACCCAGGGGTAGAAAGCCTACTAACTAATGGCATCACGGGATGCTTTCGAGAATGATGGCCAGAATCATCACACTAGGAATATAGAGTATTGCTATATTACTGGGTGATTATGTAAGACACCTAGGGTCATAATAATAACTCCAACATATATGTCGAGGTAACAGAGTACCTCAACACACTGACTAGTGTGGTTAATCTGGCCCAAAGGAGCATCAAGAACGGGTAGAAGTGATTTGCAAATGCATCAGACTATGTAGAAACATGTGATGACGTGGACAGCATAACGACTGTAAATGCTCAGAAAGACTTTGAGATCCATGCAGAAAGATAGCATAACCACTCAACATCATAATGTCAAGGTTATGAGACGAACAATTTAAGAACAGAAGTACTTGAGACTGAACTGAGAGTTGAATCCACATTAACGTGATCCTGATAAATAGAATGAGAATCCTAGTTTCTTAACCCCGTAGAAAAGAAGAGGGTGACTCAGATCAGAAGGTCATAAGGTAAAGGAGTAAAAAGAGCCTTACGTTCCCTTCCACAATCAATTCCCTTATATAACTAAAGAACTTCTAGACACGACTTTGACCAGTTTGGCTTACTAATCCTACACGCAGTCAGGCTCTGATACCAAAGCTGTCAGGACCCCGATCCTAAGTCACACAGGTCTAGCATGTATCACATCATATCACTTTGCGGCCTCACGCACGGTATCCCCATGGGTGCCACCTTACCTGGCTCGGGACCGTATGCTCATTTTGGCACACGTATATGATAGTGTTGCTACCATCCATATGACAGAGAACCCGGGCCGACATGACTAGTTATAAACCGAAAGTGGCGCTAAATTACAGAGACATGCATACATGACCCAGCAACGAACGTGTCGGTCATCAACGTATGAACCCAAGTCGTAGCAAGCTACAATGACTTAAAGGAACAACGCGTGACATTTCCCCTAAGGGACAGACACAGGAACGAAGGACACATGCTGGCTAGCCTGAGTGTTCCAGAGCAGTAGCAAGCTACCAAGGCTCAGTGGAAGCACTAGGAGACATTTCCCTGTAAGATAGGCTACCAAGGGTAAACAACTAGGTGTCGGATCCCACACATAGCAATACACATTACACGTACGCATAACATGCAAATATGTGCTGGACAACATGGCATCACAACATAACTCAACAACCCATATAGATAAAGGCCCAGAAGAGCGATCATAGCATTTATTACAAGCAGTGGGTCTCATGACCCAACATACAGAGCATACAGGCAACAGAAGCATAACATGTCTGAGTACATACAACTACAAATGAAAAGGGCTGAGAAGCCTGACTATCTACAAGACCCTCCCAAGGGTACAAGATTGTAGCTGAGGTAACAAGCTAAACGTCGAAGTCCACGCGGAACCACTAGTGAGACTGAAGTCTCTCTGCAAAACATAAATTAAGCAAACGTGAGTACAAAGGTACTCAGCAAGACTTACATCAGATCTAGCTACATATGCATCAGTATCAACAAAGGGATGCTGGAGTTTGACTACAGCAAGCCAGCTTTGACTCAGTGGCTATCCTGAACTACGAGTGCAAGTAACTCTTTGAGGTGGCGCACACGAGTCCACATATTCACCGATCAATACACCACTATGGATCCGCTCCCGTCTCCCTACGAGAAGACCATCCATAGCACTGACGCTTATCTTGCGCATTTTAGAGTATCCAGTTTCACTTGTCTACGATCTGCATAAGCAACCCAGAAGTCCTTCACCGCGTACACGGCTATTCGAATAGATCATTTGTAACCCTGCAGGGTTGTACTTATTCACACGTGTTTCCACCACTTAGCGTCTACACACGACATTTGCTCGGCAGACTTAAAGCGAAAGCTGACGTGGGTGTAGACCACGACCTGACTAACCACACAAGTCCCTAGTCCAGGTTTATCGCCTATTCAGGTTCCATCCGAAGGGAGTCCGGTCGAGGTTTCCACTTACGGCCCCGAATGATGTGTATAGGGTTCCCGAGCCACCAAACGGGCGACTCGGTACACCGGACCACATGCCTACCGCATCACAGCCCACCCCTCCGGTCAGCGTTGTGTACGGCCTCCAGCATACTACAAACACTAGAAACTAATTGCAACTCCTGGACAGAGGACAATGGCGGTTACTAAGTCGAGCGGGGTCATATTTCAGGGCCCAACGTGTCGTGGTAGCTGTTCATGGATCAACTAACACAGAACTCATTTCCTGAGGACGGTTTCAATGAGACAACCCACGATGTACTCCTACAAGGCCTCTCATCGCTACCTTTACCAAATCGTGTTCACACACTTAGCTCTCAACAGTGCGACATGATGACCACTTTCCAATTCATCCCCGATGAATCAGACTTGACACTACTCTAAGCAATAGCAGGCATAACCAGAAAGCATGAATGAGTAGGCACAACATGGCTCAAACAACTCCTACTCATGCTAGTGGATTTCAACTATTTATTGTGGCAATGAAAGGTCATGCAGAGGAAAAGGGGTTCAGCTAGCGCAGCAAAAAGCAGTTGAATCGTTGCTGTCCTAATGCAGTAAAAGATAGCAAGAGCGAGAGAGTGGGATTGTATCGGAATGCTCAATGAGGTTTTTCTTGCCTGGCACTTCTGAAGATAGTAAAGCTCTTCATCTGTGTCATCGATCTCATATCGTCGGAAGGTCGTCTATTGAGAGGGGTCAAACATCGGCAACAGAGAAAGAACACAATCAATGCAATGCGACAATATGATGAATGATCATGACATGGCATTATGCTGTTGATTGAGCTAATGCAACTAGCAACCATATTAAATAAATTTGGTTAGAACCAAAGGTTCAAATTCAAACTTCATATGTGATTATTCGAATGCCATTTAATTGATTTAACCTGATCAGCAGGCATAAGTTATTCAAACATGCATGATAATGCCATAAACAGATTCCTTGAATTTTTCTGATAAATTTTCATATATAAATTATTTTCATTGGAGTTATAGATTACTTTCGATAATTTTTAGAAGTTTGGGGTATTTTATGAAATTCATAAATTATTTTCTGATTTATTTTAATTCCAGAAAATGCTTACTGCGTCAGCATGGTGTCATGCTTATGTCAGCTGGTCAACAGAGCCGCCCAGGTCAAACTGACCAGTGGGGTCCAAACGTTAGTGTCTAACTAAACTAACCTAATTCAGTTAACACTAATCTAACTTAATTAGCCTGGAGGGTCCCACATGTCAGTGAGTCAGTGGCTTAACTAAAATTAGTTCTTAACTTAACCAAAAGTTAGCAGGGGCCGGGCCCACTTGTCGGCGACCCAGGGGGGGGGGTCAAACCCCTGGTCAAACCAGGGCTAAGCCACCGGCGGCTCGACGCCGGCAACAGCGGACGAGGCGGGGCGCGGCGGGAACGGGCTGTGGTGCCCCGTTCGTAGCGTGGCTGGGGTTCGAGAGCCCAAACCACAGCGCGTCAGGTGGGGGCGCCAGTCGGGCCTGGGGTTGTCGGAGGCGAGAGGGAGGAGCTCGGCCGCGGCGGCCGGAGCTCGGTGATGGGCGCGAGTGGTGCCGCAGGATGCAAGAGGGCAAGGGGAGGCGCTAGCGAGGCTCAGCGCGGAACGACACTCCCGATGGACAAGCGCCCCGGACCAAATGGTCACCGGAGCATCGCCGGCGGCGAGCGCAGGCGGCGGCCAGTTCGGACGCAGGTGGTGCGGTGGCTACGGTGTGCAACAGAAGAAATGGAGAGGGGGGTCAGGCTTAGTGGCTCACGGCGGTCATGTAGGTGCAGATGGCGAGGTCGGAGGAGGCCTGGAGACGACGAGATGACGACGGCGATCTCCGGTGGCCGGCCATGAAGATGTTGAAGATGGCAGGTCCGTGGGGCGTCTGATGTCGCGCGGCTCGACTAGGAGAAGTATGGTGATGGGGTGGTTCTTCTGGACACGACGGAGAGGCAGGACGGTTGCTCTGGCCGCGGCGAACGGCATCGGTGGCGGTGGCATGCTCCGCCATGGGGAGGGAAAGCAGAGGAGCGAGGGGGATAGAACCAGAGAGTGAGGTGGTTCGTGGCCATCTCCGTGGCGCTGGGAGAGAACCTCAGGGGCGTGAGGTAGGCAGGGAGGAGGTGGCGGCCTCAGCGCGCACCGTGCCCGCCTTCGCCTCTGCCTATTGGCAGAGGTTGAGGATGACTGGCACTGTGGGCCAGTGGGCCGCACAGTGTTGGGCCGGCTGGGGCGCCAGGTAAGCTAACTTTTCCTTTTTCTAATTGTTTTTTGTTTTCTATTTTCTCTTTTTATTTTGCTTTATTAAAAATGCTAGACATTTTCATAAATCATGAAAAGATTTGTGGGCACTATCTTGATTAATTCCAACAGCCTCATTTACTTCCAAGATTATTTGGACATTTAAAATTATTTATTGGATTTAAATGTCCAAATGCAAATACTTTATGATTTAATTCAAGGATCCAAATTGTCCCATAAAAGTGTGCACCATTTTTGGCACATGTTCTAGACCAATTCAAAAATCATGAACATTTTCAGAGGCACTTTTGGGTCATTGAAAAAGATTTTTATTTGAACCTAGTTGAGTTGTTTTGGTGCTAGGGTTTGAACAATCCCCATTTCAACTTTCTGAAAACTTAAACAGGATGCAAGCAAGATGCAAACACTAGGTAGTACCAGAAGCTAGGGATGTGACACAGTAATCGGGACCACTCCCGGTGATGACTGTAGTTTGAGGAGTTCAAGTATTCACTATGTGTTAATGCTTTGGTCCGGTACTCTATTAAAAGGAGGCCTTAATATCCCTTAGTTTCCAATAGGACCCCGCTACCACGGGAGGGTAGGACAAAAGATGACATGCAAGTTCTTTTCCATCAGAACGTATGACTATATTCGGAATACATGCCTACATTGCATTGATAAACTGGAGCCAATTCTATGTCACCCTAGGTTATAACTTCTACATGATGAATTGCATTCGACATAATTCCACATCACCGATCCAATGCCTACGAGCTTTTCCCATATTGCTTGTTGCTTATTTACTTTTCTGCTCCTACTATTACAAAAACTACAAAAACACTACCGTTACTTTTATTGCCGCTACCACTATCTCCATATTACTTTGCTACTAAACTACCTTGCTGCAGATACTAAGTTTCCAGGTGTGGTTGAATTGACAACTCATCTGGTAATACGTAAGAGTATTCTTTGGCTCCCCTTGTGTCGAATCAACAAATTTGGGTTAAATATTTTACCCTTGAAAACTATTGCGATCCCCTACACTTGTGGGTTATCAAGCAGCAGTACATGAAGCATGTCTCAGGGATGTTTGAAGTCATTGCGGGAAGTCAGGCGAGCTAAGATGGAAGTATCATGTGATGAATGAGTTTCGTGGAAGATGATTTGGGAGCCTAGAGCACGTCGTGTTAGGATCATGCATATACAGGGCGTCTAAGCAGTGCACGAAGATGTGCGGAATGGGCATGACGCAGGGTGGAGCATGATTGCAGTCGGATAAGTTCGGCTAGGTCGGACTGGACAGTCTGATGGATCGATGGGGATGTTGGTCAAAGCAGAAGACGATGGTGATTTCAGCGACGACGACATAAGAGCGTGATGTTGATGGTGGCCGACTTCTGGGGCGTGGAAACACATGGTGCAGACCTGAGGGCTTGTGCGGCTTCGACTAGGCTTTTGCGCAGGGTTGATTCAAGGCAGTGCACACATGAGAGAGCTTGAAGTCGACGGGGCGTGGGGTAGCATGGCGCGGCTACATGGAGTCATGTTGAAGATGGAGCTGGAGTCTAATGGAAGACTTCACTCTAAGTTAATGGATGGGTTACGGCGTAAATGCATGGAAAGTCGAAGCCTATTTCAGCGGGATAGTGAGAGACACGTGGGTCAGACTGGGTACCGGTGGTCTGATGGAGGCGTGATACTCGACATCGGTCAGTGATGATCGGTGGTTCTCCACAATGGGGGTTGAGTGGTGTGGGTTCGCGACCCGGGAGACTCGACCAGGACAGCAAATGCTCGACGCGGTGATAGCAGCGAGGCGTGTGGTAAGCATGGGACATAGCGAAAGGCCATGGCATTGGTGGTCACACATGTGGTCAGACAAATTGTGCAGGGGATACTGAAGCAGTGTTTATGAGTACCAGGTTCAAGTTGGTGACTAGGTATATTGGTGCCGGTTGATAGATGAGAGTTGACCATGCAGAATCTGAGAAAGTGGCGGAAATTCTGAAATTGTCAAAATAGAGAGAGTACATGGCCGTATATTCTGTGGTGTTCAGTGCACATGGCAAAGTGCAGATGAGAAATACAGAAGGAGGCGGAGTGCTATAGTTTTGGGACATGCCAGAGACTATCCGGAAAAGGATGAGACAACTTTGAATTTGACTCAGGGTGACACAGGCTGACGGTGAAATTCCTTCAAGTTATAGACAGACAGTCAAGGAGAGCGATGATGTTGAGTTCGGGTAACTCTTATATGTGGCGTCCAATATGTGAGTTGTTCATTTTTACGCAGACAGTGATAGCTGTCTGATGGCATTGGACGGATACTCCAGAAGTTGGGAGCACAAGGTAGAGTAACGAGGAACTTAATTTTGCTCGAGCGTTGACTGCTAAGAAGACGAGAAGGGACTACGGTTGCAGGTGCAGTCACATGGAGTCTGGGAGTAGCAGCGGTGCTCATGATGTATCTCAAGTCCAATGTACATGGAGGTTCGACGCATGGATGAATCGAAGGTGGTGGAGAATATTCGCCAAGGTGGAGTTTGTTAGAGTTGTGTTGAATATTATTGTACAAGGTAGGTTATAGTTGGACTTGATTTTGGACTATGTGTAGACAGGGTATGAGTTGTGTCCTAATAGGACACTTGTATCCTAGGCCTCTCATATATGGTGGGGGTAGACACACGATGTAACCTATGCCAACATAATAGCATGTGCATGTGGGGGAGCCGGTGGCGTGTGCCGGCGCCCGAGCGGCCGGGATGCGGTATTATGACGGTGTCACGGGGAGGAGCGCCCGTTGTCAGGCCCCGGGGATGCAGCCATGATGGTGAGTCTCGTTAACAAATCTCGGTGTCGTGCTCGTGTGATTGCTTGGTCCTCGGTAGATCGACGAAACACCTCGGATTAATTCTAACACACATTATATGATACAAAGGTTTCTCGTGTTATGTGGACAAGAACAATCATCAGTCTGTTGGTTGTTACCCGAGCTTACTAGGCACAGGTTGTGTGTTGGAAACCCCACCATCTCCTACTTTTTTTATTTAAGAGGCTTAATACATAAATAGAAAAAGCCAAGGATTTTTCTATAAATCTACAATGTCATAGCAGCCGACAGCAGGAGCTAGCATGCCACGTAAGCCATGGATACGCTCTCGTACGTGAAATGTGACCGTATATGAACGCTTGTGCAAGTTTTATTATCAGAAACATGTATTTTGCAAGTTTATGAGCCAAACTGACCGTCGTGTACAAGTTATATGACTCCTGGTGTATTTACCTCTAAAGACAATGTTGTACATGGCATCGGGTGAGGAGAAAGGAAGGAAGGAAGGAGACAAGACATACCTACATGTCTTGTTGGCGATGCAAGGAGTCGGTCCGTGAGCACCAAAGCTATGATTACCAACGCCATGTGACACGCCCACCTGCATACACAAAGTAGTAAACACATCACTGGGAGTGCAATCAGCTGCATACACTAAAGCGTCGCCGTCGTCGCCCAAGTCATAAGTCACACGCGCACCTCGCACGCGGATGGGTCACTTCTTCTAGTATATATAGGGATATGGTCATGGTGCAAAGGAGGAGGAGGAGGGCGTGGTCCATCATTAGGATTCAGTGAGGTGGCGTAATAATTCAGACCCTGCATGGCTGTCTGGTGGGTTTCTTATAGAAATTTAATGAGGCACGGATTCATTTTCAATAAAGGGAATTAAGTGGCACGGATTCCTCACCGCTGCGTCATAATGACATGATGATGACGGCTTTGGAGCTACACTCTAGGAGATTCCTTGTGAACATTTTAGCTTTCGTTTTCTCTTCTTTGATCACCAGCTTCTACTAAATCCACATCCACTCACTGGTTTGGAGCAGCTGTTTTGTGCAATTTGTTTGCTTGTCATTCCGGCGCCAATATGTTTGTCATTCAATAAGTAACTATTCTTCTAGGAACATCTCTTCTTTCTTCTAATGCTCAAACCTTCTCTGGTGTTCATGTGAATGGACAACCTCTTTTCTCTTATTTCACCGTCTCAATGACAAGTTTTTTTCTTACAAGCAAGCAAATATATTTATTTCACAGGGATAACAGGAGGTCCTGGTTCATTCATCCATGCACCTCCAAATCAATGAAGAACAAGCTCTTGGGAATTCTGAAATTTTATTATACCAATCCAATCGATTTCTTTGTTTGTTCCACAACAACAACAACAAAAAGGTACGTACATGGTGGACCTATATATCTCCTCTTCTGAAAAGGGAAAATAGAACATAATTAACTATGCAGATGAATCCATTCATCCATCCATCATAGAACTTCTCTTCACCAACTAAATTAATGGAAGAGACGGTTGTGCTCATGAACAAAACCAAGTGAGCATTGGCTACCACTACGAGGAGATGACGAGAACAACAACATGCTTTGCGCAACTGATGGGCCTCGAACACCTCGTTGGATTACCCCAAGTGGAAGGTGTAAGATGCAGTAAGTAGAAGTGTTTTCCCTTAGCAAAGATGCCAAGGATCGAATCCCCAGAGACTCCTAGGTTCAACAGGTAGGTGTCAACCGCTAACGGCGCAATTAGCAATCAACGTGGACCTGCACACAGATACAAATAACTTTGCTCCCAACGAGTACAAAGAGGTTGTCAATCTCTCCGGCCTTGTAGTTCACAAAGGGTTAAAAGCAATATGATAGTAGTGATAGATAGTAATTTGCAATAGTAAATAAAATAGCGAATAGTAAAATAGTGTATGTGATCAATGATAGTAATATGGACCGGAGTCACATGATGTTCACTAGTGATGTCTCTCTCCCAAAAGACGATAAAACAGCTATGCGAGGTAACAAATTACAGCTGGGCAATTGACAGGACCACGAACGCAAACCAATGCTGACTACATTGCAAGAAAGGTTGAGGTTCAAAGCATGGGCGGTACGCCAAAGTAAGTAGACTGAAATCCATCTGCATCTACTACTAATCATCCACCTTGAGATATCTATCCAGAACATCTCGCTGGTATTAAGTTGCGAGTCCCACCCATAGTGTAAACTCAATGCAACAGACAACTGCATTAAAAGAACTTTGCGTAAAGTAAACAATCCTTGCACCCGCGGGCACAAGCACCGTTGTTTTCCCCCTTGTGGCAACAGCACATCCCCTAGACTCATGTTTCTGTCACTCAAGCTAGTCATCGAGGGGCATGAACCCACAATCGAGCATACCGTTCCCTCTTGGAGTCACTACTTACTACTTGGCCAAAGCAATAAATAACAACGGAGAACATGCAAGAATTACTTATGAACTAAAATATAAAAGAGGTGAATCAAATATATTACTCAAGATCAATCTGAACATAATCTCATAATCCATCAGATCCCAGCAAACTCAACATAGCAACAACACAACGATTACATAGGTGCCTCGATCATGTAGGGCAGCTCACGAGGACTAATTAGTGAAGCACAAGAACGGGAGGAGTGAAGGAAATATGCCCTAGAGGCAATAATAAAGTTGTTATTTATATTTCCTTATATCATGATAAATGTTTATTATTCATGCTAGAATTGTATTAACCGGAAACTTAGTACATGTGTGAATACATAGACAAAACAGAGTGTCCCTAGTATGCCTCTACTAGACTAGCTCATTGATCAAAGATGGTTATGTTTCCTAACCATAGACATGAGTTGTCATTTGATCAACGGGATCACATCATTAGGAGAATGATGTGATGGACAAGACCCATCCGTTAGCATAGCACTATGATCGTTTAGTTTTACTGCTATTGCTTTCTTCATGACTTATACATGTTCCTATGACTATGAGATTATGCAACTCCCGAATACCATAGGAACACCTTGTGTGCTATCAAACGTCACAACGTAACTGGGTGATCATAAAGATGCTCTACAGGTGTCTCCGAAAGTATTCGTGGTGTTGGCATAGATCAAGATTAGGATTTGTCACTCCGAGTGTCGGAGAGGTATCTCTGGGCCCTCTCGGTAACACACATCACAATAAGCCTTGCAAGCAAAAGACTACTGAGTTAGTCACGAGATGATGTGTTACGGAACGAGTAAAGAGACTTGCCGGTAACGAGATTGAACTAGGTATGGAGATACCGACGATCGAATCTCGGGCAAGTAACATACCGATGACAAAAGGAACAACGTATGTTGTTATGCGGTTCTGACCGATAAAAGATCTTCGTAGAATATGTAGGAGCCAATATGAACATCCAGGTTCCGCTATTGGTTATTGACCGGAGATGAGTCTCGGTCATGTGTACATAGTTCTCGAACCCATAGGGTCCGCACGCTTAACGTTTGATGACGATCGGTATTATGAGTTTATGAGTTTTGATGTACCGAAGGTAGTTCGGAGTCCCGGATGAGATCACGGACATGACGAGGATTCTAGGAATGTCCGAGACATAAAGATTGATATATTGGACGACTATATTCGGACACCGGAAGTGTTCCGGAAAAGTTTCGGACTTAACGGGATTGCCGAAGGGGGTTACCGGAACCCCCTACGAAGGGGGATGGTCCATAGTGGGCCTTAAGGGAAAGTGAGAGATAGCCCATAGGGCTGGCCGGCGCCCCACCTAGGGTTCCTAGTTGGACTAGGATTGGGGGGGCGCCACCTGTCCCTCTTTTTCCTTTCCCTCTCTTCCTTCTTTGGTGATTCCTACTAGGAATAGGATTGCAATCCTATTCCTAGTAGGATTGCACCTCTAGCCGCACCAAACAAGGGCCGGCCGGCCTCCCCCCTTGCTCCTTTATATACGGGGGCAGGGGGGCACCCAAAGACACACAAGTTGAATTGTTCTAGCCGTGTGCGGTGCCCCCCTCCACAGAAACACACCCCGGTCATACCATTTCAGGGCTTAGGCGAAGCCCTGCGCTGGTGAATACATCATATCCGTCACCACACCGTCGTGCTGACGAAACTCTCCCGTGAAGCTCAACTGGATCAAGAGCTCGTGGGACGTCATCAAGCTGAACGTGTGCTAAACGCGGAGGTGCCGTACGTTCGGTGCTTGATCGGTTGGATCGCGAAGAAGTTCGACAACATCAACCGTGTCACTTGACGCTTCCGCTCCCGGTCTACGAGGGTACGTAGACACACTCTTCCCTCTCGTTGCTATGCATCTGGTAGATAGATCTTGCGTGATCGTAGGAAAATTTTAAAATACTACGTTCCCCAACAGTGGCATCATGAGCCAGGTCTATGCGTAGATGATATGCACGAGTAGAACACAATGAGTTGTGGACGATACTAGTCATACTGCTTACCAGCATGTCATACTTTGCTTCAGCGGTATTGTGAGATGAAGCGGCCCGGACCGACATTACGCGTACGCTTACGCGAGACTGGTTTCACCGTTACGAGCACTCGTTACGCCCGATCCTTGTGAAGGTTAAAACAGCACATACTTGATGAAACATCGTTGTGGTTTTATATGCGTAGGTAAGAACGGTTCTTGCTAAGCCCGTAGCAGCCACGTAAAACTTGCAACAACAAAGTAGAGGACGTCTAACTTGTTTTTGCAGGGCATGTTGTGATGTGATATGGTCAAGACATGATGAGTTATACGGTTTTGTATGAGATGATCATGTTTTGTAATGTTATCGGCAACTGGCAGGAGCCATATGGTTGTCGCTTTATTGTATGAAATGCAATCGCCATGTAATTGCTTTACTTTATCACTAAGCAGTAGCGATAGTCGTAGAAGCAATAGTTGGCGAGACGACAACGATGCTACGATGGAGATCAAGGTGTCGCGCCGGTGACGAAGGTGATCATGAAGGTGCTTTGGAGATGGAGATCAAAAGCACAAGATGATGATGGCCATATCATGTCACATATTTTGATTGCATGTGATGTTTATCTTATTATGCTTCTTATTTTGCTTACAACGACGGTAGCATTATAAGATGATCCCTTACTAAATTTCAAGGTCTAAGTGTTCTCCCTGAGTATGCACCGTTGCGAAAGTTTGTCGTGCCGAGACACCACGTGATGATCGGGTGTGATAAGCTCTACGTTCAAATACAACGGGTGTAAGCCAGTTTTGCACATGCAGAATACTCGGGTTAAACTTGACGAGCCTAGCATATGCAGATATGGCCTCGGAACACTGGAGACCGAAAGGTCGAGCGTGAATCATATAGTAGATATGATCAACATAAGATGTTCACCATTGAAACTACTCCATCTCACGTGATGATCGGACATGGTTTAGTTGATTTGGATCACGTGATCATTTAGATGACCGGAGGGATGTCTATCTAAGTGGGAGTTCTTAAGTAATATGATTAATTGAACTTTAATATATCATGAACTTAGTCCTGGTAGTATTAGCATATCTATGTTGTAGATCAATAGCTCGCGATGTTGCTCCACGTTTATTTTTTATATGTTCCTAGAGAAAACCAAGTTGAAAGATGTTAGTAGCAATGATGCGGAATTTTTCCGTGATCTGAGGATTATCCTCATTGCTGCACAGAAGAATTATGTCCTTGATGCACCGCTAGGTGACAGACATATTGCAGGAGCAGATGTAGACGTTATGAACGTTTTGACAAAAGCTCGATATGATGACTACTTGATAGTTTAGTGCACCATACTTTACGGCTTATAACCGGGACTTCAAAAATGTTTTGAAATGCCACGGAACATATGAGATGTTCCAAGAGTTGAAATTAGTATTTCATACTCATGCCCGTGTCGAGAGGTATAAGACCTCTGACAGTACTTTGCCTACAAGATGGAGGAGAATAGCTCAACCAGTGAGCGTGTGCTCAGATTTTCTGGGTAGTTCAATTGCTTGAATCAAGTGGGAGTTAATCTTCCAGATAAGATAGTAATTGACAAAGTTCTCTAGACACTATCACCAAGTTAGTAGAACTTCGTGATGAACTATAATATGCAAGGGATGACGAAAGTAATTCCCGAGCTCTTCACGATGCTGAAATCAGCGAAGGTAGAAATCAAGAAAGAGCATCAAGTGTTGATGGTTAACCAAACCACTTGTTTCAAGTAAAGGGCAAAGGGATAGAATGGGAACTTCAAGAAGAATGACAAGCAAGTTGTCACTCCCGTGAAGAAACCCAAAGCTAAACTCAAGCCTGAAACTAAGTGCTTCTACTGCAAAGGAAATGGTCACTAGAAGTGGAACTGCCCTAGATATTTGGCGGATAAGAAGGATGGCAAAGTGAACAAAGGTATATTTGATATACAGATTATTGATGTGTATTTTACTAGTGTTCATAGCAACCCCTCGGTATTTGATATTGGTTCAGTTGCTAAAGAGTAGTAACTCGAAATGGGAGTTGCATAATGAACAGAAACTAGTTAAAGGATGAAGTGACGATGTGTATTGGAAATAGTTCCAAGATTGATATGATCATCATCGCACACTCCCTATACTTTCGGGATTAGTATTGAACCTAAATAAGTGTTATTTGGTTGAGCATGAATATGATTTGATCATGTTTATTGCAATACAGTTATTCATGTAAGTTAGAGAATAATTGTTGTTCTGTTTACATGAATAAAACCTTCTATGGTCATACACCCAATGAAAATGGTTTGTTGGATCTCGATCGTGTGATACACATATTCATAATATTGAAGCCAAAAGATGTGAGGTTAATATTGATAGTGCAACTTATTTGTGGCACTGCCATTTAGGTCATATTGGTATAAAGCGCATGAAGAAACTCCATAGTGATGGATTTTTTCAATCACTTGATTATGAATCACTTGGTGCTTGCGAACCATGCCTCATGGGCAAGATGACTAAAACTCCGTTCTCCGGAACTATGGAGCGAGCAACAGATTTGTTGGAAATCATACATACTGATGTATGTGGACCAATGAGTGTTGAAGCTCGCAGCGGGTATCGTTATTTTCTGACCTTCACTGATGATTTGAGCAGATATGGGTATATCTACTTAATGAAGCACAAGTCTGAAACATTTGAAAAGTTCAAAGAATTTCAGAGTGAAGTGGAGAATCATCGTAACAAGAAAATAAGTGTTTCTATGATATGATCGTAGAGGTAAATTATTTGTGTTAGCGAGTTTGGCCTTCAGTAAAAACAATGTGAAATAGTTTCACTACTCACGCCACCTGGAACACCACAGTGTAATGGTGTGTCCGAACGTCATAACCGTACTTTATTAGATATGGTGCGATCGATGATGTCTCTTACCGATCTACCACTATTGCTTTTGGGGTTATGCATTAGAGACAACTATATTCACGTTAGATAGGGCACCATCTAAATCCGTGGAGATGACACCTTATGAACTGTGGTTTGACAAGAAACCTAAGCTGTCATTTTTTAAAGTTTGGAACTGCGATGTTTATGTGAAAAAGTTTCAACATGATAAGCTCGAACCCAAATCGGAGAAGTAAATCTTCATAGGATACCCAAAAGAGACTCTTGGGTACACCTTCTATCACAGATCCGAAGGCAAGATATTCGTTGCTAAGAATGGATCCATTCTAGAGACGGAGTTTCTCTCGAAAGAAGTGAGTGGGAGGAAAGTAGAACTTGATGAGGTAATTGTACCTTCTCCCGAATTGGAAAGAGGAACATCACAGAAACTAGTTCCAGTGATTCCTACACCAATTAGTGAGGAAGCTAATGATGATGATCATGAAGCTTCAGATCAAGTTTCTGCTGAACGTCGTAGATCAACCAGAGTACGTTCCGCACCAGAGTGGTACGGCAACCCAGTTCTGGAAGTCATGTTACTAGACCATGATGAACCTGCGAACTATGAGGAAGCGATGATGAGCCCAGATTCCGGAAAATGGCTTGAGGCCATGAAATTTGAGATGGGATCCATGTATGAGAACATAGTGTGGACTTTGGTTGACTTGCCCGATGATCGGCAAGCCATCGAAAATAAATGGATCTTCAAGAGGAAGACCGACGCTGACGGTAATGTTACTGTTTACAAAGCTCGACTTGTTGCAAAAGGTTTTCGACAAGTTCAAGGAGTTGACTACGATGAGACTTTCTCACCCGTAGCGATGCTTAAGTCTGTCCGAATCATGTTAGCAATTGCCGCATTTTATGAAATCTGGCAAATGGATAACAAAACTGCATTCTTTAATGGATTTATTAAAGAAAAATTGTATATGATGCAACCCGAAGGTTTTGTCAATCCTAAAGGTGCTAACAAAATGTGCAAGCTCCAGCGATCCATCTATGGACTGGTGCAAGCATCTCGGAGTTGGAATATACGCTTTGATAAATTGATCAAAGCATATAGATTTATACAGACTTACGGTGAAGCCTGTATTTACAAGAAGTGAGTGGGAGCACTACAACCTTTTCTGATAAGTATATGTGAATGACATATTGTCGATCGGAAATGATGTAGAATTTTCTGGAAAGCATAAAGGAGTGTTTGAAAGGAGTTTTTTCAAAAGAAAGACCTTGATGAAGCTGCTTACATATTGGGCATCAAGATCTATAGAGATAGATCAAGACGCTTGATAAGACTTTCGATAAGTACATACCTTGATAAGATTTTGAAGTAGTTCAAAATGGATCAGTCAAAGAAGGTGTTCTTGCCTAACTTGTAAGGTGTGAAGTTGAGTAAGACTCAAAGCCAGACCACGGCAGAAAAATATAGAGAGAATGAAAGTCATTCCCTATGCCTCAGCCATACGTTCTATAAAGTATGCCATGCTGTGTACCAAACATGTTGTGTACCTTGCCATGAGTTTGTCAAGGGGGTACAATAGTGATCCAGGAGTAGATCACTGTACAGCGGTCAAAATTATCCTTAGTAACTGGATGACTAAGGAAATGTTTCTCGATTATGGAAGGTGATAAAGAGTTCGTCGTAAAGGGTTACGCCGATGCAAGCTTTGACACTAAATCCAGATGACTCTGAGTATCAATCTGGATGCGTATTGAAAGTGGGAGCAATTAGCTAGAGTAGCTCCATGCAGAGCATTGTAGACATAGAAATTTGCGAAATACATATGGATCTGAATGTGACAGACCCGTTGACTAAACTTCTCTCACAAGCAAAATATGATCACACCTTATTACTCTTGGGTATTAATCACATAGCAATGTGAACTAGATTATTGACTCTAGTAAACCCTTTGGGTGTTGGTCACATGGTGATGTTAACTATGGGTGTTATTCACATAACAATGTGAACTATCGGTATTAAATCACATGGCGATGTGAGCTAGATCATTGACTCTAGTGCAAGTGGGAGACTGAAGGAAATATGCCCTAGAGGCAATAATAAAGTTGTTATTTATATTTCCTTATATCATGATAAATGTTTATTATTCATGCTAGAATTGTATTAACCGGAAACTTAGTACATGTGTGAATACATAGACAAAACAGAGTGTCCCTAGTATGCCTCTACTAGACTAGCTCATTGATCAAAGATGGTTATGTTTCCTAACCATAGACATGAGTTGTCATTTGATCAACGGGATCACATCATTAGGAGAATGATGTGATGGACAAGACCCATCCGTTAGCATAGCACTATGATCGTTTAGTTTTACTGCTATTGCTTTCTTCATGACTTATACATGTTCCTATGACTATGAGATTATGCATCTCCCGAATACCGTAGGAACACCTTGTGTGCTATCAAACGTCACAACGTAACTGGGTGATCATAAATATTCTCTGCAGGTGTCTCCGAAAGTATTCGTGGTGTTGGCATAGATCAAGATTAGGATTTGTCACTCGGAGTGTCGGAGAGGTATCTCTGGGCCCTCTCGGTAACACACATCACAATAAGCCTTGCAAGCAAAAGACTAATGAGTTAGTCACGAGATGATGTGTTACGGAACGAGTAAAGAGACTTACCGGTAACGAGATTGAACTAGGTATGGAGATACCCACGATCAAATCTCGGGCAAGTAACATACCGATGACAAAAGGAACAACGTATGTTGTTATGCGGTTCTGACTGATAAAAGATCTTCGTAGAATATGTAGGAGCCAATATGAACATCCAGGTTCCGCTATTGGTTATTGACCGGAGATGAGTCTCGGTCATGTCTACATAGTTCTCGAACCCGTAGGGTCCGCACGCTTAACGTTTGATGACGATCGGTATTATGAGTTTATGAGTTTTGATGTACCGCAGGTAGTTAGGAGTCCCGGATGAGATCACGGACATGACGAGGAGTCTCGGAATGTCCGAGACATAAAGATTGATATATTGGACGACTATATTCGGACACCGGAAGTGTTCCGGAAAAGTTTCGGATTTAACGGGATTGCCGGAGGGGGTTACCGGAACCCCCTACGAGGGGGGATGGTCCATAGTGGGCCTTAAAGGAAAGAGAGAGGCAGCCCATAGGGCTGGCCGGAGCCCCTCCTAGGGTTCCTAGTTGGACTAGGATTGGGGGGCGCCACCTCTCCCTCTTTTCCTTTCCCTCTCTTCCTTCTTTGGTGATTCCTACTAGGAATAGGATTGCAATCCTATTCCTAGTAGGATTGCACCTCTAGCCGCACCAAACAAGGGCCGGCCGGCCTCCACCCTTGCTCCTTTATATACGGGGGCAGGGGGCACCCAAAGACACACAAGTTGAATTGTTCCAGCCGTGTGCGGTGCCCCCCTCCACAGAAACACACCCCGGTCATACCGTTGCAGTGCTTAGGCGAAGCGCTGCGCCGGTGAATACATCATATCCGTCACCACACCGTCGTGCTGACGAAACTCTCCCGTGAAGCTCAACTGGATCAAGAGCTCGTGGGACGTCATCAAGCTGAACGTGTGCTGAACGCGGAGGTGCCGTACGTTCGGTGCTTGATCGGTTGGATCGCGAAGAAGTTCGACAACATCAACCGCGTCACTTGACGCTTCCGCTCCCGGTCTACGAGGGTACGTAGACACACTCTTCCCTCTCGTTGCTATGCATCTGGTAGATAGATCTTGCGTGATCGTAGGAAAATTTTAAAATACTACGTTCCCCAACAAGGAGAACATCACATAGCTACTGGTCATGGACTCATGGTCCAAGGGAGACTACTCACGAGTCATCCGGGAGGCGTCCATGGTGGTGGAGAAGCTCCCGGTGGTGATCCTCCCCTCCGGCAGGGTGCCGGGAAGAGTTCTCCTGGTGCTCCCGATCTTGGAAGCGGCGGCGGCAGCGGAACAAAGATGGGATCGCGAAAAGAAGTCCTTTTTCAAGGGTTACGGGGGACCCTTTAAATATCTGCCAAAGTAGGGCACCGGGAGGCTCTCGGGGTGCCGAGGCGCCCCCCCGGCGCGGCCCAGGGGGGGCGCGCCCACAGGGCGCCTGGGGCCCCTGTGCCCCCCCCCAGGCTCCCCTTCGGAAGCAGTGTCGTTCCCGATACACTGATTTTTTATATATTTTTTCTGGATTTTTCTGGGCAGTTCTCGAAACGTGAAAACCTGAAATACAAAAACAGCCGAAAACAGAAACTGGCACTGGGGTGCACTGGATTAGTAAGTTAGTCCAAATATGATCAAAAGTGTATGGAAGTGTATGAATATCATAGCAATATCACCCAAAAGTGGCATGGAGCAAGCAGAAATTATAGATACGTTTTGGACGTATCAACATCCCCAAGCTTAATTCCTGCTCGTCCTCGAGTAGGTAAATGATAACAAGAATAATTTCTGTGGTGACATGCTATTAACCATATATGACTTTCTCATAGTCATATGACAAAAGCTTACTGAGACAATGATTCTAAAGTAATTAAGTTGTCTCAAGAGAAAATCACAAATGACTGAAAATTTTACAACATGAAACTGAAACATCAAAAAGATTTGCAATGAACATGATGTGCAAATATGATCAAGTGATATCTAGCTTGCCCCCCTTTAGTGATGCAAAACATAAGTGCAGGGGCACCTTCAAGGTTTAAGTGATGACTAGATACAATCATTTCAAAATAAATGATATCACAATCATGCAAAAGACAATGCTACTTTGGGACAATGCACATTACACTCAGAATGACAATCATGCTCTCAGTAGTTGATGCTTGAAGTGCTAGAGCTTTTTATTTTGAAACATGGAAGCAATTGTGTCAACGGTAGTAGTACTTCATATGTGTCATGCATAAAACATCTTATAAGTTGCAAGCCTCATGCATCGAATACCAATAGTGCTCGCTCTTTGTCCTAATTAGCTCGGATCCCCATGGGTTA
The DNA here is from genome assembly GCA_902687465.1 of Secale cereale. NCBI lineage: Eukaryota > Viridiplantae > Streptophyta > Magnoliopsida > Poales > Poaceae > Secale > Secale cereale. Next base: position 634,861,723 of record LR738714.1, read on the forward strand.
TCATTGCATTGCATATGTTTTAACCAAGTGTTACAAAGGGGTACCTCTATGCCACCTCTACAAAGGTCCAAGGAGATAGATCGCATTTGATTTCTCGTTTTTGATAGATCTCAACTTGAGGACATCCATACCGGGACAACATAGAAAATAGATGATGGACTCCTCTTTAATGCATAAGCATATTCTCATGAGAGATTGAGGATTAAGGTCCAAGCTAAAACTTCCACCATGATGCATGGCTTTGGTCGGCGGCGCAATGTTCTTCTCTAACAATATGCATATTAATTCAACCCACGGTAAATCACCCTTACTTCAGACAAGACGAACATGCATAGCAACTCACATGATATTCAACAAGAGTGTGACAGTTGATGGCATCCCCAGAAACATGGTTACCGCTCAGCAAGCAACTCATAAGAAATAAGATACATAGGCAACATATTCTTTACCACAATAGTTTTTAGGCTACTTTCCCATGAGCTATGTATTGCATGGTTAATTTGCTTAGTGCAGGTGGAGGTTAGCAAAAGACTGGGAGCGACCAACTAAGAGAGCAATGACGATCATAATCATGCAGAGCGACAAAGCAATATTGAATCAGGCATGGTAATTATATCGCTACTCAGAAATAAAAGATCATCAAGGCTTGACAGACTTTCTTTACGGTCTTGAATATGCATGAGCATACGCCAAGTCAATCAAAATAAATTCTCAAAGGAAGATATTACTAAACCATACCACATCATAGGCAAACAAACCAAGTTGGTACTCCAATGACATATTGGGAACCCTCCAGCTATTCGAGATTAACCAAAAGAAAACCTGAACTACTAAGCACCATCATGATAGTAGCATCTTTATCATAGACACATTAACCCATGCAACAGAAGCAAACTCTCTTAATAAGGTGAGCATGGTAATTAAAAAGAGTTCAAGCAACCAACTAAATAAAAGCTCTTGAAAAGATAAGCATGAATACTAAGAGCAAAGCACGATAGTAGCTATTAAAAGACAAAGAACACACACAGCGTAGATAGACATGAAAATTCTATGTAATGTTCTAGGTAGAAGTGGAGAGTGTTTCTCCCCCACATAAAGGAATGCTGGGTTCCGACTCGTTATGAAAAACTAAAAAGAAAACTAAAAGCAAGACGCTCCAAGCATAGCACATAACACATGAAGTGATAAAAATATAGCGGAACGAAAGACGAACTTATAATGTTGATGGAGAAGGGGATGCACGGGGGGCATCCCCAAGCTTAGACGCTTGAGTCTCCTTGAATATTTCTTGGTGGTGCACGGGGGCATCCCCAAGCTTGAGCGCTTGACACTCCTGAATCTTTTTATCATCTTCCCTCGCACACTTGAAAACTCCCTTCATACATAACTCATTCATAATCTGATTAGCGAGGTTAGTACCCTTAATAAAATAATTATACCTTGCTGGAAATAAGGATATTCTTGAAGTTCTACTGTTTCTCAAGATTGCCAAAAGGTTTTTGCAAAGAAAAAGCAAGTTCTTAATTTGCAAAGTGAAGGTAAGGCAAAACAGGACAGAATCTGTGAAAAACAGAACAGCAGGCAGTAATTGACCTGTTCGGGATACTTCTGCAACTCAAATAAAAAAACTCAGAACTGATGCACGAAAGATAATTATATAGAGAACGCTGTCGAAAAAATTCAGACCAAAAAGATGACCTGGTGATTTTATACAAATTTGTCTATCCAAGGACGGAATCTGTTTCCTGGACAGCACCTCACAACTTTTGAACTTTCTAGCAATCAGAGGCTATACTTGGCACAAATATGAAAAGAAAAGATACAATGATGATGCTACAGCAACAACATCAAGACACAACAAAAGCAAAAAATGTATTCATGTGGGCTGCCTCCCAAAAGTGCTTTCTTTTATGCCTTTAAGCTAGGCATAATGCATAGATCAAGTTGTATCAATTGAACCATCATCAAGGTCATCAAAAAGCTCTTCAATAATACAACTAGTATTAAGAGGTCTCTCAAATAAAGGCCTCAATGAGATACTTCTAGGTAGAAGACCAAAAGGATAAAATTCAAGGGAAGGTTTATTTATAAATTCATCAACGATAGGTGTTTCTTCCAAAGTCTTTACAGTTTCAACCCCTTTGGCAATAGGTGGATTATTTTTAGAACGGGGAGCCTTTGGAACGTGAACGAACTTAGGCTCCCTCTTTGCCGGAGTTTCTACCTTTTCGGTTTTGATCGAGGAGAATGTAGTTCCTAAGGTATCAAATATTTTCTCAATCTTTTCCATCCTAGAAGAGTCAGAATCATGGAATTTGACGGTCTCCAAAATTTTAAAAACTTTATGCATGGAGCTATCAAGTCTATTCAAATTCCCTTGGATCTTTCGATCCAACTCATTCATCTTATTAGTGCTTGGCATCTCTAGCTCTATTTTTTCAAGTTTTTTCATAATGTGAGCTAGGGTGATGTCCTCTCGAATGCTAACAACAGGGGGACTCCCAACAAGATTTTCAATAATACTAAGAGACTCCCAAACTGGGGCCTCCAGGAAATTCCCATTGATAGCAGTATCTAAAATAAACCTATTCCAAGAAGTGATTCCAACATAAAAATTTCTAAGCAAGATAGTAGTGGGTTGCTTCTTGGTGGCTCTTTTTTGTGAATCATTAATTCTATACCAAGCATATTTCAAAATTTCCCCACCTCTTTGTTTAAAGGTGAGAACTTCTGCCTCGTCAAAGACAAAAGGACCCGACATAATGATAACTAAAGAACAAGATAACTATTTTTGTGATTTTTGATGAAAGAAACTAAAGCAAATATCAAAGGTAAACTAACAAGACTAAAAAGCAAAGGTAAAAGATAGCATGCAACTCCCCTATCCTAAAGAGTGGAGTCCCCGGCAACGGCGCCAGAAAATACTCCTTGATGGGCCTCGAACCCCTCGTTGGATTACCCCAAGTGGAAGGTGTAAGATGCAGTAAGTAGAAGTGTTTTCCCTTAGCAAAGATGCCAAGGATCGAATCCCCAGAGACTCCTAGGTTCAACAGGTAGGTGTCAACCGCTAACGGCGCAATTAGCAATCAACGTGGACCTGCACACAGATACAAATAACTTTGCTCCCAACGAGTACAGAGAGGTTGTCAATCTCTCCGGCCTTGTAGTTCACAAAGGGTTAAAAGCAATTTGATAGTAGTGATAGATATTAATTTGCAATAGTAAATAAAATAGCGAAAAGTAAAATAGTGTATGTGATCAATGATAGTAATATGGACCGGAGTCACATGATGTTCACTAGTGATGTCTCTCTCCCAAAAGACGATAAAACAGCTATGCGAGGTAACAAATTACAGCTGGGCAATTGACAGGACCACGAACGCAAACCAATGCTGACTACATTGCAAGAAAGGTTGAGGTTCAAAGCATGGGCGGTACGCCAAAGTAAGTAGACCAAAATCCATCTGCATCTACTACTAATCATCCACCTTGAGATATCTATCCAGAACATCTCGCTGGTATTAAGTTGCGAGTCCCACCCATAGTGTAAACTCAATGCAACAGACAACTGCATTAAATGAACTTTGCATAAAGTAAACAATCCTTGCACCCGCGGGCACAAGCACCGTTGTTTTCCCCCTTGTGGCAACAGCACATCCCCTAGACTCATGTTTCTGTCACTCAAGCTAGTCATCGAGGGGCATGAACCCACAATCGAGCATAACGTTCCCTCTTGGAGTCACTACTTACTACTTGGCCAAAGCAATAAATAACAACGGAGAACATGCAAGAATTACTTATGAACTAAAATATAAAAGAGGTGAATCAAATATATTACTCAAGATCAATCTGAACGTAATCTCATAATCCATCGGATCCCAGCAAACTCAACATAGCAACAACACAAGGATTACATAGGTGCCTCGATCATGTAGGGCAACTCACGAGGACTAATTAGTGAAGCACAAGAACGGGAGGAGAACATCACATAGCTACTGGTCATGGACCCATGGTCCAAGGGAGACTACTCACGAGTCATCCGGGAGGCGTCCATGGTGGTGGAGAAGCTCCCGATGGTGATCCTCCCCTCCGGCAGGGTGCCGGGAAGAGTTCTCCTGGTGCTCCCGATCTTGGAAGCGGCGGCGGCGGCGGAACAGAGATGGGATCACGAAAAGAAGTCCTTTTTCAAGGGTTACGGGGGACCCTTTAAATATCTGCCAAAGTCGGGCACCGGGGGGCTCTCGGGGTGCCGAGGCGCCCCCCCGGCGCGGCCCAGGGGGGCGCGCCCACAGGGCGCCTGGGGCCCCTGTGGCCCCCCCAGGCTCCCCTTCGGAAGCAGTGTCGTTCCCGATACACTGATTTTTTATATATTTTTTCTGGATTTTTCTGGGCAGTTCTCGAAACGTGAAAACCTGAAATACAATAACAGCCGAAAATAGAAACTGGCACTGGGGTGCACTGGATTAGTAAGTTAGTCCAAATATGATCAAAAGTGTATGGAAGTGTATGAATATCATAGCAATATCACCCAAAAGTGGCATGGAGCAAGCAAAAATTATAGATACGTTTTGGACGTATCAGCAACCGTCACAGAAACCATGTCTTGGCAGCATCACGTTGACCCCTTGAACATGTCCACCCTCACCTGCACAGTTGCCCCGGGCTTCAGTATGTCCACTGGAGAAAAAACACAACTTCCCGTCAGCACAATTAACCAAGAGATTAATCCAGTAAAGCCAGCAATGATGGAACATAAGAAGGATGTTTGGACTGAAACATATATGCAGCAGAGTTTCATGATTTCAACTTAAGATCACTCGACAGGTCCATTCTAGCACCAATGAATGATGATCTAGTACTTTGCTTTTCTTTAAATGCTACATCGGCCTGAACTAGTATAACTTCTGATATGATGAAAACTAAACTACTAATGCACAAAAAAACAAAAGTATGATGGAATGACTGGTGTAGATTTGAAGGAAAGTAAAGAATTCGTTGGAAGGCAAGCATTTTTGAACCCTGGCCCAATACTTGTGGGTGTTGTTGATAAGATTACAACGTCACCTCGATATGGATGCATTCATTTTCATATGTGATGATATGATGATACCCATGAGTGCATGATGTAGACCCCTTGCTGTGCAAAATTAATATGCATGACGGTGATCCCCCTCGTATGCCTTTCATACCTAACGGAAGAAAGCCGTGAAAGTCATTGTCTTTTGTAGACACGGGCTTGTCACTAGTTCCTCATCGGGATGGTGGAGTCTGGTATGGCATGGTGAAGCATGACGGGTGGTGATTCCGACTGTTGTTATGGAATATATTGGTTATGCTAATCATACAAGTGATGCTTGAACCTCCTAAGTCAACCGTAGATCGAGTCTTGTTCTAGTAACCCCATACTTGTTTCGTGCTACCACTTGTCCCTGCCACAGGTATGGTATGGTTCAGTAAATTGTCGACCCCTGTTCTAGCACACACCGTACAGAGAGGCCATGGTGGAAGATACCGGCTGCATCCAGTAGGCATGCCACGTGGTCCAGGGGCATGGGTGTTTTCTGTTGGAGCCGAAGGGGGTAGCTTCCCCAGTTTGCGCGCGTTATAAATTTTGTGATCCCATGCTAGTCGAGGTTGCAGCCTCCCCACTTAGAGTTTGGCATAACGGGTGTCGTGGGTGATTCCACACACCAGTAAGTTAGGCTGGTGTGTGCGGTCAGGTGTGTTTTCAAATTAAAAGACCGTAGACGGAATTAGTCCCGATGGACTAACGGAATCCATTATTCGTGGGTAAAGAGTACACCCTCTACAGAGGTTAAATCTATTCGAATAGGCGTGTCCTTGGGTTAGGACTACAGTCTGGGATGGGTCAAGTGTCGGTCTTAGTGTCGGTCTTCGGAGGAGAAACTACTGAAGCAGAACCTGGATTATAACTTGTGACCTATGATGACTGTTACTATGATTATGGACTAACCATTTATGTTAATTGAATTGTTGAGTATCCCCTGGGACGGTTCTACCTCCCGGATATTCACTATATTCTCCTTTATTTTATAAGCCCTTTATGTGGTGTCGCTCAGACGCCCGACTGTGGCAGGCTTGCTATTTCTTTTATTTATAAGCCCTTTTATGTGGTGTCGCTCAGACACCCGACTGTGGCATGCTTGCTATTTCTGTTATTTATAAGCCCTTTACGTGGTGTCGCTCATATGCCCGACTGTGGCATGCTTGCAATTTCTTTTATTTATAGTCCCTTTATGTGGTGTCGCTCAGACGCCCGACTGTGGCATGCTTGCTATTTCTTTTATTTATAAGCCCTTTATGTGGTGTCGCTCAGACGCCCGACTGTGGCATGCTTGCTATTTCTTTTATTTATAAGCCCTTTATGTGGTGTCGCTCAGACGCCCGATTATGGCACGATTGCTATTTACTTCTTTATTACTCCTTGATTGCATATTCATATTTACATGAATAACCTGTTTGCATCATGAATTATCATGTCGTAATTAACAATGTGATCATCGAATATTTATGAGTATGATTATCTTCTGTTATGTTGCACCCGCGTTCATAATGTTTGCAAGTATATTCACAGTACTCATTGGCTTGTCCCTGGCTATTGTCTTGGCCAAATTTCTTGCATGGAGAGGAGTGTTGCGACGACCGCCCCGGAACCTGCGCACCGATGACAGCAGCCTCGCAAAGATAGGAGATTAAACTGGTCAGCTGTTCCCGTGGGAAATGGAATCCCACACCGATGTTCTATAAACCGCTTCCGCCATCAGCCACTAGAAACCTTGTGTTGTACTTAAAGACCAGAATGGTCTTGTACTACATATTTTGTAACTTTGCCTGGAATTTCTGTATCACGTGGTGCCTCATCAGCTTACAGTAATCCTGGGGCTGGTGAGCACAAGGGCCACTTTTGAGGATTTAATACCCCGAAAAAACGGGCCTGACAACTAATTGCCGGTTTGATGTGTTTTAAAAATGTACAACCCATTTCTCATTACTGATAGGCCATTTTCTCGGCCAGCCGAATGAAGCTCTCCTTGTCTTGAAAGATTTGCAACCCAATAGGCCTGAAAAAGTGACTTACTTGCCAAATCACAAAAAAACTAGGATGTGGCCATGGACCCAGCTGCGGCCGTGGACCCAGCTGTCAGCCTCTTCCGATGGAAGTCGGTCATTGACCACATTGACCATGCTGCGCCGAGAGTACCAAGGCGGTGGACGACGGCGAGGCCTAGGAAGGGGACGACGCGGAGCCGGGGAAGATGTGGCAGTGGATTCCCACGCGGAGAGGTGTACGAGGGTTCACAGGTTCGGCTGCGGTGTGAGGCTGCCGTCGCCGCAGAATAATAGGGGGTGTGGGTGAGTGGAGGGATGGCCTGGCCAGCGGTGGGAGTAGTATGGGGGCGGTGAGGCCTCCGCGGCAGCACAGCCGGCCACGGGAGGCAGGAGCAGTCGGCACGACCGGCGCTGCTTTGGGCGGCTGGAGGAAGAAGGCCAGAGGTTAAAGAACCACTATGGCCGTTGGATGGACATCGTACGGTCACTGGAGCTAGAATCGTTCATATTGACTAAATTGACAAAGCCCTTTGTCCCCGTCAACATAGTAGCCCCACAAGTCAGCCACCCACTATGGTGGGTCCCAGCTAGCAGGGGGTAATCGTTTTTTTGTGCGTCATAAGGAGGCACTTCCTTGCGTGCGAACATATAGCTGGCGGGTCCGACCTGTCAGCGGGGGGACGTTTTTTCGCGAAATACAAAAGCCCTTCCCGTGGTTACTAGCTGTCAGGTGGAGGAAACATTATTTTGCCTGTAATAAGAAGGCATTTCCTTGCGTGCGGCCTTAGACCCAGCTGTCAGTCTCTCCACGTACAGTCCACTTCCGATGGATGTCGTTCATTGACCACGTTGACCAGGCCGCGTTGAGAGCACCAGGGCGGTGGACGACGGCGAGGCCTAGGAAGGGAATGACACGGAGCCAGGGAAGACTCGGCAGTTGTTTCCCACACGGAGGAGTACGAGGGTTTACTATTTCGTCTGCCGTCCCCAGAGAAAACAGCAGGTGTGGGTGAGTAGAGGGATGGCTAGGCCAGTGATGGGAGTACGATGGGGCGGTGAGGCCTACGCGGTAGCACAGCCGGCCGCGGGGAGGAGAGAGCAGGCAGTCCCGCCAGCGCTTGTTTGAGCGGCTGGAGCAGGATGAGCAGAGATTGAAGAAGCACAACGGCCGTTGGATGGACATCCAACAGTCACTGCTTGTGCGTCAACCTTTTTTTAGGAAAGCCTCAAATCTATGGAAAACATTATACAACCCATCTGCCATTATTTCTAATAATTTACAGCCCATTTGGTAATTCTTAAGGTTTTTTTGGAGCCCATATTATTTTTGTTAGCATTACAGCCCATATTGTGGCCACGGTTAAAAAATTATACGAAATTTTGCATATTTCGGTGCGGTCCGAACTGTTTTTAATCCCAAAATTTTGAGTCACATTCAAACTGATTTTTAAAATAAATGTATATCAATTTAAAATCCAACAAATTGTCCACGTATAAAAAATCAATGCAATTTAAAATCTCGAAATGAAAAAAAAGGATATTGAAACTAATTGCCGGTTTGATGTGTTTCGAAAATGTACGTCCCATTTCTCATTACTGATAGGCCATTTTCTCGGCTAGCCGAATGAAGCTCTCCTCGTCTTGAAAAATCTGCAGCCCAACAAGCCTAACAAAGCGACTTCCGATGGACCCAGCTGTGGCCGTGGACCCAGCTGTCCACCTCTTCCGATGGAAGTCGGTTGTTGACCACATTGACCACGGCGCGCCGAGTGCACCAAGGCGGTGCACGACGGCGAGGCCTAGGAAGGGGACAATGCGGAGCCGAGGAAGACGCGGCAGTGGATGCCCATGCGGAGAGGAGTACGAGGGTTCACTGGTTCAGCTGCGATGTGAGGCTGCTGTCGCCGCAGAATAACAGGGTGTGTGGGTGAGTGGAGGGATGGCCTAGCCAGCGGTGGGAGTAGTATGGGGGCGGTGAGGCCTCCGCGGCAGCATAGCCGGCCACGGGAGGCAGGAGCAGGCGGCACGACCTGTGCTGCTATGGGCGGCTGGAGCAAGAAGACCAGAGGTTGAAGACGCGGCAGTGGATGCCCACGCGGAGAGGAGTACGAGGGTTCACTGGTTCGGCTGCAATGTGAGGCTGCCATCGCCGCAGAATAACAGGGGGTGTGGGTGAGTGGAGGGATGGCCTGGCCAGCGGTGGGAGTAGTATGGGGACGGTGAGGCCTCCACGGCAGCACAGCCGGCCACGGGAGGGAGGAGCAGGCGACACGACCGGCGCTGCTTTGGGCGGCTGGAGCAAGAAGACCAGAGGTTGAAGAAGCACTATGGTCGTTGGATGGACATCGTACGATCACTGGAGCTAGAATCGTTCATATTGACTAACTTGACAAAGCCCTCTGTCCCCGTCAGCTTAGTAGGCCCACAAGTCAGCCACCCACTATGGTGGGTCCCAGCTAGCAGGGGGTATTCATTTTTTTGTGCGTCATAAGGAGGCACTTCCTTGCGTGCAAAGATATAGCTGGCAGATCCGACCTGTCAGCGGGGGGACGTTTTTTTCGCGAAATACAGAAGCCCTTCCCGTGGGTCCTAGCTGTCAGGTGGAGGAATCATTACTGTGGGCGTAATAATGAGGCATTTCCTTGCGTGCGGCCGTGGACCTAGCTGTGAGCCTCTCCACGTACAATCCACTTCTGATGGATGTCGTTCATTGACCATGTTGACCACGCCGCGCCGAGAGCATCAGGGCGGTGGACGACAGCGGGGCCTAGGAAGGGAATGACACGGAGGCAGGGAAGACTCGGCAGTAGTTTCCCACATGGAGGAGTACGAGGGTTTACTGGTTCGTCTGCCGTCCCCGGAGAAAACAACAGGTGTGAGTGAGTTGAGGGATGGCTAGGCCAGCGATGGAAGTACGATGGGGCGGTGAGGCCTACGCGGCAGCATAACCGGTCACGGGAGCAGGGAGCAGGCAGTCCCGCCGGCGCTTGTTAGGAAAAGCAGAGATTGAAGAAGCACGACAGCCGTTGGATGGACATCCAACAGTCACTGCTCTCGTGTGCATTATTTCTAATAACTAGAGGATTCCCCGCGCGTTGCTTGCGGGAATATAAGCTCAAAATATTGAACCATGCATAATCGGTGATTATTTGCTAGATTTAGGCGGCTGTTATTACCATGGTTTGGAATGACATACCTTACAAAGATAACTCCGCAATGGAGAAGGTAATTCATCATTGAGGTAGTACTTAATTGATGGGTAGCAACTTAAATCTCCTTAGCCTACTAACATAATGTTCACAACTGCAAATATAAAAACAGTGTTGGAACTATGAAGTTTCTTAGTGGAAAACAAAACATATCCCACCTTTAACTGTAGTGCAGAGATGAAATAATTTTCAAGCGAAGAGCAACCATTTGTTGTGAATGATATACTCGACACGGTGTTAAATCACATAACATCAGTGCACTTTTCATATTAATCCATGTCTTCATCTATGTAGATGGAATTGTATATCCCAAAGTTTCTTGGTACAGTGCCAAAACATGAGTGGTATGACATCAAATCCATTGATTTGTATCTTTTATATTTCAAAATGAAAATTGTTATGTGGCCATAGTCCCCACCAAACTTCATGACAAAGAGAATGTACAACAGAGAAATAATGATAATGTTACACATCGGTAATCCAACTCAACAGCCTTATGACGTCAGCAATGACTCATATTTATCTTCAGGTACAGCTTTCCACCTTAGAATTTTTTCCAACAAACTGTGCTGGTAACTGAAGCGAACCTCTTTGGTATTCCATAAATGATGAGTTGGTGTAATAACCGACAAAGAGAAGCCCAATAGAAGCCTATCGGTCGATATCATCATATACCTTAATATCCCCTGCAACACAATAGTCACCTACCGGATGCTTTATAATTTGCTGCCATCTGGCGTTCATTGACAATTCATGGCATGATGATCCGATTGATACTATGAGTGTTGCTATTTTAAGAAGTAACCATGCAGGTGAAGGAAATATGCCCTAGAGGCAATAATAAAGTTGTTATTTATATTTCCTTATATCATGATAAATGTTTATTATTCATGCTAGAATTGTACTAACCGGAAACTTAGTACATGTGTGAATACATAGACAAAACAGTATGTCCCTAGTATGCCTCTACTAGACTAGCTCATTGATCAAAGATGGTTATGTTTCCTAGCCATAGACATGAGTTGTCATTTGATCAACGGGATCACATCATTAGGAGAATGATGTGATGGACAAGACCCATCCGTTAGCATAGCACTATGATCGTTTAGTTTTACTGCTATTGCTTTCTTCATGACTTATACATGTTCCTATGACTATGAGATTATGCAACTCCCCAATACCGTAGGAACACCTTGTGTGCTATCAAACGTCACAACGTAACTGGGTGATCATAAAGATGCTCTACAGGTGTCTCCGAAAGTATTTGTGGTGTTGGCATAGATCAAGATTAGGATTTGTCACTCCGAGTGTCGGAGAGGTATCTCTGGGCCCTCTCGGTAACACACATCATAATAAGCCTTGCAAGCAAAAGACTAATGAGTTAGTCACGAGATGATGTGTTACGGAACGATTAAAGAGACTTGTCGGTAACGAGATTGAACTAGGTATGGAGATACCGACGATCGAATCTCGGACAAGTAACATACCGATGACAAAAGGAACAACGTATGTTGTTATGCGGTTCTGACCGATAAAAGATCTTCGTAGAATATGTAGGAGCCAATATGAACATCCAGGTTCCGCTATTGGTTATTGACCGGAGATGAGTCTCGGTCATGTCTACATAGTTCTCGAACCCGTAGGGTCCGCACGCTTAATGTTTGATGACGATCGGTATTATGAGTTTATGAGTTTTGATGTACCGAAGGTAGTTCAGAGTCCCGGATGAGATCACGGACATGACAAGGAGTCTCGGAATGTCCGAGACATAAAGATTGATATATTGGACGACTATATTCGGACACCGGAAGTGTTCCGGAAAAGTTTCGGATTTAACGGGATTGCCGGAGGGGGTTACCGGAACCCCCTACGAGGGGGGATGGTCCATAGTGGGCCTTAAAGGAAAGAGAGAGGCAGCCCATAGGGCTGGCCGGCGCCCCTCCTAGGGTTCCTAGTTGGACTAGGATTGGGGGGCGCCACCTCTCCCTCTTTTCCTTTCCCTCTCTTCCTTCATTGGGATTCTACTAGGAATAGGATTGCAATTCTATTCCTAGTAGGATTGCACCTCTAGCCGCACCAAACAAGGGCCGGCCGGCCTCCCCCCTTGCTCCTTTATATACGGGGGCAGGGGGCACCCAAAGACACACAAGTTGAATTGTTCCAGCCGTGTGCGGTGCCCCCCTCCACAGAAACACACCTCGGCCATACCGTCGCGGTGCTTAGGCGAAGCCCTGCGCCGGTGAATACATCATATCCGTCACCACGCCATCGTGCTGACGAAACTCTCCCGTGAAGCTCAACTGGATCAAGAGCTCGTGGGACGTCATCAAGCTGAACGTGTGCTGAACGCGGTGGTGCCGTACGTTCGGTGCTTGATCGGTTGAATCGTGAAGAAGTTCGACTACATCAACCGCGTCACTTGACGCTTCCGCTCCCGGTCTACGAGGGTACGTAGACACACTCTCCCCTCTCGTTGCTATGCATCTAGTAGATAGATCTTGCGTGATCGTAGGGAAATTCTAAAATACTACGTTCCCCAACAGTGGCATCATGAGCCAGGTCGATGCGTAGATGATACGCACGAGTAGAAAACAATGAGTTGTGGGCGATACTAGTCATACTGCTTACCAGCATGTCATACTTTGCTTCGGCGGTATTGTGAGATGAAGCGGCCCGGACCGACATTACGCGTACGCTTACGCGAGACTGGTTTCACCGTTACGAGCACTCGTTGCTTAGAGGTGACTGGCGGGTGTCTGTCTCTCTCACTTTAGCTGAATCAAGTGTGGCTACGCCCGGTCCTTGTGAAGGTTAAAACAGCACATACTTGACGAAACATCGTTGTGGTTTTGTATGCGTAGGTAAGAACGGTTCTTGCTAAGCCCGTAGCAGCCACGTAAAACATGCAACAACAAAGTAGAGGACGTCTAACTTGTTTTTGCAGGGCATGTTGTGATGTGATATGGTCAAGACATGATGAGTTATACGGTTTTGTATGAGATGATCATGTTTTGTAAAGTTATCGGCAACTCGCAGGAGCCATATAGTTGTCGCTTTATTGTATGAAATGCAATCGCCATGTAATTGCTTTACTTTATCACTAAGCGGTAGCGATAGTCGTAGAAACAATAGTTGGCGAGACGACAACGATGCTACGATGGAGATCAAGGTGTCGCGCCGGTGACGAAGGTGATCATGACGGTGCTTTGGAGATGGAGATCAAAAGCACAAGATGATGATGGCCATATCATGTCACATATTTTGATTGCATGTGATGTTTATCTTATTATGCTTCTTATTTTGCTTAGAACGATGGTAGCATTATAAGATGATCCCTTACTAAATTTCAAGGTATAAGTGTTCTCCCTGAGTATGCACCGTTGCGAAAGTTCGTCGTGCCGAGACACCACGTGATGATCGGGTGTGATAAGCTCTACGTTCAAATACAACGGGTGTAAGACAGTTTTGCACACGCAGAATACTCGGGTTAAACTTAACGAGCCTAGCATATGCAGATATGGCCTCGGAACACTGGAGACCGAAAGGTCGAGCGTGAATCATATAGTAGATATGATCAACATAAGATGTTCACCATTGAAACTACTCCATCTCACGTGATGATCGGACATGGTTTAGTTGATTTGGATCACGTGATCATTTAGATGACCGGAGGGATGTCTATCTAAGTGGGAGTTCTTAAGTAATATGATTAAATTGAACTTTAATTTATCATGAAGTTAGTCCTGGTAGTATTAGCATATCTATGTTGTAGATCAATAGCTCGCGATGTTGCTTCCCGTTTATTTTTCATATGTTCCTAGAGAAAACCAAGTTGAAAGATGTTAGTAGCAATGATGCGGAATTGTTCCGTGATCTGAGGATTATCCTCATTGCTGCACATAAGAATTATGTCCTTAATGCACCGCTAGGTAACAGACCTATTGTAGGAGCAGATGTAGACGTTATGAACGTTTTGACAAAAGCTCGATATGATGACTACTTTATAGTTTAGTGCACCATGCTTTACGGCTTATAACCGGGACTTCAAAAACGTTTTGAAACGCCACGGAGCATATGAGATGTTCCAAGAGTTGAAATTAGTATTTCATACTCATGCCCATGTCGAGAGGTAGAAGACCTCTGACAGTACTTTGCCTACAAGATGGAGGAGAATAGCTCAACCAGTGAGCGTGTGCTCAGATTGTCTGGGTAGTACAATTGCTTGAATCAAGTGGGAGTTAATATTCCAGATAAGATAGTAATTGACAAAGTTCTCTAGACACTATCACCAAGTTAGTAGAACTTCGTGATGAACTATAATATGGAAGGGATGACGAAAGTAATTCCCGAGCTCTTCACGATGCTGAAATCGGCGAAGGTAGAAATCAAGCAAAGAGCATCAAGTGTTGATGGTTAACCAGACCACTTGTTTCATGTAAAGGGAAAAGGGATAGAAGGGGAACTTCAAGAAGAATGACAAGCAAGTTGTCACTCTCGTGAAGAAACCCAAAGCTAAACTCAAGCCTGAAACTAAGTGCTTCTACTGCAAAGGAAATGGTCATTGGAAGTGGAACTGCCCTAGATACATGGCGGATAAGAAGGATGGCAAAGTGAACAAAGGTATATTTGATATACAGATTATTGATGTGTATTTTACTAGTGTTCATAGCAACCCCTCGGTATTTGATACTGGTTCAGTTGCTAAAGAGTAGTAACTCGAAGTGGGAGTTGCATAATGAACATAAACTAGTTAAAGGATGAAGTGACGATGTGTATTGGAAGTAGTTCCAAGATTGATATGATCATCATCGCACACTCCCTATACTTTCGGGATTAGTGTTGAACCTAAATAAGTGTTATTTGGTGTTTGTGTTGAGCATGAATGTGATTTGATCATGTTTATTGCAATACGGTTAATCATGTAAGTTAGAGAATAATTGTTGTTCTGTTTACATGAATAAAACCTTCTATGGTCATACACCCAATGAAAATAGTTTGTTGGATCTCGATCGTGTGATACACATATTCATAATATTGAAGCCAAAAGATGCAAGGTTAATAATGATAGTGCAACTTATTTGTGGCACTGCCGTTTAGGTCATATTGGTGTAAAACGCATGAAGAAACTCCATAATGATGGACTTTTGGAATCACTTGATTATGAATCACTTGGTGCTTGCGAACCATGCCTCATGGGCAAGATGACTAAAACTCCGTTCTCCGGAACTATGGAGCGAACAACAGATTTGTTGGAGATCATACATACAGATGTATGTGGGCCAATGAGTGTTGAAGCTCGCGGCGGGTATCGTTATTTTCTGACCTTCACTAATGATTTGAGCAGATATGGGTATATCTACTTAATGAAGCACAAGTCTGAAACATTTGAAAAAGTTCAAAGAATTTCAGAGTGAAGTAGAGAATCATCGTAACAGGAAAATATAGTTTCTACGATCTGATCGTGGAGGAGAATATTTGAGTTACGAGTTTGGTCTTCATTTGAAACAATGTGGAATAGTTTCACAACTCACGCCACCCGGAACACCACAGCGTAATGGTGTGTCTGAACGTCATAACCGTACTTTATTAGATATGGTGCGATCTATGATGTCTCTTACCGATTTACCACTATCGTTTTGGGGTTATGCTTTAGAGACAGCTGCATTCACGTTAAATAGGGCACCATCTAAATCCGTTGATACGACACCTTATGAACTATGGTTTGGCAAGAAACCAAAGTTGCCGTTTCTTAAAGTTTGGGGCTGCGATGCTTATGTGAAAAAGCTTCAACCTGATAAGCTCGAACCAAAGTCGGAGAAATGTGTCTTCATAGGATACCCAAAAGAGACTGTTGGGTACACCTTCTATCACAGATCCGAAGGCAAGATATTCGTTGCTAAGAATGGATCCTTTCTAGAGAAGGAGTTTCTCTCGAAAGAACTGAGTGGGAGGAAAGTAGAACTTGATGAGGTAATTGTACCTTCTCCCGGAATGGATAGTAGTACATCACAGAAACTAGTTCCAGTTATTCCTACACCAATTAGTGAGGAAGTTAATGATGATGATCATGAAACTTCGGATCAAGTTTCTGCTGAACGTCGTAGATCAACCAGAGTACGTTCCGCACCAGAGTGGTACGGCAACCCAGTTCTGGAAATCCTGTTACTAGACCATGATGAACCTACGAACTATGAGGAAGCGATGATGAGCCCAGATTCCGCAAAATGGCTTGAAGCCATGAAATCTGAGATGGGATCCATGTATGAGAACAAAGTATGGACTTTGGTTGACTTGCCCGATGATCGGCAAGCCATCGAAAATAAATGGATCTTCAAGAGGAAGACCGACGCAAACGGTAATGTTACTGTTTACAAAGCTCGACTTGTTGCGAAAGGTTTTCGACAAGTTCAAGGAGTTGACTACGATGAGACTTTCTCACCTGTAGCGATGCTTAAGTCTGTCCGAATCATGTTAGCAATTGCCGCATTTATGAAATCTGGCAAATTGATAACAAAACTGCATTCTTTAATGGATTTATTAAAAAAGAATTGTATATGATGCAACCAGAAGGTTTTGTCAATCCTAAAGGTGCTAACAAAATGTGCAAGCTCCAGCGATCCATCTATGGACTGGTGCAAGCATCTCGGAGTTGGAATATACACTTTGATAAGTTGATCAAAGCATATAGATTTATACAGACTTGCGGTGAAGCCTGTATTTACAAGAAGTGAGTGGGAGCACTACAACCTTTCTGATAAGTATATGTGAATGACATATTGTCGATCGGAAATAATGTAGAATTTTCTGGAAAGCATAAAGGTGTGTTTGAAAGGAGTTTTTCAAAGTAAGACCTTGGTGAAGCTGCTTACATATTGGGCATCAAGATCTATAGAGATAGATCAAGACGCTTGATAAGACTTTCGATGAGTACATACCTTGATAAGATTTTGAAGTAGTTCAAAATGGATCAGTCAAAGAAGGAGTTCTTGCCTGACTTGTAAGGTGTGAAGTTGAGTAAGACTCAAAGCCAGACCACGGCAGAAAAATATAGAGAGAATGAAAGTCATTCCCTATGCCTCAGCCATAGGTTCTATAAAGTATGCCATGCTGTGTACAAAACACGCTGTGTACCTTGCCATGAGTTTGACAGGGAGGTACAATAGTGATCCAGGAGTAGATCACTGTACAGCGGTCAAAATTATCCTTAGTAATTGGATGACTAAGGAAATATTTCTCGATTATGGAGGTGATAAAGAGTTCGTCGTAAAGGGTTAAGCCGATGCAAGCTTTGACACTAAATCCAAATGACTCTAAGTATCAATCTGGATGCGTATTGAAAGTGGGAGCAATTAGCTAGACTAGCTCTATGAAGAGCATTGTAGACATAGAAATTTGCAAAATACGTACGGATCTGAATGTGACAGACCCGTTGACTAAACTTCTCTCACAAGCAAAACATGATCACACCTTATTACTCTTGGGTATTAATCACATAGCGATGTGAACTAGATTATTGACTCTAGTAAACCCTTTTGGGTGTTGGTCACATGGCGATGTGAACTATGGGTGTTATTCACATAACGATGTGAACTATCAGTATTAAATCACATGGCGATGTGAGCTAGATTATTGACTCTAGTGCAAGTGGGAGACTGAAGGAAATATGCCCTAGAGGCAATAATAAAGTTGTTATTTATATTTCCTTATATCATGATAAATGTTTATTATTCATGCTAGAATTGTATTAACCAGAAACTTAGTACATGTGTGAATACATAGACAAAACAGTATGTCCCTAGTATGCCTCTACTAGACTAGCTCATTGATCAAAGATGGTTATGTTTCCTAGCCATAGACATGAGTTGTCATTTGATCAACGGGATCACATCATTAGGAGAATGATGTGATGGACAAGACCCATCCGTTAGCATAGCACTATGATCGTTTAGTTTTACTGTTATTGCTTTCTTCATGACTTATACATGTTCCTATGACTATGAGATTATGCAACTCCCGAATACCGTAGGAACACCTTGTGTGCTATCAAACGTCACAACGTAACTGGGTGATCATATAGATGCTCTACAGGTGTCTCCGAAAGTATTCATGGTGTTGGCATAGATCAAGATTAGGATTTGTCACTCCGAGTGTCGGAGAGGTATCTCTGGGCCCTCTCGGTAACACACATCATAATAAGCCTTGCAAGAAAAAGACTAATGAGTTAGTCACGAGATGATGTGTTACGGAACGAGTAAAGAGACTTGCCGGTAACGAGATTGAACTAGGTATGGAGATACCGACGATCGAATCTCGGACAAGTAACATAGCGATGACAAAAGGAACAATGTATGTTGTTATGCGGTTCTGACCGATAAAAGATCTTCGTAGAATATGTAGGAGCCAATATGAACATCGAGGTTCCGCTATTGGTTATTGACCGGATATGAGTCTCGGTCATGTCCACATAGTTCTCGAACCCGTAGGGTCCGCACGCTTAACGTTTGATGACGATCGGTATTATGAGTTTATGAGTTTTGATGTACCGAAGGTAGTTCGGAGTCCCGGATGAGATCACGGACATGACGAGGAGTCTCGGAATGTCCGAGACATAAAGATTGATATATTGGACGACTATATTCGGACACCGGAAGTGTTCCGGAAAAGTTTCGGATTTAACGGGATTGCCGGAGGGGTTACCGGAACCCCCTACGAGGGGGGATGGTCCATAGTGGGCCTTAAAGGAAAGAGAGAGGAAGCCCATAGGGCTGGCCGGCGCCCCTCCTAGGGTTCCTAGTTGGACTAGGATTGGGGGGCGCCACCTCTCCCTCTTTTCCTTTCCCTCTCTTCCTTCTTTGGTGATTCCTACTAGGAATAGGATTGCAATCCTATTCCTAGTAGGATTGCACCTCTAGCCGCACCAAAGAAGGGCCGGCCGGCCTCCCCCCTTGCTCCTTTATATACGGGGGCAGGGGGGCACCCAAAGACACACAAGTTGAATTGTTCCAGCCGTGTGCGGTGCCCCCCTCCACAGAAACACACATCGGTCATACCGTCGCGGTGCTTAGGCGAAGCCCTGCGCCGGTGAATACATCATATCCGTCACCACGCCGTCGTGCTGACGAAACTCTCCCGTGAAGCTCAACTGGATCAAGAGCTCGTGGGACGTCGTCAAGCTGAACGTGTGCTGAACGCGGAGGTGTCGTACGTTCGGTGCTTGATCGGTTGAATCGTGAAGAAGTTCGACTACATCAACCGCGTCACTTGACGCTTCCGCTCCCGGTCTACGAGGGTACGTAGACACACTCTCCCCTCTCATTGCTATGCATCTAGTAGATAGATCTTGTGTGATCGTAGGAAAATTTTAAAATACTACGTTCCCCAATAGCAGGAGTTCCTCTCCTCTCGAAGCGAAACAAAGATTAGTACTGACAACAATATCTCATCGAAACAAACACTAATTTGCAGACAGATTCAGTGATAGAACTATAACCTGGTACGAAAGGACATCAGCATAATGTATCATAATTGGACAAACAATATGTAAACTATGTGTATCTAATAATGTAGATAAACTTATTCCAATACATCAATTGAACTCAATTCTGCGGTGACATCTATACTGAAGCAAAACCAACGGTAATTTTAGCGAGGGAGGTAGTGAGGGAGAACCTTGGAAGAAATCAATAGCGGCATGGAGGGGTTACCAGGACAAGAGGAGGAGGCGCTAAGGTTGAAGGATCGGGCCTCCACCACCTTGCAGTGGAGCTACTCTAGGCAAGGGGCACCGCCTATGAAGAGATGCCCGCCTGTCACTGGAACGAACCTGAGGTAGGAGACCATGGAGCGATGCCACTCAACAGGGAAATTTAGCGGGGCCAGGGGAGGTCACCGAGAGGTGGCGGCGTCGTTGCTTCGGGACAGGTGGTTGGGTGTGTACGCGTCAAAGCCGCAGGGTAGCAACGTGATCCCAATGTGTGATCGGCGGCGGATCTGGACAGTGTGCCTGGATCCGTGGAGAGCAGCTGGCTGCGCGCCTGACGACAACCCAGATCTAGCCGGGGCTACCTTGTCTCGTGCTTGCCCTGGAAGAGTGCCGGAGTGATGCGTTGGTGTTGATTCCATGGTTACGGCGTCGCCGGTTCTGCCCCTCCACTTCGGCAGATATAGGAGATATGAAGACAGAGGCCGATGGGCTTCTCTTTATCGGTCATTATTACTCGTCAGTTACAGGAATACCATAGAGGCCCACTTCGGTTGCCAGCACTATTTCATGAAGAAAAAAATGCCTCACGTGGCAAGCTACACATGAAGATAAATAAGTGATTGCTTATGTGGCAAGGCTGGTGAGGTGGATAGGCTGCATGTCAAGAGAAATAGGATAGAGGGGACGAACTATTTAGGTATTATAGATGTACAGCCCATTTGCTAATTCTTAAGAATTTTTTTGGAGCCCATCTTCTTTTTGTTAGCATTATACCCCATATTGTGGCCACGGTTAAAAAGTATACGAATTTTTTGCATATTTCGGTGCGGTCAACTGTTTTTAATCCCGAAATATCGATTCACATTCAAACTATTTTGAAAAATAATGTATATAAATATAAAATCCAAATAATTGTCCAGAAATAAAAATCAATGGAATTTAAAACCTTGTAATGAAAAAAAATTGAAAGTAATTCACGGTTTTATGTGTTTTAAAAATGTACAGCTCATTTCTGGGCAAACCGAATGAAACTCTCCTCGTCTTGAAAGATTTGCAGCCTAGCAGGGCTGATAAAGCAAGTAGGCCTCGTTTGGGTATTTCTTTAAAAAAATAGAACTGGGATAGCCATTTTCAGCAAGAAAAAACACAACTGGGCTCATGATGTGGTAAACATAAATAAAACCCTGGCTAGACGGGCCACAGCCCCCGCACAACCCCGTTGTTACTATTTACTAGGGTAGATGGGCTGTTTTGGCTTGGACCCAGAGAAACAATTACTACTAGTACAGTGGAGACACTCTATAGCTACCTATAAAAACAATTACTACTAGTACAGTGGATACAATACCGCTTCTGGCTCCTCCTAGGTCATCGAAACGTCTCCCTCTATTGAATGTCGTTATACTTCTGTTCACCGACATGCGGGCCATGCAGCGTGCGGGCCCAAATGCCATCCACCAAATTAGAAGGCAGTATCTTGGCGAAGAGTCACCCCAGTCGTAGCGCGGCAATAACAAGCCATCGTATCACAAAACCCCACCTCCCCGCAGTCTAAGTTTGACGGACAAAGCAACCATCATTTCACTCTTCGCTGAATCCCCTTCTCCCTCACCGTCTTCAAGAAAGGCAACACTAGCATGTGCCACTGTTCTTCTCCCCCAACGAAGGGAAGGTAAGCGGATCCGTGATGTTGGTATATTTTAGTTCAGAGAAAAAAAACTTTTGCAAAGCAGTAACTGATCCTCACTCTCTTTTTTGTTTCATTGTCATTGCGATTGTGTTTTACTTTCAGTGGTCTCCTAGTATTCGTCAGTTTCATGATGGACCAAGGAGAACCATGCAAAGATCTGTCGATATTGGAGCAAACGCGGGAGGCTGATCCCCATGAGACAGAGAGCTCCAAGAAGATGGAGGCAGCCACCGAGCCGACCCCAGATACGCTCACGGCCACTACTGAGATGGTCAATGCCCCGTTTGAGATT
>LR738714.1:634883871-634906220 GCA_902687465.1 Secale cereale
CCCCCCCCCCGCTGAGCTGCCCAAGGTGATTTTCTTCTTTGTCGATCTCGATTGTGGTTTTTCATCTAAGTATGTGGTGATGAATAATGCAAAATTTTATTAGCTTTGATGCCATGCTATACATAGTGGTTTAAATAACTTGTGTTTCTTATACTGGAAAGTAATTTAGAATTTCTTTCTGTTTCAATTAGAGCCCTGATGCAGACAAGGATTGTGTGGTTGTACATGTCACTCGCTATGAGGCGGATGACCTGAATATACGCACTAGGAAAACAGACTTTTTAGGCTGTTGGATCCTGGAAGCCATTTGCGCTTATAACAATGAAGAGTTGTATTTCAGCCTCACTATTGTCAGGCGTGTTGTCCAGGGTGTACTGAAGCACGAGAAGTTCAAAGCTACTCCCTCGTTTGTGAGGCGTACTGTTCTTGTCAAGCTTACGTAGGAAAATGATGTGGCATGCCTCCACAAACAAGTTTATGAGTGGCAAGGCCACAAGGTTGTCTTCATGAAGGTTCACAGGATTGAGCTGCTGCCAAACGTCCTCGATGATGTTCATGGCAAGGTCCATCTTGTGTACAGCCCAAATTAGATCGAGGTATGAAATACTTGCCCGGCTAGTGTTTAATAGTAGTTTGGATTCTTTCTAATTATCTGAACCTTGGCTGTTATCGAGCCCTCTAGGGCTAGTACTCTGTTTGAATCCATCTATGGGAGCTGCTGCTACTTTTGTGTGCCCGTGAATCGTCGTAATTGTTGCCGAAAGAGATGCGTCCTCACTAGTTTTATCATAAGAGCAGTGTGAGTTTTGATGAAATAGAGTACTCGTTTGAGAACTGTGTGCCGACGTATACATAAGTACTTGTAAACACTGTTGGTGCTACCCCACTTGTAAGGAGTTGTGCAAAACACGGCACATTGGCTCAGCTCGCTTCAACACTAGGCTATCGACCAGCTAACAATCAACAATCTGCTGTCTGACATATAAGCAACTATGTATCTTTTTACAGTGGTTCATGCAGTTAATTGAGGCCACAATGTAAATTCCAAATGTTCACACGCTAGTCCAGCGTTCATGTGGAACACTCAAATTAAACTAGGCTTCATAAAAACTTGGAAAGCATAAGTTAAGCAATTTTATACATCTCAATGATTCATAGAACATAACAAACATATACTAGTTCATAGTTGTGAGAAGGTTTACAAATCAGGAAAAAATAAGCAAGGCTTCTCTGAGCAAAGGGCCTCCCGGCAGGCTTAAATTTCCTGGAGTTCACTCTGGTTTTTTCTTGTTGCCACCATCCAGGGTTAGGTTCTCTCATTCCAGAATAACCAATTATAATTGTGTTCTCAGCTCGAATGCTGAACTGAACCATGTAGTGTACTGACCAGCTGCAATTCTTGTGCATTCCACTAAATTTAAGCACCGCTATTTGCAGAAATAAGCAGACCACAATGCCTCTTGCCCGCGCACCTGTCCAAAAAATTGTCGTGCAGCCGTGCCAGCGAGTCCTCGGTCTATGTATGAACTGGTAGAAAGTGCATTCCGCACTAGGATGCAATTGTTTTCGCTCGTCCCTACACTGCAATCAGGAAGTAAAAAGTATGAATCAACTTCTTTTATATTGCGTTGGTCATTCTACCTAGTAACTACCAATGTAGGAGTACTTGGAAGACGGGTGGTTAGAGGACGGCAAAGAGGGATAGCCATCTCATTTTGTGCAGTTCTACTAAAACTGAGGTGTGTGCTTTTGATTGCGCGGATAGAAATGATACGGAGACAGACATCCCGAAATGATATGGACACAGACATCCCTGTTTGCGCAAATACAAAATACGGTTATTTAAATAGTGACAGATATTTGCAGTGGCGTATGATTAACAGCAGCATCTAGTATGTTGTAATTGGCACTAGATTAATAGTATGAAAGTGTCCTTAAGTAAGTAGCATCAGATCACATCAACACTGCCACTAGATTAACATGCAGAACAATAGCATTAGTATTACTGTCATGAGAGTAGCACATGGTCAGTAAATGTGCAATCAAATTTGTGCAGTTCCACTGGGATGAAGCAATGTTAGCGGTGTGAGATTTAAGTGTAACTACAAAAACACAATTCATGGGAAATAAAGCAAGACAGAAGCACTTCATAAAATGGTGGTGGCATTGTTTCAATTTATCGACGGCACTAGACCATTACTTATAGTGACATTAGGTGCCATTGCTTAATGCTTCATGTGATTTTACATTAACGGTACCGATATGGGCGTAGGGACTGCAGAGGCATAAAGTCATGAGGCAGATGTGGTTGCCATGAGCGGCAAACACTCAGGCATCATGTCTGCATTTGTCCCATTTTTTATTTCCTCAGTGACATTTTCCTATGTGAGCACAGGAAATCTAGACCTGCTCATTCTCATTTGCGTTGTCCCCCAACACCCATCACTTTATTTCCTTTTTCAACCAAGAGATAGGTCCACTTCCCCCCACCCTTCGCCATCCACCATGCTTATTTTCAACCAAGAGACCAGTTGGGTAGCTAGTATCTACTACTTTCCCCCGTTTCCTCTTAGAACCAAGTCCTAGATCCATGCTACAACTTTCCCACTTTCTTCCCTGTCTGAACAAACTCTTAGAGTCGACTGTATGAACTAGCTTTACCTCTAATAATAGTAAAAGTCTAGGCGGCTTTGGAACAGCGGATGAAAGTAGAAAAAGATCCACACGAAGCCAAGTGGGGAGCTGGGGCAGCAGAGCAAGGCAGGTTTCGAAGGAATATATACCTGAGGGTCGTCGGCATGTGGCAAAGACGGCGTCGGGAGGCCGCATCTTGGGCACAATACCACAGGGAGGAAGAAGGGGTCAGAGGCCCTCCGGAGCCAGCGCTCTCTCGGAGAGAACGGCACGGCCGCCGATCGGGATGCGCGAGCAACCGTTGGTCTCATCCCTCGTCACCGACGATAGCGTGAACGATGCACCTACACCCCAGCCCCGGTCGAGGTTGTCCGGCCGGATTTGTGACCAGCCGTGAGCTGAGAGGGAGTGTGGCCACCTATGTCTTGCCTAGATCTGGAGAGCATGAGAGAGTGAACGAGTGGAACCCTAGTAAAGCAAGTGCTAAGGCTCCTGCTTATATATAGTGGAGTGATTTTGTTGTAACAGCTTCAAAAAAAATGCGCTCATACGTGTACCCGCGTGTGGGTGTGAGAGAACTAGTGCGTGCGTGCACCGCTTCTCTTCGTGAGAGTACAATATACTATGCCCAAAGAACGTTCGCCACAAGAGTAATAGTATAATATTGTGACGTGTAAGCTAAAATAAAATGTGCGTGACGTCTTTTGTTTTTTAGAAGTTCTGAGGGTAGGGTGTGAAGAGCACATATGTGTTTGATGTCTACCTGCAGATAGACGGTGGGTGCGAGAGGACTCGGGAGGGTGTCTGTGAGAGAGAGAGAGGGGGCACATATCAATGCAATGCATGTGTCCGTAAATCATTATCCGACAAACGTTCGCCACAAGACTTTTCCTGACGAACACCGTAAGAACCGTTAGATCCGCATCCGACAGTGTCAGTTTTGCCATGTCATTTAACAGAACAGCCACTCCTCCTACACAAAAATCTTCCACGTGAGTGTAGTGTTGGGAAACGTAGTATTTTAAAATTTTCCTACGATCACGCAAGATCTATCTACTAGATGCATAGCAACGAGAGGGGAGAGTGTGTCTACGTACCCTCGTAGACCGGGAGCGGAAGCGTCAAGTGACGCGGTTGATGTTCTCGAACTTCTTCGCGATCCAACCGATCAAGCACCGAACGTACGGCACCTCCGTGTTCAGCATACGTTCAGCTTGATGACGTCCCACGAGCTCTTGATCCAGTTGAGCTTCACGGGAGAGTTTCGTCAGCACGACGGCGTGGTGACGGATATGATGTATTCACCGGCGCAGGGCTTCGCCTAAGCACCGTGACGGTATGACCGAGGTGTGTTTCTGTGGAGGGGGGCACCGCACAC
This sequence comes from Secale cereale, assembly GCA_902687465.1. NCBI lineage: Eukaryota > Viridiplantae > Streptophyta > Magnoliopsida > Poales > Poaceae > Secale > Secale cereale. Next base: position 634,887,884 of record LR738714.1, read on the forward strand.
GGCTGGAACAATTCAACTTGTGTGTCTTTGGGTGCCCCCCTGCCCCCGTATATAAAGGAGCAAGGGGGAGGCCGGCCGGCCCTTGTTTGGTGAGGCTAGGGTTGCAATCCTACTAGGAATAGGATTGCAATCCTATTCCTAGTAGGAATCACCAAAAGAAGGAAGAGAGGGAAAGGAAAAAGGAGAGGTGGCGCCCCCCCCCCCCCAATCCTAGTCCAACTAGGAACCCTAGGTGGGGCGCCAGCCAGCCCTATGGGCTGCCTCTCTCTTTCCCTTAAGGCCCACTATGGACCATCCCCCCTCGTAGGGGGTTCCGGTAACCCCCTCCGGCAATCCCGTTAAATCCGAAACTTTTCCGGAACACTTTCGGTGTCCGAATATAGTCGTCCAATATATCAATCTTTATGTCTCGGACATTCCGAGACTCCTCGTCATGTCCGTGATCTCATCCGGGACTCCGAACTACCTTCGGTACATCAAAACTCATAAACTCATAATACCGATCGTCATCAAACGTTAAGCGTGCGGACCCTACGGGTTCGAGAACTATGTAGACATGACCGAGACTCATCTCCGGTCAATAACCAATAGCGGAACCTGGATGTTCATATTGGTTCCTACATATTCTACGAAGATCTTTTATCGGTCAAAACCGCATAACAACATACGTTGTTCCTTTTGTCATCGGTATGTTACTTGCCCGAGATTCGATCGTCGGTATCTCTATATCTAGTTCAATCTCGTTACCGTCAAGTCTCTTTACTCGTTCCGTAACACATCATCTCGTGACTAACTCATTAGTCTTTTGCTTGCAAGGCTTATTGTGATGTGTGTTACCGAGAGGGCCCAGAGATACCTCTCAGACACTCGGAGTGACAAATCCTAATCTTGATCTATGCCAACACCACGAATACTTTCGGAGACACCTGTAGAGCATCTTTATGATCACCCAGTTACGTTGTGACGTTTGATAGCACACAAGGTGTTCCTACGGTATTCGGGAGTTGCATAATCTCATAGTCATAGGAACATGTATAAGTCATGAAGAAAGCAATAGCAGTAAAACTAAACGATCATAGTGCTATGCTAACGGATGGGTCTTGTCCATCACATCATTCTCCTAATGATGTGATCCCATTGATCAAATGACAACTCATGTCTATGGTTAGGAAACATAACCATCTTTGATCAATGAGCTAGTCTAGTAGAGGCATACTAGGGACACTCTGTTTTGTCTATGTATTCACACATGTACTAAGTTTCCGGTTAATACAATTCTAGCATGAATAATAAACATTTATCATGATATAAGGAAATATAAATAACAACTTTATTATTGCCTCCAGGGCATATTTTCTTCAGTCTCCCACTTGCACTAGAGTCAATAATCTAGCTCACATCGCCATGTGATTTAATACCGATAGTTCACATCGTTATGTGAATAACACCCATAGTTCACATCACCATGTGACCAACACCCAAAGGGTTTACTAGAGTCAATAATCTAGTTCACATCACTATGTGATTAATACCCAAGAGTAATAAGGTGTGATCATGTTTTGCTTGTGAGAGAAGTTTAGTCAACGGGTCTGTCATATTCAGATCCGTATGTATTTCGCAAATTTCTATGTCTACAATGCTCAGCATGGAGCTACTCTAGCTAATTGCTCCCACTTTCAATACGCATCCAGATTGATACTTAGAGTCATCTGGATTTAGTGTCAAAGCTTGCATCGGCGTAACCCTTTGCGACGAACTCTTTATCACCTCCATAATCGCGAAATATTTCCTTAGTCATCCAATTACTAAGGATAATTTTGACCGCTGTACAGTGATCTACTCCTGGATCACTATTGTACCTCCCTGTCAAACTCTTGGCAAGGTACACAACGTGTTTTGTACACAGCATGGCATACTTTATAGAACCTATGGCTGAGGCATAGGGAATGACTTTCATTCTCTCTATATTTTTCTGCAGTGGTCTGGCTTTGAGTCTTACTCAACTTCACACCTTACAAGTCAGGCAAGAACTCCTTTCTTTGACTGATCCATTTTGAACTACTTCAAAATTTTATCAAGGTGTGTACTCATCGAAAGTCTTATCAAGCGTCTTGATCTATCTCTATAGATCTTGATGCCCAATATGTAAGCAGCTTCACCAAGGTCTTTCTTTGAAAAAACTCCTTTCAAACACTCCTTTATGCTTTCCAGAAAATTCTACATCATTTCCGATCGACAATATGTCATTCACATATACTTATCAGAAAGGTTGTAGTGCTCCCACTCACTTCTTGTAAATACAGGCTTCAACACAAGTCTGTATAAATCTATATGCTTTGATCAACTTATCAAAGCGTACATTCCAACTCTGAGATGCTTGCACCAGTCCATAGATGGATCGCTGGAGCTTGCACATTTTGTTAGCACCTTTAGGATTGACAAAACCTTCTGGTTGCATCATATACAAGTCTTCTTTAATAAATCCATTAAAGAATGCAGTTTTGTTATCCATTTGCCATATTTCATAAAATGCGGCAATTACTAACATGATTCGGACAGACATATGCATCGTTACGGGTGAGAAAGTCTCATCGTAGTCAACTCCTTGAACTTGTCGAAAACCTTTCGCAACAAGTCGAGCTTTGTAAACAGTAACATTACCGTCTGCGTCGGTCTTCCTCTTGAAGATCCATTTATTTTCGATGGCCTGCCGATCATCGGGCAAGTCAACCAAAGTCCACACTTTGTTCTCATACATGGATCCCATCTCAGATTTCATGGCCTCAAGACATTTTGCGGAATCTGGGCTCATCATCGCTTCCTCATAGTTCGCAGGTTCATCATGATCTAGTAACATGATTTCCAGAACTGGGTTGCCGTACCACTTTGGTGCGGAACGTACTCTGGTTGATCTACGACGTTCAGCAGAAACTTGATCTGAAGTTTTATGATCATCATCATTAACTTCCTCACTGATTGGTGTAGGAATCACTAGAACAATTTTCTGTGATGTACTACTTTCCAATTCAGGAGAAGGTACAATTACCTCATCAAGTTCTACTTTCCTCCCACTCACTTCTTTCGAAAGAAATTCCTTCTCTAGAAAGGATCCATTATTAGCAACAAAGTCCTTGCCTTTGGATCTGTGATAGAAGGTGTACCCAACAGTTTCTTTTGGGTATCCTATGAAGATTTACTTCTCCGATTTGGGTTCGAGCTTATCATGTTGAAACTTTTTCACATAAGCATCGCAATCCCAAACTTAAAGAAACGACAACTTTGGTTTCTTGCCAAACCACAGTTCATAAGGTGTCGTATCAACGGATTTAGATGGTGCCCTATTTAACGTGAATGTAGCTGTCTCTAATGCATAACCCCAAAAGCGATAGTGGTAGATCGGTAAGAGACATCATCGATCACACCATATCAAATAAAGTACGGTTATGACGTTCGGACACACCATTACACTGTGGTGTTCCAGGTGGCATGAGTAGTGAAACTATTTCACATTGTTTTACTGAAGGCTAAACTCGCTAACACAAATATTTTACCTCTACGATCATATCGTAGAAACTCTTATTTTCTTGTTATGATGATTCTCCACTTCACACTGAAATTCTTTGAACTTTTCAAATGTTTCAGACTTGTGCTTCATTAAGTAGATATACCCATATCTGCTCAAATCATCAGTGAAGGTCAGAAAATAACGATACCTGCCGCGAGCTTCAACACTCATTGGTCCTCATACATCAGTATGTATGATTTCCAACAACTCTGTTGCTCACTCCACGGTTCCGGAGAACGGAGTTTTAGTCATCTTGCCCATGAGGCATGGTTCGCAAGCACCAAGTGATTCATAATCAAGTGATTCAAAAAGTCCATCACTATGGAGTTTCTTCATGCGCTTTACACCAATATGACCTAAACGGCAGTGCCACAAATAAGTTGCACTATCATTATTAACCTTGCATCTTTTGGCTTCAATATTATGAATATGTGTATCACACGATCGAGATCCAACAAACCATTTTCATTGGGTGTATGACCATAGAAGGTTTTATAATGTAAACAGAACAACAATTATTCTCTAACTTACATGAATAACCGTATTGCAATAAACATGATCAAATCATATTCATGCTCAACACAAACACCAAATAACACTTTTTTAGGTTCAACACTAATCCCGAAAGTATAGGGAGTGTGCGATGATGATCATATCAATCTTGGAACTGCTTCCAATACACATCGTCACTTCATCCTTTAACTAGTTTATGTTCATTATGCAACTCCCATTTCGAGTTACTACTTTTTAGCAACTGAACCAATATCAAATACCGAGGGGTTGCTATGAACACTAGTAAAATACACATCAATAATCTGTATATCAAATATACCTTTATTCACTTTGCCATCCTCCTTATCCGCCAAATATCTAGGGTAGTTCCACTTCTAGTGACCATTTCCTTTGCAGTAGAAGCACTTGTTTCAGGCTTGAGTTTAGCTTTGGGTTTCTTCATGGGAGTGACAACTTGCTTGTCATTCTTCTTGAAGTTCCCCTTCTATCCCTTTGCCCTTTACTTGAAACAAGTGGTCTTGTTAACCATCAACACTTGATGCTTTTTCATGATTTCTACCTTCGCCGACTTAAGCATCGCGAAGAGCTGGGAATTCCTTTCGTCATCCCTTGCATATTATAGTTCATAACGAAGTTCTACTAACTTGGTGATAGTGACTAGAGAACTTTGTCAATTACTATCTTATCTGGAAGATTAACTCCCACTTGATTAAAGTAATTGTAGTACCCAGACAATCTGAGCACATGCTCACTGGTTGAGCTATTCTCCTCCATCTTGTAGGCAAAGTACTGTCAGAGGTCTTATACCTCTCGACACGGGCATGAGTATGAAATACTAATTTCAACTCTTGGAACATCTTATATGCTCCGTGGCGGTCAAAACGTTTTTGAAGTCCTGGTTCTAAGCCGTAAAGCATGGTGCACTTAAACTATCAAGTAGTCATCATATCGAGCTTTTGTCAAAACGTTCATAACATCTACATCTGCTCCTGCAATAGGTCTGTCACCTAGCGGTGCATCAAGGACATAATTCTTTTGTGCAGCAATGAGGATAATCCTCAGATCATGGAACAATTCCGCATCATTGCTACTAACATCTTTCAACTTGGTTTTCTCTAGGAACATATGAAAAATAAACGGGGAGCAATATCGCGAGCTATTGATCTACAACATAGATATGCTAATACTACCAGGACTAAGTTCATGATAAATTAAAGTTCAATTTAATCATATTACTTAAGAACTCCCACTTAGATAGACATCCCTCCGGTCATCTAAATGATCACGTGATCCAAATCAACTAAACCATGTCCGATCATCACGTGAGATGGAGTAGTTTCAATGGTGAACATCTTATGTTGATCATATCTACTATATGATTCACGCTCGACCTTTCGGTCTCTAGTGTTCCGAGGCCATATCTGCATATGCTAGGCTCGTCAAGTTTAACCCAAGTATTCTGCGTGTGCAAAACTGGCTTACACCCGTTGTATTTGAACGTAGAGCTTATCACACCCGATCATCACGTGGTGTCTCGGCACGACGAACTTTCGCAACGGTGCATACTCAAGGAGAACACTTATACCTTGAAATTTAGTAAGGGATCATCTTATAATGCTACCGTCGTTCTAAGCAAAATAAGAAGCATAATAAGATAAACATCACATGCAATCAAAATATGTGACATGATATGGCCATCATCATCTTGTGCTTTTGATCTCCATCTCCAAAGCACCTTCATGATCATCTTCGTCACCGGCGCGACACCTTTGATCTCCATCATAGTATCGTTGTCGTCTCGCCAACTATTGCTTCTACGACTATCGCTACCGCTTAGTGATAAAGTAAAGCAATTACATGGCGATTGCATTTCATACAATAAAGCGACAACCATATGGCTCCTGCCAGTTGCCGATAACATTACAAAACATGATCATCTCATACAAAACCGTATAACTCATCATGTCTTGACCATATCACATCACAACATGCCCTGCAAAAACAAGTTAGACGTCCTCTACTTTGTTGTTGCAAGTTTTACGTGGCTGCTACAGGCTTTAGCAAGAACCGTTCTTACCTACGCATACAAAACCACAACGATGTTTCGTCAAGTATGTGCTGTTTTAACCTTCACAAGGACCGGGCGTAGCCACACTTGATTCAGCTAAAGTGAGAGAGACAGACACCCGCCAGTCACCTTTAAGCAACGAGTGCTCGTAACGGTGAAACCAGTCTCGCGTAAGCGTACGCGTAATGTCGGTCCGGGCCGCTTCATCTCACAATACCGCCGAAGCAAAGTATGACATGCTGGTAAGCAGTATGACTAGTATCGCCCACAACTCATTGTGTTCTACTCGTGCATATCATCTACACATAGACCTGGCTCATGATGCCACTGTTGGGAAACGTAGAATTTTAAAATTTTCCTACGATCACGCAAGATCTATCTACTAGATGCATAGCAACGAGAGGGGAGAGTGTGTCTACGTACCCTCGTAGACCGGGAGCGGAAGCATCAAGTGACGCGGTTGATGTTGTCGAACTTCTTCGCGATCCAACCGATCAAGCACCGAACGTACGGCACCTCCGTGTTCAGCACACGTTCAGCTTGATGTCGTCCCACGAGCTCTTGATCCAGTTGAGCTTCACGGGAGAGTTTCGTCAGCATGACGGTGTGGTGACGGATATGATGTATTCACCGGCGCAGGGCTTCGCCTAAGCACCGCGACGGTATGACCGAGGTGTGTTTCTGTGGAGGGGGGCACCGCACACGGCTGGAACAATTCAACTTGTGTGTCTTTGGGTGCCCTCTTGCCCCCGTATATAAAGGAGCAAGGGGGAAGGCCGGCCGGCCCTTGTTTGGTGCGGCTAGGGTTGCAATCCTACTAGGAATAGGATTGCAATCCTATTCCTAGTAGGAATCACCAAAAGAAGGAAGAGAGGGAAAGGAAAAAGGAGAGGTGGCGCCCCCCCCCCCCCCAAGCCTAGTCCAACTAGGAACCCTAGGTGGGGCGCCGGCCAGCCCTATGGGCTGCCTCTCTCTTTCCCTTAAGGCCCACTATGGACCATCCCCCCTCGTAGGGGGTTCCGGTAACCCCCTCCGGCAATCCCGTTAAATCCGAAACTTTTCCGGAACACTTCCGATGTCCGAATATAGTCGTCCAATATATCAATCTTTATGTCTCGGACATTCCGAGACTCCTCGTCATGTCCGTGATCTCATCCGGGACTCCGAACTACCTTCGGTACATCAAAACTCATAAACTCATAATACCGATCGTCATCAAACGTTAAGCGTGCTGACCCTACGGGTTCGAGAACTATGTAGACATGACCGAGACTCATCTCCGTCAATAACCAATAGCAGAACCTGGATGTTCATATTGGTTCCTACATATTCTACGAAGATCTTTTATCGGTCAAAACCGCATAACAACATACGTTGTTCCTTTTGTCATCGGTATGTTACTTGCCCGAGATTCGATCGTCGGTATCTCTATATCTAGTTCAATCTCGTTACCGGCAAGTCTCTTTACTCGTTCCGTAACACATCATCTCGTGACTAACTCATTAGTCTTTTGCTTGCAAGGCTTATTGTGATGTGTGTTACCGAGAGGGCCCAGAGATACCTCTCCGACACTCGGAGTGACAAATCCTAATCTTGATCTATGCCAACACCACGAATACTTTCGGAGACACCTGTAGAGCATCTTTATGATCACCCAGTTACGTTGTGACGTTTGATAGCACACAAGGTGTTCCTACGGTATTCGGGAGTTGCATAATCTCATAGTCATAGGAACATGTAGCAATAGCAGTAAAACTAAACGATCATAGTGCTATGCTAACAGATGGGTCTTGTCCATCACATCATTCTCCTAATGATGTGATCCTGTTGATCAAATGACAACTCATGTCTATGGTTAGGAAACATAACCATCTTTGATCAATGAGCTAGTCTAGTAGAGGCATACTAGGGACACTCTGTTTTGTCTATGTATTCACACATGTACTAAGTTTCCGGTTAATACAATTCTAGCATGAATAATAAACATTTACCATGATATAAGGAAATATAAATAACAACTTTATTATTGCCTCTAGGGCATATTTCCTTCATGTAGGCAAGTGTCGTATGCTCCCTCCGTTCCAAAATGCAGTGTATATAGCTGTATTGAAAATTCGAACCTCACAAACTTTTACCTAGTTTTCGTGTACCAAATTGCACATGTAGAATATTCATTGATCTTCGAGAGGTAACTATAAATATGGGGGAGTAGTCTACAAAGAAAGGCCATCGTATCACCTGCAGCAATTTCAACCATCCTTTGGTGTGGAGGAATATCATAGGAACTCTATATGATAGGATGTTTATATGATTTTTTCCTTTAGAGCCAATTGGTTCATAGGAATAGATTCATATACTCCACATTTCAAAGGAAATAAGGGCTTCTTTGATTTAAAGGATTCTCAAAGGAATTTTGAAGGATTCAATTCCTTAGGATTTTTTCCTATGTGGGATGTTTGATTCATAGGATTGTAAACCATAGGAACTTTTTCTTAGGATTTATTTGCACTAGATTTCATAGGAAATTTTCAATCCACTGTAACCTCTTTGAAAGAATCCTATGTTTTTTCTGTGCACGATCAAACACTCATAGAATCATATAGGATTCAAGATGACATGCCACCCCAATCCCACGTTTTTTCTATTCCTGCGTTTCGAAAATCCTACGAATCAAAGAGGCCCTAAACATGATATCATTTCTATAGCTTTAGAGCCACTTGGTTGATATGAATGGATTCCTATACTCCCATAATTTCAAAAGAAAATAAACATTAGCATATATCCAATAGAAAATTTCCTATGATATGAACCAAATTACATCTCTTTCCTAATCCCTCCTCATAGGAATTGAGATGCATATCATCTCTAGATTCAATAGAAAAGTTCCTATGATGTCAACCAAATGACATCTCTTTTCCAATCCCTACTCATAGGAATTGAGATACTCCATGTCATCTCTTTCCCTATAACTTCCATGTATACATCTTCTATTCCTAAATAGCTAGTACAACCCACTAGTAGCTTTTTTCCAAGACATGCAACTACGGCACACAAGAACTATATAGTGTGTGAATAACTTGAAAGATGGTCGCTAGATGAAGCTAATCCGACAGTGCAGAGATGGCAAATCCGAGCACTACTGGCCGTTGGATATCATCAACATTCCACCAGATCTGCCACATGTACAATTTAGAAGACTCCATGGTTGAACTTAAGCATAATGCACAAACCTCAAAACATAAGCACTTCTCCTTTGTTCTAGAATCTTCCGTATCATAATTGATTTTTTTCTCAATGAATTGCCATTATTTGTTTTTTACTTTATGCTTTACAATGCACAACCCCATGAATCTTAACATTTTTATAAAACTAATTGATTTCGAATGAGATGAACTATAAGAACTAAATGAACATCTACATCATGCATATATGACTCAAAGCTTTACATGCTTTAGTGTGTATTTATTCATAATTTGGTTTCAAAATCTCATGCGTTCAATGCATGTGTACCTTACTAGTTTTGAGTAGAGTAGCAAATTTCACGCAGCCCCGGTATATCAAAATGCAGGGCCCACGCATCATTGCCTTTCGGTCGAACCTACGTCCACAATTTTTTGTACGTACTATATCTCCACTGGTCCCCGAACCCAAAATGATGCCACGTTCCCCTAAAACCAAGCGGCCCACACATATTTAAGGCGTCGACTCGAACTCAATCCCTCTCCCGTTTACTAAGACATGGCCCCGCATGCCCTAGTAGTACTCCTACAAACCCTACGGCCGCATGCATCATCGGTTTTCTTAATGAGGACGAGGGAGAAGCCGATTTATAGTGGAGGCGCTTTCAAAAAAGAAAAAAGATCTGTAGTGGAGACCCCTACCATAGGGTGCCCTAGGTAGCTGCCACACGCATCATTGGTTTTCGCTTTTCTTTATGATCTTGCGCCCTAGAGTGAAATGATGTTTGTTTCGTCCGTCCAGCTTAATGCGGGAAAGGTGGGGCTTTGTGATTTGACCCCTCATTGCTCATTTTCTACTACTGCGGCGCTACGACCGGGGTGCCTCCAATTCCAACCGCTGCTTTGAACTATACGTGGAACAAGACGGTGGATGAGCCACATGTCGGCCAAAGGGGTCCTGTTAAGTGTGTCGCCATTTCGTGTGTGGACTGACCCTGCTTGAGTCGCTACGCCAACACGATAGGCCGGTGCAGCCTACCACTTGGTTTTGCTCCTTGGTGAATCCCAACTATATTGATCTAAAAATATACGTACTGAACTACCCTCTCCGTCTCATTTTTTTAGACGTCTCGGTTTATAGGGCGTGCACGTAGTTCTAGGTCATCCATTTGACTAACTAAATCTAAGTTACTATGTCACAAAAAGTATATCATTGGATTATTAAGTGGATGTAGTTTCTAAACATATACTATTCATCAAATATATAGCCAGTTAAATTCTCAACCTAGAAAGACATGCACGCCATGTAAAACGATACGGAGGAAGTATAGTAGTAAAAATGAGGTGATTTTACCGAGCGATCGGCGAGGGAGCATGGCCTGTCATGCGGTCCCAGGTGTCATGATATACCAAGGCGATGCGCGTGTCCCTCTTGAGGCAGAAGCAATACTACGTGGTTTGAGATGATGGCGAACCGAAGTGTGAATAATGGTTGCTTTCGTCCGTCTGGGAAGGTGCGGCATTGTGATTTGACGTCTCATTGCTCATTACTACTACTGGGGCGGTATGACTGGGGTGCGTCCCCCCTGCTATTCTGCACTGTTATTTGGTGCTTGACACGTCGACCCGGTTGCTATATGTCCCACATGTCGGTAACAGGAAGTACAGAATTCATGAAAGCGAGCGTCGACGGAGGAGTACAAGACACGGCTTGGGTTTTTGCTGCTTCGCGCGATCCATCGATACAAACCCGGACTAAGAAAGGCGAGGGCGGGTCTTTTCCCGCGCGACATGCAGGGGAGTTTGGCATAGTCTGTTCGAGGCAAGGAGGCCGGAAGGGAAACAAGCAAATAAAGGTTGAGCGACTTAGTTTTGGGAAAATCTGATTTTACGGAGTACGTACCCACCAGGGTTTATTGGGCTCATCTAAAAAACATTCGTTTTTCCGTTTTATAAGTCTCAATTCTACTACTAGTAGTAGTACCATCACATGTTGGATTTCGAGGTGCGTTAGATCACTCGATGCAAGCAGTGTCAAGAGAAAACTCTCTAACCAAGGTAGTAGGGACGAGGAGTAAACGGAGGGAGTAGTAAAATTTTCTCTCTAACCAAGGTAGACTGACATGTATTTTTTTATAATGGCCTTGTATAAGTAAATGGAGGGAGTACTAAAGGACATATATATTCCAAACAATATGATAATCTCTCTAACCAAGGTAGTAGGGACGAGGAGTAAACAGAGGGAGTAGTAAAATTTTCTCCTCATCCTGCGAGCCACCGCGCGCGTGGGCGAGGGAGCGGGCGTAAGGCGTAGTAAGCAAGCTTCACCTCATCCTGCGAGCCACCGCACTCGTGGGCGGGGAGACGGCGTACTAAGCAAGCTTCTCCTCGTTCTGCGAGTTGACGGGACACATCAAAAGTACTCCAGTGTATAGAGCCTTTCCTCTAAGGTAGGCCCCACATGGTTTGCCTCTTTTTTAACATAACGCGTCAAGTCGCAATTTGTTTGTTCACCCGTGGTAGACGATCCTCCCTCGATCTAGTGAACAACCAGTACACGTGTCAAGTTACCACGTGGGCTGCCTTTTCATATAGAAATGAGCTCTACCGTGTACCCACGCGGGTGTGGTTGGGAAAGAGACAGGAGTACGTGCGCCATGCGTGCACCTCTTCTCTTCATGCATGTCCCCCACCTATGTGGGTGTGTGTGAGAGGGACTATAGAGATACAAACCTAGACATAATGCGCCGTCCATCCCCATGCCTCCGCCCAGTCCGACCACTGGTCACCACCACGCCCCACTCCTCCTCGCCTTATCTCTCATCTTTTTCCCTCCATTTTTATATACAAGGCCACTATCAAAATTACAATTTGCAGATATACAAGGCCACTAACACTAATCAATGCAATATTAATGGTGTTTGCCTCGTATTACTACTAGCAAAGGAGGACACTAATTATCCCTTGCATGCATGCGTGAGTGTGAGCATTGGCTTGATGTGCATGAAAGAGAAGAATACACATTAATTTACACGGCAAACAAGGAAACAAGGTGGCTTGCAACATTGAGTTAGAAGACATTAATTTTGGCGTTGGTACCTGTAATATGGGTTTGTGGCCTTGTATACAAACATGGAGTCCGATAAAATTCTCAAGATACCATTTCATATAAACAACGACGTAAATCATATAAGATACCTGATTTTCATACAAACATGACGGATTTCATTACATTCAAATGAACTACATGGTGCTAGTTCTAGACAGCACATGTATATAATACCTGGCCTAAATGGTCACCCCCGATCGATTTGTAGGGTCGACGAAGGTCCTCGCAACAAAAGGATCCAGCAAGACACCAGCTTTATATGCCGGCGTCGCCTCCATGGTGGCCTTCATGGGGACCCAAGCGACGGCGGCCTCCCGTGTTCTACTTCTCCTCGAGGATGGCGGCGGACGTGGAGGCGTTGGCCACCGACTCGTTGCTCTCCGCGCACCCGGCTTCTGTCACTGCTTGCATGGTGCGGCCGCCGGCATGGGAGTCTCGGCCACAGAAACGGGAGACGCGGTACGAGGCGGCGGCGTGGACGGCAGCAACGACGCCCGTGCGCCACTCCTCGTCAAGTTGGCCTGGAGCGGCGAGTTGCTGAACCGCGCGCCGGCTTGGGGCGACAACTGGATCCGTCGGGCGATGGGAGGGAGGTGGATCAGCGAGCTGCATAGCTCGTATCCGGCGGGCTCAGCGGGCCACCCAGCTGGCTTGGATGCGGCATAACTACTCTTCGTAAGCCATTGTAAGAGTGGACAAAATGGTAAAGGAGGAGATAGGGGAGCGGCGGAGGTGTGCGATTCTTGGCCGGCATTTGGCCTCATTTAAATAGGAGATTAAATAGACGGCGGACGGGAGCAACTCTGCCAACGTTGCGTTTAATGCCGGCCCGGTCATGAACGGACGTGTGTCCAGAGTGGGTTTCTCGGCTTCCACACGGGCGCGTTTCATGGAGGCGTTTGAATGCGGCAAGGAGGCGTGTTAAGCCAGGCGTGCAGCGAGTGGCGCCCTCGACTCTGACGTAGGACAGTGCGTCGTTCTTTCACTGACGTGTGGGCTCTTTGGGTACATGGCCTGCATGTCAGTGACCCAACGCAGGCAACGCACATCAGAGGAACCTTTGGTGGGCCAGGGCGGTCAGAAGCGGGCATTTCATAAACCGATGATTGTTCATTGAGTGTGACGTCATCCTTTTCATGTTGATAGCCCGTTGGATACGTTGTGATTCATAAAGACCGCTACAAACATCAATGTTCTGATTATCACAGATAAGATTGATTAATACGCGTAACAATCCATGTCCTTAACAAAGGGTGCATGCACGTATAGGTTGAGTGTGTGTCTTGCGTCGTGTGATGTGTGCATGCAGGCGTGCGAGTGTTGCGTGCGTGCAAGGGTACGTTTCAGTGTTGCATGCATGTGTGCGTACGTGCGTGTGTTCGTGAGTGCATGTGTACGCGTCAATGTTGCACGCCTGCATGCGTGCGTGTGTTTGTTATTTGTACATGTTCGTGTTGCACGGCTGCATGCGTGCGTGTCTTGCGTGCATGCATGTGTACGTGCGGGGTGAGGCTACACGTCAGTCGACTGAATTTTTCATCTCTGGTCATTAGATTTTCCAGTCATTGGATACTAAATCAAGGACCTGCAGTTTATCATCAAACTCCACCCCCCTGAGCCGCCAGCCACCACCGGCCAAACCGCCGGCCCCCACCGCTTGCGACCGTGTAACACCCCAAATTTTTGAGTTGGTTTTTCTTCCAAACTTTTGGCCTTTTTGGAAGGCGGTTGTTTGATCTTCTCTTAAAACCCTTCTAAAATCCCTTCTAGCCAAAGTTTGTGTGTCTTCACAAGCTTGGTTTTTGGCCTTGATGTTTTTATCTTGTGTTTGGCTCAAGCACAAGTTGAGCTTCAAAAGTGGTTGTTTGAATTCTCCCCTTCTTGTTTTAAAACTCTCAAGTTTAACCTTGGACTTATCTCCCTCTCCATCCTTCATCTTGTCATAACCCCAACAGAAATGTTTATCTCCAAGACCCTCTCCACACCTTAAGACAAGTCTCTCATGAATTCCAGTAAGTTGTAACCTTATTGGGATTTTTCTCCTATTTATTTTACTCCAAAAAAACTAATTCTGTCTTTTATAGTGGACCTTGATGATTTACAAAGGAACCACCATGCCTAGCTTGTTGTTTGATTCGAAACCAACTCTCCTAGATAGTCCTTAGTACCCACAACCTAGATCCATCTTGTTTCACTGGTCCATAGTTCAAGATTTTCAAATTTCACCTACTGCAAGTTTGGACCAGATTTGCAAAATTTGGTGAAATTCATATTTATCTTCTTCCAAAAATTCAGTGAAAAATAAGGCAGCCTCTAGATACATCAAGAGGCCACCCCACCAAAAATCAGCTCCAGAAACATTGCACACATACCAGAAACATTTCATCAAAGACTTAGCATGCACTGTGCTGTCAACTGTTAACTGAAACTGTCGACAGTCCGTCAGTTTCGTCAGTTCCTTCAGGCGCAGCGACAAAACCTCGCCAGTACCTCCTTGGCTCGACGCTGCACTGCTCCCTCTTCTTATCCAGTCGCCGCACGCTCGCTTGGCCGCTTCTGGGCGTCGGTGGCGCTCTGGCCCGACCACGCCGGCGACTGCCACGGCAACAGCGCCGCTCGTGGCGGCTGACAGAAGCTACCACCGCAGCTCGACGCCGTTTAGCGCCGCCCAAACCACCCCAGCACTTCGCGTGTCCATTTCCAGTGCCAGCACACGCCTGGCACGCCATCGCCGTGGCCTGGCGCGCGCAGAGCGTGTTTCCTGCCGCTGCCGTGCCGCGCGGCCGTTCCATCGGGGACAGCCCGTAACTCCATCTCTCCTGCTGAGTTAGGTGCGGGAATGGAACCCCTACAGCTCCTAGATGATGCTTAAGCCCCTAACTCCGCCGTCCGACCACTGCAGCACCGTAATCGACTCGCCGGACTTATCCGTTCTCGGCAGCCACCTCGAGCCGCCTATATAAGGCACCCCCGAGCTCGTGCTCGAGCACACACACCTTCACTACCTCTCTAGACCGCGCCCAACCTCTGGAAGAGCCTCGAGGGGCCCTTCTTCCCCAACTCCGGCCAGCTACCTCCACCTCGGGCTCCAGCTTCGTTCACTCCGATGAGGGCTTCTCCGCCACCGTGGACTCGGACGTAGCACCCTGGCACCCACCTAGACCTAACCCCCACCTCAATTTGATCCCAGGAACCCTCTCCGACGAGGTCCACGACCACCCGAGCCTCCGTCCGCCGGAGACCGGGTCACCGTCGACGTAGGGCTCGCCGACACCCAACTCCACCACCGTTCGACACGGAAGACCACCGTGAAGCCGTAGGTACCACTCCCCTCCCCTAACTCGCCGTGGATCGACGCCGGCGATCACCGCAGCACCGGCGCCGGCGCGACTCTGCTTCTGCTTTTCAAACCTGACGCGTGGGGCCCCTTGTCAGCCTCACACCTCTCCCCTCCGAACCGTTTTCTGTAAGCGCATTCGGCAAAATACGTCTCCCATCTGTGGTTGATGTACTGCGTACCGGTTCGCTTTGCTGTTTTTTGTTCTAGCCCCTGGAACTTTTCTGTTTCATTACAGATGAGTCCTTGGACAGAAACTCTAATATCTTTTAAACTAAAAATGATTTTTAGTTGATTCTTTTTCTGTCCTCTTTAGTTTTCTGTCTAGTTTGTTGTCATATTTATGTGGAAATTTTTAGAGCAACTTTATTTGCACGCGCGGTATTTATGTTAGTATGTATTTTGTTTGAATACGTAGATACCGGAGGCCGTGACGGAGACGCTAACCACACCGGGTTAGGCTCCGACTTCTCAGAACCAGGCAAGCATGTTTGAACTCTTGATATGATGAGTGTGTTGCATGTTTGCTCGAGTAGCTCATTTCATAAGCATGATCATATGGGCATATGTGTATGGCATATTTCATGCAAGTAAGCTTCGGGTGAGTCCCGAACGATAATGTTGAACCACCTCGATCATATGGTGATATGATGGGTGGAATTCTGGTATTGTTGGAGCATGCCAGTAGTTGGTTAACTCAGTATCAACGGAGATCATGTCATGATTCCGTTCGTCTCCTTTTTCGGTACTATCATAGGCCGTCCTTTGGGATTGCGGTCTAGTCAGTTGTAAACCACTTTCCGAGTACACACCAAGTAGAGGGGCCGGGATGAGGGTTCCATGGCCCTGGATTAAAGCTCGTCATCCGGTCAGGGGGCATGGGTGTTTCCGGTTGGGACCGATAGGGGGGCACCCCTTAGAGCGCGCATATATAAATTTGATCCCATGCTATTCGAGGTTGTAGCCTCCCCATCTTAAAGTTTTTCGTGAATGTCGTCGCAGGTGATTCCGGACGACAGGATGTTAAATGGGTGTGTACTGGTTAGTTGGGTTTCTACTAAAACACCGTAGACGGGACTAGCCCACGTGGCTAGTAGAACCCGTTGGCTATGAGTTAATAGTACAACCTCTGCAGAGTTAAATTCCTTCAGTAGCCATGTTTATGGCCTAGGGTCAATCTTCATATCAACCCGGTGACCGTCCCTAGTAAATTCATGTTGGTAACTAGAATGGTGTTTCCGTCAAGTTCATTTGGTAGATGAACTCACCAACTATTTCTGTATTTGTTTCACTGCCAGAAATATATATCATCATTATACTATTGTTCTTTATAAGCCCTTTATGTGATGTCGCTCAGACGTCCAACTGTGGCATTCTTTTTATTTATAAGCCATTTATGTGATGTCGCTCAGACGTCCGATTGTGGCATTCCTTTTATTTATAATCCCTTTATGTGATGTTGTTCAGACGTCCGACTGTGGCATTCTTTTTATTTATAAGCCCTTTATGTGATGTCGCTCAGACGTCCGACTGTGGCATTCCTTTTATTTATAAGCCCTTTATGTGATGTCGCTCAGACGTTCGACTGTGGCATTCCTTTTATTTATAAGCCCTTTATGTGATTTCGCTCAGACGTCCGACTATGGCATTCTTTTCATTTTTAAGCCCTTTATGTGATGTCGCTCAGACGTCCGACTGTGGCATTCTTGTTATTTATTTTTGCTATAAGCCCTTTATGCGGCGTCGCTCAGACGCCCGACTGTGGCCTGCTATCATTTATTATTTTCCTACGAGGCGTCACTTAGACACTCGTTTGGTCTACTTCTATTTTATTCTTTTGGATTTCGGGAGGATTACCGCCCGACTTCCATCATTACATACAGCACATTAATATTTTATTCCGGTCGCATTTTTGCTGGAATACTCATATGCATCATGTTGGCCTTTATTATATCTTAAGTCCGAACTGTCTTGCGAGTACATTCAAAGTACTCACCTGGCTTGTTGATTTGGCCAAATGTGGACGAAGGCGATCTCATGGATGAGGAATTCGATAGCGAGTCCGACGCTTAGAGGAGTCCCAGTCAGTCCCTTGCGATCCTGGAGTTGATCACTGTTTTATAACCGCTTCCGCCTACCACCAAATAAATTCATCGGGTCTCACTCCGACACTCGATGAACTGTATAATATTGGAGTCACATCACCCACTTCACTGTGACATATCCCACCACCTTTTATTACGAGTTAGTAGTATGCCACCCTGCCTTGTGTCATATCCGCCTCTATGTAATATATTGGCGCGCTTGTAATAAAAATTGTTGAGCAACCCCCAGCTCAACCTTGTATAATATTCAGTGTACTGGAATTCTGTATCAAGGATTTATCTGCCAGCAGGTAATAATATTCCTCGCTGGTTTAGCAAAAAGGTCGGTCTTCCGGTAATTATTTTACTGAAGGACCGGTCCTGACAGGCCGGCCCGCGCCGCCATGCCTCCCTGCCCGCCCCGAAACCACTCCTCACGGCTGGTCCGCCGCCGCACCGACCATCCCTATAGCCCCCCCCCC
>LR738714.1:634906390-634986828 GCA_902687465.1 Secale cereale
CCGCGCCGAGCTTTTTCTCCGGCGATCCCCACCCCACCGCCCAATCAACGCGCCTCCACTGCCGGCGACGGCCAACCCGAGGTCTCATGACTTCAAGTACCCACCAACCACTAATTTATTACCATATTTGTCCTTCATATACGCGCTGACGGGTGGGCCCTATGGTAATGTGCGCTGCTGAATGTGGACCATTTGACTGGTCAATTGATCATGCCATCAACAAATTACGGAGCTATATGGTGAGCCTCTGACCGTATGATCACCCTAAAATGTACTTATTTTATTAACACAGTATAGACTCAAACTACCATTTCTTTCTTTCATATACGGGCTGATAGGTGGGCCCCATGGTTACGCGCCCCGATGGTGCAACACTAGTTGCGCCACGTGGAACGTTTGATTGGTCAATTGATTGTGTCATCAACAAAAACGGTGTTGTACAGGTGAGCCAGTGACCGTATAATCATGACATGTATTTTTTAACATGGTACAGACGCAAGGGCTCATATATACGCGCAAGCACTCACCGCTATAAGCGCGCACACACAGACCCTACCCCTATGAGCACCTTTAAGAGTGGGCCAGTATATGATCTTGAGATTTTACGAAGTCACCATAGGTGTCTCGTAGTCGAGTGGAACGTCTCCTCCCACTGAACGCACATCGCTGGAAAATACTGAAATTAACCCAGGATAAATGCGAGCACCGGGACTTTAACCCTAGTGGGCTTGAGAAACCACTGTCCTCCTAACCATCCAACCACATGTTGTTAGCACGACAAAATGTATGTGGTGATCGTGATGAGCTTATTCTGAAGTCCAGTGACCATATCATGCTTTCGCTTCAAATACAATGACCGTAAGTGTCGTCAACAAAATACGGAGCACGCATCAAATGCAAAGTCCATCAGTGTCATCAAGAAAATACCATATGTGGACATATCGTGAGCTAGATACCGTATGATCACCACGAGAATGTATACGGTGACCGTAATGAGCATATTCTGAACTCTAGTGACTGTATAGTGCTTTAGCTTGAAATACAGTGGCCGTCATGCATGAATGTGTCGTGGGCATGCATACTTTTAGAGGGCCGAGAGATAGTTTGTGTGTGTACGTGAAAGTGGTGTAGAAAGAGGGGATGTCCGGTGGAGACAAGGAGAGATATTCCCTTCGTTTCTCTTTCCCGTGACTAACATTTTAGGAGAATATATAAACATTCACAATGCAGAACAAATATTTTTGGATGCACCATGCAATTAACTTTCATGTATAACATTGTACTATTGTATATGCTTATTTTCTTAGTGGCCGATTGCGTGCGTGGTGTGGTGGGCACATCATTTCTAGTTGTGGTGGGTCAACATGAGGACTCATGGGTCAGTTCCATCCTGCGCCACATAGGTTGGATTGAGACGCGTTATACGAAGACCCATGTGGAGGACTCGGCGTACAACACGAACCTAGCTACCAGAGTCGCGGAGGACTCTATCCCCACTGGTGATAAGCCGACTATATATGATTGGTAACCCCAGGCCCCCAGTATGTTATAGAAGCTTGGGGGCTAGTTCGTCAATAGTATACACACACGCACAATGCCTGGTATTCACGTGTACTTTGTACACACCCCTATCACTAATATACAGTACCAGGAGTAGGCTTTTTCCTCAACTGCAAGCGTCCGAACTAGGGTAAAACTTTGCCTCGTATTACCATCCAGCCTAACAGTCAGGGATATCCTACCGAATGGTATGATGGAATCATATCTGCCAACTACTAAGAGAGAGGTGTGTCTGGGGGGGCAATGTGTGCGAGAGAGGCCTAAAGATAATGTGTGTGCGGGAGACACGTAGGCACTTATATGTGCTTATAGAGGGCTAGTACAGACCGTGCGGTGTATATATGCATGTGAGAGAAATAGTGTTTTCCTACTGAGATTAGTGAAAAGAGTGGTGCATAGTAGTCAGAAAGAGAGAGAGAGAGAGATACAGAGAGAGCATGTGCGTGAAACTCCCCGACACCCCGAGAGAGATTGTGAGCTTGTGTGAAAGGGAAATGCCGATGCAT
Organism: Secale cereale; assembly: GCA_902687465.1. NCBI lineage: Eukaryota > Viridiplantae > Streptophyta > Magnoliopsida > Poales > Poaceae > Secale > Secale cereale. Next base: position 634,908,457 of record LR738714.1, read on the forward strand.
ATAGAGTGTGTGCACTTATGCCGTAGATAGAGAGATATAAAGCGTGTTTGTGAGAACGGGCCGATGCATAGTGCAACAACGTGTAAAAGGCGGTTCTACGCATTAAATTAAAATATAAATGGCATTATTATTTTTGGATGAGATCATGAATTTTTCAAATTGCGTATGGACGAAAATCGGTCTATCAGACACCCATACTCTATTGAATTCTAGCATGTGCATGCGTTTATTTCATATTATCGATCCATAGAGTGAGAGCGGTTTGAAATACAGACAAAGGATGCTTTTGCAATTCATATATAAACATTAATTAGTGCACTCCATGTTGTTAGTGTGAAGCACTTTATACATTTGTCACTTGCATGGATACATTCCAAATTGCTAGCTACGAAATAGAATAGATGTCGAATTCAACATAAAGGGGGTTCAGAAGAGTCGAATTCATAGGAAGTGCATTCATCTATTTGAACCCGAGATAATGGCATTTGTAAATCAGATATAAATGGGGCATCAATCTTTGTTGTGCGTTTGAACATGCTATATATATTCATACGCATGTCTAACTTTTTTTTTTGCAACCAGGGAGATTATCTCTGGAACCATGCATGAACTGAGGTAAGTTGCATATTTTTTTAATATATACTCGTGTACAATGTTTATTCAAATGTACCACCTCCATTCCAAAATAATCGTAGCTTTAGGATTTTTAAGAGTAAAGATTTGTGAAGTTTGACAAATCCTGAATGTTCAATTCAGGAGAATCGAAAATGTTAATGCTTCTGCTCCCAAATATTGAACGAAGCGCCAAATAGGCCTATGGTCACCCAAAACCGCGCGAGACTAATGTTTGGCGGTAGGAAATTACTGTCCGGACTCTGGCCCGTGTAGCCTATCGGCCTGATGTCCAAAGGTCTAAGGGGTAGGTTTGTAACTTCACCAATACGCTAGTCTCAACCGCCTCCGAGAAGCATTCATACGCCGTGGGCGCCTAAACACCCACGCGCTCGGCCGAAATTTATCCCGCCCACATTTGGGACACGTGAGATTACTGTCCTACCCCCAACCCGCAATATGTCCGAAATTTTAGATGAGGGCAAAGTTTGTAACTTTCCCCAAATTTCAAACAAGCACGTCCCAAACCGAAACATTGTTCCCACTCAGTTTCTCGCCTCCCTCCGTTTCCCCATTCATACTCCATGGGTGCCAAAACGCCCTCTCCACGAGCCGCGAAACCCCAGCCTCCTCCATCCTCCACCCCATAGTGCCCAATCCACCACCGCCCAACTCCATCACGCCGGAGCCGGTACCCCGACGTCGTCATCCAATGCAACCGCAATCGCAACGCCCTCAAGGACTTAGCAGTTGAAGCCGAGGTAGAGCTGCCTCCACGATGCCGAAGCAGACGTGCGCCGTACCAGAACCACTCCGACCACGCCGTCCTACGCCTCACTACTGCTGCTCCACTGTCGCAACCGTCCACCGCACCGGAGCTATTCCCGCTACGCCATCGTTCACCGTCTCAGATCTGCTTCCCCGCTGCCGACAGACGGCCACCGCACCACACTCAACAACTTGGCCATGGGTTCGTCCAAGGCTGCACCGTCCTCCTCAACTTCTCATCTCCAGCGAACCACAAGAAAATCATTGAAAAAATAGAAGGAGGACACAGCACTGCCAGCAGAAAGAGGTACTCCTCTTCCCTTATTCGTGCAAACCTTACGTCTCTGCTCACACCGTATTCATCCCACGGAAGAAACTAGTTGAGCGCTTCTTACTGCATCTTCTTCGTGATACTAAACGCACAAGGTTTCCTCCCTTTACTATTTCACCTTTGCTAGAGGTCAGTAGTCCGCCTGGATTTCAATTCAGGGTCAGTCGGACTTCAATTAAAAAAAGCAGCACCCGCTTAGGCGCGTGGAGCACCTAGTCCGCCTGTTCGCCGGGGAAGCGGCGCATCGGTGTCTATCATAGGGGTGTGGGGCGCAGGAGCTGCTTGCGCCCGATCTGGTGGTCGGCGGGGCTTGAATGGATTGCCGGGGGCGGTGCCAAGCACGGCGGTGTGGTCAGGTCGAGGGGAGGGCGCGGGCAGGGGAATGGGCCGGTGGTCGCTGCCGTTTCGAGGAAGATCGTCAACACTGACTGGCTGGAGGTAGATGAAGGTGATCTGCCCGTTTACATCGGACGGTGCAGAAAAAAATGGACTGGCCTATTTGTTTTCAGTCGAATGTTATTTTCATAGAATCCTGTAGTAATAAAAGTGTGCCATGCATATTGTAGAGCTATCATATGTCTCCCGTCACTTTTTCCTCACCGTGCTGCTATCTGCTACCTTTACACTGTACTAATTGTGCACACACTTCACCCATACTCACACTATTTTTTTTATGCATGGGTATTTCAGACTCTGACGCGGTGTTGATGAATGCTGAAAAGAAAAGACAGAAGTCACTCTAGTGTAATTCGAAGATAAGCACTAAGCGTCTCAGCGCTCTAAAGGATGTTGTGTCAACAGTTGGAGACAGTAAACGTATCTCTGGAGTTGATGATCTCAATTGCCACACACAACCATCCTAGGTGCTTGCTTTAACTTTGTGCTGTCAAATGTGGTTGCATGTTGCATATGGTGTCTAGCTTGTATTGCTTCCAATTTGGTTAAGTTGCATCTGCTTACTTTACACATTATACCTTTGATAATGACATGCCTTCCTGTTTTTGATACATACTACATAGGTCTATTAACCATGTTCGTACATCAAACTAATGCTCTTCTGTATCCCTCGTCAATCGCTTATGATGAGACAGTCACCCGGGTGGGTTAGTGTGAGACGCCATATTCGTTTAAAGAGTGCAGTGTCATCCTCCCCACATGATTCTCAAGAAACAGCAAGGCTAAATGAAGATAGTCAATGTAGCTCTCTAGTTGATGACCGCAATTCTCCCACACCACCATCACAGGTGCTTGCTCTAACTTCGCAGTGTGATATGTGGTTGCATGTTGCATACGGTGTCTAGCTTGTAATGCTTCTAATTAGGGTACATTGCATCTGCTTAGTTTACACATTATACCTGTGAATATGACATGCCTTCCTATTTTTGGTACACACTACATCTATGTGTTAACCTTGTTCTTACATGAATCAACCTCTCTTCTGTATCCTGCATCAATCACTTACGATGAGTCACCTTTATTCGTTGCATATTGCATATTATTTCTAGCCTGCTGCCATGTATTGCTTCTAATTTGGTCAAATACATTTGTTAGGGCACCCTTTTAATTTGGCAGAGTGATATTGGTTTCATCTTTCATATGGTTTCTAGCTTGCATTGATTCTAACAAGTTCAAGCACCTTGTGCTTAGTTTACACATTATACATCATACATGTCAATATGTCACGCCGTCCTGTTTTTCATACATATTCCATCCTCCTATCATGCGGCTGCCTTACATGAAAGTAGTGTTCGTCAGTATCATGCATCAATGAGTTCTGAAGAGCAAATTTTATTCCTTTTTCTTGTGGGTTTGACTTGACAAGGCAAAATCAAGAAAGAGGAAGGAAAAGAGTAAGGAAGGCGATGATGGTGGTCCTTTGTAGCAACGTAAACGGAGCATCTGTACCGATTCTCCTTGTACTAATAGTGCATTACAAGGTCCAAGTCTCCGCTCCCCTACTCCACCATCCAAGGTGCTTGCTCTAACTTGGCAGTGTGATATCTGGTTGCATGTTGCATACGGTGTCTAGCTTGTATTGCTCCTAATTAGTGTAAAATGCATCTGCTTAGCTTACACATGATACATGTGAATATGACACGCTTTCCTGTTTTTGGTACATACTATATCTGTCTATCACACCATGTTCTTACATGAAACTATTATTCTTGTGTATCCTGCATTAGTCACTTATGATGAAACACCTTTTAGTTGGCAGTGTGATATTGGTTTGCTTCTTGAATATGATTTCTAGCATGTATTGCTTCTAGTTTGATGAATGCCACCTATGACAAGACAATTTTAACTTGGCAGAGTGATATTGATTGCACATTTCATATGGTGTCTAGTTTGCAGTGCTTCTAATTTTTTGAAGCGCCTTCTGCTTAGTTACCACATCATAGGTGTGAATAATATGTCAAGCCGTCCATTTTTTCGTACATATTCCATCCTCGTATCATGACTTTACCTTTCATCAGAGTAGTGTTCGTCAATATCATGCATGAATGAGTTCTGAAGAGCGAATTATATTCCTTTTTCTTGTCGGTTTGACCTCACAATGAAAAATCAATAAAGCTGAAGGGAATCGGCAATGCATTGGATGATGGTGGTCCTTTCGAGCAACTGAAACGGAGGTTCTCTACAGATTCTACTCCGCCATCCTCCCAACAAGATTCGCAAGACAACGCAATGCTAGACAGTCAGCGTAGCTGTGTAGATGATGAGCACATCTCCCCTACTCCACCATCATAGGTGGTTGCTCTAACTTGGCACTATTATTTGTGGTTGCATGTTGTGTATGATGTCTAGCTTGTATTGCTTCTAACTTTGTTAAATTGCATCTGCTTACTTTACACATAATGCCTATGAATATGACACGTGTCCTTGTTTCTAGAACATACGTGCACATGATGAGTACATCTCCCTACTCCACCATCATAGGTGCTTGCTCTAACTTGGCACTATTATATGTGGTTGCATGTTGCGTATGATGTCTAGCTTGTATTGCTTCTAACTTTCTTGAATTGCATCTGCTTACTTTTCACATAATGCCTGTGAATATGACACATGTTCCTGTTTCTAGAACATATGTTTACATGATGAACACATCTCCCCTACTCCACCATCACATGTGCTTGCTCTAACTTGGAACTGTTATATGTGGTTGCATTTTCCGTATGATGTCTAGTTTGTATTGCTTCTGATTATGTTGACTTGCATCTGCGTAGCTTACAACTTATACCTCCAACGATCACTTACCCATAAGACACATTTAACTAGGGACTGTGATATAGGTTGCATCTTGCATTGTCTTCTAGGTTGTACTGCTTCTAATTTCTTGAAATAGTACTTACGACGAGACACTTTTTACCTGATAGAGTGATATTGGTTGCATGTTCCTACGGTGCCTAGCTTTCATTCCTTCTAATTTTGTTGAAATGCCTTCCGCTTACTTTTTTTCATACATATTCCATCCTCCTATCGTACGTGTGAATATGAAACACTGTATTTTCTTGTATATATTCCATCCTCCTATCCTGCTTGCCTTACATCAAAGTAGTGTTCGTCTGTATCATGCATCAACCAGTTATGCAGAGCTAATTTTATTCATCTTCTTGTGGTTTTGAATTCATAAGGCAATATCAGAAAACAGGAAGGAAAAGAGTAAGTTAGGGGATGTTGGTGGTCCTCTGCACCGACGCAAACAAAGACTCTCTAGATTTGCCACAGCTACTGCTAATGAAGTTGAAGTCCCAAGTCTACATGATGAGTTCATCTCCCGTACACCACCATCGTAGGTGCTTGCTCTAAGTTGACAGTGTGATAATTGGTTTCATGTTGCATATGTTGTCTAGCCTGTATTTCTTCTATTTTGATTAAATTGCACCTGCTGAGTTCATACGTTATACATGTGCATATGACATGGCGTTCTGTGTCTAGAATACACTGCATCTATCCATCATACCATGTTCTTACATCAAAGTATTGTTGTTGTGTATCCCGCATCAGTCACTCATGATTGGACACTTTTAACATGGCAGTTTGATAGTGGTTGCATCTTGCATTGATTTCTACGTTGTACTTCTTCTAATTTTTCGAACTACCACTTATGACGAGACACTTTTAACTTGGCAGAGTAATATTGGTTGCATCTTTCATATGGTGTCTAGCTTGCATTACTTCTATTTTCTTGAAAATCCTTCTGCTTAGTTTACACATCGTAGCTGTGAATATGTCATGTCGTCCTCTTTTTCTTACATATTCCATCCTCATACGGTTGTCTTACATCAAAGTATTGCTTGTCTGTATCATGCATCAATGAGTTCTGAAGAGTGATTTTATTCTTTTGTGTTGTGGGTACGGCTTGACATGGCAAAGTCAAAAAAGAGCAAGGAAAATAATATAGTAGGGAGTGGTGTTACTCGTCGGGTGAAACGGAAAAGGATCTTCCGTCCAGATTCTGCTGGTACTTATAATGCAGTAGAAGGTCCAAGTCCATCGGCTAAATCTACAAACATAGTATCACCTGCTCCACCGGCTGTAGCATCCGCTTCAACTGTACCAGCATCTCAACGAGTTACTCGTTCGTTTGCTCCGGAACTGGCCAGTTCCCAAGCTGCCTTCACACCTAACAGTACTTCCGAAGCACTGTTGACACAAGAGGACTTGGCAAGATCAGATGAACCTCATGAGCATCAACACCAAGACGGTACCTGACCGAGTCAAGTTGCAGTTGCATGCTCCTTTATATGTACTCCCGCAGTTTGATGTACACTAACACTTTCCATATTCGTTGTTGAACTAGCACCATGATGCAAGCGGAAACAGACATCGGGGATAATGCTTGAAAGATTAACAAAATCTATAGGAGGAAGAATGGAGATCCATTTTGAGACAGGTTTAAAAAGGCCACGTGATGCTACAGAGTCAGCCAAGTTAGTATCAGAGGCAGCCGTTGCCGTTAGGTATCATGCACGTATCCTCCCAACGTGGATCCAGTACATGAATGAGAAAGACAATACCCAATTTAACACCTTCCTCGACCATTTATCCATAAGTAATGTTATTCATCGCAATTAGTAATATTGTCTTGGTCTGTCCCATACTTTCTAGCTTCCTCTTAATAAGACTCAAATTCTTTTTTTAACATATGAGGTTCAAGGTGGATCCGAAAGATGATGCAACTAAACAAGCATGCACTCATGTTTTTAAGTCTGCTCTGCGACAGTATCGGTACCACCTTAGAAAATTTCACTTTGAAGGCAAGGCTAACAATGAAATCGCCCAAACATCTCCAGTGGAATATATTACAGATGAAGACTGGACAACCCTCGTTAAACACTGGTCTGATCCAAAGTATCAGGTAGGCTATATGTATTTGATCAGACCACATATTTAACTTGTATTTATGTATTTGCCTTACAAGTGTATCTTCTTCTAGGCTAACTGTTTGAAGAACAAGACCAACCGTTTTAAAGTGAAATTCCAACAGACAACAGGATCTCATAGCTATATTGCACACTGCCATGCTCTTGTAAATAGCTGCTACTTCCTTCTTTTTTCTGTGCCATATTATCGTATCTATATTGACTTGTTCCAAATACAGAGGAAAGCCTGTGCGGACCAAAAAGAACCTGAACCGAATGCAGTGCAAATCTTCAAGGATTGCCACACCAGCAAGATGAAGGGCATGAGCACACCAGTTCACTCCACTGTGGTAAGTCCTTACTCCTCCTGCCTTTGAACTGATTGGTACTGTGATATGTTCATTTAACTACTTGGTTTGCAGCCAATGTCAGTTACTCTGTTCACTTTTATACACAGTTGTCTTAACGCATCATTTCACCTTACATGATTTAAAAGAGATGAAGGATATTCTTTTGGTCTTGATCTGTATTCTAGTTGTTATGCTCACGTGCGCACACAATGATAAAATAGCCCGTTTGTTTTATATCTGTTTGCCCATGATATGAATGATGTCATACTGTGTTCATCCTACTTTAAACCATGTCTCTTTATCCTTAGATGTCAACGAATGTGAGGAAATAGACAATACAATAGGCATGCTACATGGACATATGTTCCGAATGTGATTTTATTATGTAGTTGGCACTACAATACATGCTAATGTATTACAGTAGTTCACCAAAATAGGTTATGTACAAACGTGTAACCTACTTTGTTTGTTTTTGTCTCATTAGTAACTTATCTGGTACACTAATCTACCATTTCAAACTTTCAGGAAGCTATGGAAAAAATGATTGAACAGCCACAACCGCATAAAGGTGACGAGGCTACCACAGGCACAATGTCACCTCTTGCTGCAGTGCGTTAGTATCTCTCCACAAACAGTGCAAAAAGCACCTTCCTGCGTAATTCTGGGTTGGTTGTCAAGGTAACCTCGTCCAAATCGCCTACTGAACAAAATCTTCCTTCTAGACAGAGTGATATATATGTGCTCCAGACACAAGTCCAATCCCTAATGGACGTCATTTTGGAAACAAAAATAGAGCTTGACAAATGTCGTCAAGATATGAATGGTTTTGAAACTAGACTATCAAATATTTGCTTCGTTGTTCAAGAGCAATGGCGGAAAAAAGGTGAAGATCGTGCTGCTCCATCAGATTCTACAGCCTAAAACATTAGCACTCAGGTCAAATGATATGTGCTTCTATACATCTGATGGTGCTTTTATCTACAAGGACTGTAAACTTTATGCCAACATGCCTTTTGTTGTGATACATCATTTATGATGCTGCCCAAGGTTGCAATAATTACGACACTATTTTTGTATAGTGTAGGTTTATCTTAGTAATGTATTCGGCCGAAAGCTTCGTAGGAGCCCAACATGCCAACATTCGTCGGGCCCATTCCAATTGGGCTAAAAACGATTATGGGCCGAAATTTCCATGTAGCCCACTAAAAATATCTAGGCCTAAATCAGCATAAGATTTCATATTTTTCTGGTAGGCTTGTGCCCATAGTGGGCCTTTAACATGCCTAAACATAATTTGGGCCCTCAGTAACAATAGGCCGTTTATAGGTGTAAATATCTCGAGCCCATAAAAAACATGGGCCTTTAAAAGACCGAAAGCGAGATTGGGCCCATTTATGATGCGGATCTTTCACAGGCCAAAATTCGGATGGGCCGTAAATGTGCCGACCTAATACATGGGCCTTTCACAGGCCGGAAGTTCGGTCGGGCTAGATTATCGTCATTTTTATATGGGCCGTTAATGGGCCCGATGTGACGTTGAGCCACATATGGCCCTTGGATTTCGTCTGACGTTAACACGCCGAAAATCACAACAGGCCGAAAGTGGCCCAAATCTGTAGTGGGCCTCTAACAGGCCGAATGTCAGACATGGCCGAATATGATCCAAATCCTTCATGGTCGTTTATGGGCCGAAAGTTTCAATGGCCTGTAAATGGGCCCAAATGAAGCAGGACCTTTAACAGGCCGGAAATACACCGGGCCATAATTCGGCCAATATACTTAGCAGACTGTTAATGGGCCAGAAGTGACCATGGGCCGCGATGATGACAAGTTTAGGACAGGCCGTTAACAGGCCGATTTGACACTAGCCGTACGGGCCTTAACAGAGAATGTTGGGCCTTTAGGTGGGCCAGCCCATTATGTTCCGCAAAATCTCACGGGCCTTTAGCTGGGCCGGCCCATTATGGCCCGCAAAATCTCGTGGGCCTTTAGCTGGGCCGACCCATTATGATACGCGAAATCTCTTGGGCCTTTTGCTGGGCTGGCCCATTATGGATAGCAAAATCTCATGGGCCTTTAGCTGGGCCGGCCCATTATGATACGCAAAATCTCGTGGGCTTTCTGTTGGGCCGGCCCATTATGGACCGCAAAATCTCGTGGGCTTTTGCTGGGCTGGCCCATTATGGACCGCAAAATCTTGTGGCCCTTTAGTTGGCCGGCCGATTTAAACTTTATGGGCCACTTTTGGGCCTATCCATGTGACAAGATATCATAGGCGCATCTCGCCCATTGGATGACTGACACTTGTGCCAACGCGGAGCTGACACGTGTTTCCGTCAGCCAATCAGAATTTTACACGTGGAAAATCCCCATTGGTCAGGGCTGTTGATGGGTTATCGGATCCAAAACCGGACCCGATAGCTTAACGGCATTCCGTTACGGTGGATGCCATGTGTCGGTCACCCTTGACGAAAGTACTTCTGTAACGCGCGATTTATCGTCATGGAAGTAGACACTTCCGTGATGATAATTTTCGTAATGTCATGGAACACTTCTACGACAGCACAGGTATGACTATCTTCATTCTATCATACATTTTTCATGGATGTACATGCATGACAGAAAACGTGACCTACTGTGACAAACACGTATCATCACGGAAGTGTATTTTTTTGTAGTGATCCCATCTCCAGGTTAGGCAGCAGAGCCTATAGAGAGGAAGAGGGGTGGCGTTGTAGATCTTGGGAGTAATTGAATTTTTTAAACACGACCGAAATTAAGGAGCAAAGGCAGGAGAGTGATAGAAAATATTCAAAAACATGGGATGTGAGCATGTCAAAGGCAACATTCTCCTTCACAATACTCAATAAGCATCAAGATTATGGTTATGGTCTTCACATCAGGAAGATTGCACACAAGCACTTCACGGGAAGGGAATGAGAAGAGGGCATGCCTCAGTGGCAGCCACATCTAACCCGTGGTCGTCTCGGGGTTCTCGTCTACAACATGTAGCCCGTCAGGAAGGAGACCCGAGGGCATGTACATGAGAGAAGCAATCTGAGCATCATTTAAGTTCACTGTCTCCTATAGGAGCAAAGTCCACACGATCAATACCACGGGACTGGAGCACACATTTTTCATTTCTAAAATTGCATTCTCCTTCACTTAACTAAATAAACAACATCACATAACAAATATTGGGGTAAAAGTTCAGCTATCATAAGCTGGAACAAAAGCTTAAATGCCCAGAGACACCTCTGCACATGATATACAATTACCAGGGAAATTCTAGCGACGCAAGATGCAACCTTTGTACTATTTCTTTTAAAGGGGGAACTGTGGATTTATTTGGAATTGCAGAGCAGTTTTGAATCCCCTTGAGATGAGATGATTACCAACATAACATGAATAATCAGAGTCCAACTGTGTTCACTTTGCCAAAAACTATAGAGACACGAATAGGCCATAATACAAGCTCATGAAAGAAACAAAAGAAATGTTAAGCAGGCACAAATATGAAAGAGGTTCATATCATGACTACCTAGAAATAAAAGTCACATAATAAGCTAGGTAATTAAACATGCAACTTATCCTGTTAGTGACCTGCTATACTCAAGAGGATTGGTGGCCAAATGACCACCACCACAAGCACTAGATCATTGGCATGATGGCCGGTGCAGCATGACCATGATGGTCTGGTACCTCGAGCATCTGAGAGGGAATGAGAAGGAACCCATTGTCTTACCCACGAGGAGTCGAAGAAGAGGCGGCGGGCTAAAAGACCACCACGGGCGGCAGGCGGGGAAGACCACCATCGTGTGTTGGGGTCGCAGTATGCTGTCACAATACATGATAAAATGGGAGCATGATGATCGAACAATAAAAAGAAATGAAGTCACACAGGAAAAAAAGAAATGATGCATTGATACGTCTCCAACATATCTATAATTTTTGATTGGTCCATGCTATTATATTATCTATCTTGGATGTTTTATATGCATTATTATGATATTTTATATGAATTTTGGGAGTAACTTATTAACCCATGCCAGTTTCTGTTTTTTCCTTGTTTTTGAGTTTCACAGAAAACGAATATCAAATGAAGTCCAAACGGAATGAAACTTTTTGGAGTTTTTTCTTGGACCAGAAGACATCAGATGGACTTGGAGTACACGCTAGGGGATCTGCGAGGCGGACACAAGGGTGGAGGGTGCGCCCAGGGGGGTAGGGCGTTCCCCTACCTCGTGGGCCCCTCGTGCCTCCCTTGACCTACCTCTTCCGCTTATAAATACCCATATATTCCAGAAACATCAGAACATCCATCGAAACCACTTTTCCGCCGTCGTAACCTTCTGTTCTCACGAGATCCCATCTCGAGGTCTTTTCCGGTACTCTGCCAAAGGGGGAATCAACCACGGAGGGCATCTACATCCACCCTATTGCCCTTCCGATGAAGTGTGAGTACTTTACCATAGACCTACGGGTCTATAGCTATTAGCTAGTTGGCTTCTTCTCTCTCTTTGATCTTCAATACCATGTTCTTCTCGTTGTTCTTGGAGATCTATTCGATGTAATCTTCTGTTGCAGTGTGTTTTTCAAGATCCGATGAATTGTGGGTTTATGACCAGATTATCTATGAGTAATATTTGAGTTTCTTCTGAATTCTTTTATGCATGATCTTATATCTTAGTAATTCTCTTCGAACTATCGGTTTTGTTTGGCCAACTAGATTCATAATTCTTGCAATGGGAGAAGTGCTTTGCTTTGGGTTCAATCTTGTGGTGCTCAATCCCAGTGACAGTAGGAGACATGACACGTATTGTATTGTTGCCGTCGAGGATTAAAAGATGGGGTTTTCATCATATTGCTTGAGTTAATTCCTCTACATCATGTCATCTTGCTTAAGGCGTTACTCTGTTCTTTTGAACTTAATACTCTAGATGCATGCTGGATATCGATCGGTGTGTGGAGTAATGGTAGTAGATGCACGCAGGAGTTGGTCTACTTGTCTCGGACGCGACACCAATATTCATGATCATTGCCATAGACGTCTTTATAATTATTTGCTTTTCTATCAATTGCTTGACAGTAATTTGTCCACCCACCATAATATCTGCTATCATGAGAGAAGCCTCTAGTTAAACATGTGGCCCTTGAGTCTATTTAACATTTTATAAGTGTCGGATCTACTATTTTGCAATCTTTTACTTTTCAATCTATTAACCAAAACCCCAAAAATATTTACTTTATTTGTTTATCTATCTCGATCGGATCTCACTTTATTCAAATAACTTAGAAGGGATTGGTAACCCCTTTATAGTGATGGGTGCAAGTTGTTTGATTGTTTTTGCACGTATTTGGCGACTTGTGTGTTATCTCCTACTAGATTGATACCTTGGTTCTCAACAAACTAAGGAAAATACTTACTTCACTCTGCTGCATCACCCTTTCCTCTTCAAGGTAAACACCAACGTTACCTTGGGAAAGCAGCTAGGAAGCATGCATCTGACTGACACCAAGGTTTATTCTCATCTTGGGCACAGTTAACAGCACTATAAAACAAAATGAACATAGCTAAGCTACATACATACTTGCATCCTTTCTAGTTTCCACGAGTAACATGCCTTGGAGTAGCAAGGATTTACAGTAAAGAAAAAACACCTATAGGTATGGAATAGCAATACAATCCAAGTTGTATCATATAAGGCTAACTAGCAGACGAGGGAAGGACACATGTGCACGGTAGGGATTTGTTTCTACCTAGCAAGCCCCCACAAAACTGGTAGCAAGTAAACTACTATCTATCGAGACTCTATAAATTTCATAAATAAAACACAGAAAGTTAAGAAGACGTTCTTACAGTCGAAATCTTGCAAAAATACTATAACATGTTTCATCGACAATGTGATCACAATAGCAAGACTGGTGGCCGGAAAAGCAACACGATAGAGTCCAAAAAATAATGAATGAGCTCAAACTCTCACTAGTTGTACACTAATCACAGATCTGACCGTAAGCAAACAAACATAGAGAAGCATTTACCATGAAGAAAGTTCCAATTTTATCACACCTAATTATGTTGTAGCTGGTTAGAGAAACTACTGCAGATGCACCATAATCAAGCCTCTAGGCATAACAAAAACACTTGGTATTCACCCTTGGCATAGGAGAGTTAATCATGTTATTTAGTGAATCGAGTACAAACATGCACAACACATAATGAGATCATCTACTAGAAAGAAGACCCAACACGCACATCACACAGTGATATCTTGTACTATAACCGGAACCTATTTAGTGAATCATTGACACTCACAACATCAAGGAAAGCATACAACTGTACTGAATGACTAGATGACAGAAGCACAACTAAAAGAGCAGAGTTAAGTAGCAAGGGGACATAATTAGCTCATGTGGCAAGCCTTTAGCATTCCAAGGCACAACACCGGCTTCATCCTTATGCAAGGAGACCAAATCATAACCAGACATGGCCATGGCACAATGGCCATGAACCCAGCGCAACCACCATTGTCGTGGCTCAATGGGGACGATCTCAGAGAAACCGGAGGCAGGTAGAAGAGGAAGGAGAGGAGCTCGAGGAGTTCACCGTAGATGTCTTGTAGCCACTACCAAACAACACTACCTCAGCCGCACACGTGGTCATTGACCCATCTTCCAGATGGCATACCCACTACATGCACATTTTTTGGCAAACATTTAAATTATACTAAACTAACAACAAGCTTAATAGACATGAATTTGAGGATGTCTGAAATTGTTTAACCACAACTATAAACCGCACCTCGAAATTAAAACGTGTGGTCCCCTTGATAGAATACCCACTTGCTTGAAGTTCTTTTGTAGGAAAAGCTTCACCTGAGTTTATTAACCCATGTATGGATGACAGTGGGTCATCCTCTGCAACTGTATATTCATGAAAATTGGTGTTTACCACAAGAAATTAATAAATAAGGATAAGGAAAATGCATGAATCAAAAAAGTATCTAGGTCATCCAGAGAAAGAAGTACTAGGCTCCTCGAGGACAGTAGGAAGACAAGGGTAACATGAACATAGGACCAGAGTCTAATAACCAAAAAAGGACCACCTTTTCTCCTCCATAATAACACTACATAAGTATGCAAACTAGGCAAATGCATTTACGCACGATGCAAACAAAGGCATATTGAGAAGAAACACGATCGGAATGGACTCTTGGTGATCTGCTAATTAACATGTACGGTGCAACTGGTCTGGACTTCGTATCTCCCTAAAAATCTAAACTACCAACTAGTATGCGACCCTCCCTTTTAATTAGGACTCTCTCTAAACAGAAGTAAAACTAACTAAATATTCGGCGACATTGATCACTAGCATCCAAACAGACTATGTCTCACGACCTGAACTAGTACTGGGAAATTAAGAAACGGGAACTATGGCACGCACAAGTTATACCAAATATTAAGGATACTAATTATCTATTTCAGCTAGGTTGATTACTATCTTGGAGTCCTGAAGTTCGGCTTGACTTCTTGTGCAGCGACAAGTTCGACAATATGAGTGATGATATCACATCACCAATACATAATAACACATCACCAAGTCTCTTTTATTTCTACAATATGAGTGATGATACATGTAACTTGTGCAATTCTACTCTTCTTAAAAAAAGAATAGCTTTCTTCCAATAAGGTGATCTTATACTTCCAGGAAACTCATCATAGATGACACTTAACTTCTTTTTATTACTTCTTTGAAGAAGAGCTTCGTTCCATTTGCATATCAGTACAGCTTAACCGAGGAGCTCTAAAGAAAACAAAATAGATACTGAGCCCACAAACTTTACAGGGCAAAGTCCCAACCCACGCCTATTCCTACAACTACTATTTACAGAAGGAACTCAGTCGCCTATCCATCTCCTTGTTGAGCAGCATAGCCGCTAGAGACGAAGAGGGGTGGATCTGTAGATCTTGGAGTGATTAGCATTTTTTTAAACACAACAAAAATCAAGGAGGAAAGGGAGGTGGGTGACAGAAAATATTCAAAATCATGGGATGTTAGCACGTCTAAGGCAGCATTCTCCTTCACAATACTCAATAAACAGCAAGATTGTGGTTACGGTCTTCACAACAACAATATTACGTTTATGGTCTTCACATCAGCAAGATTCCACACAAGCACTTCACAGGAAGGGAATGAGGAGGGCATACCTCCGTGGCATCCACATCTAAATCGTAGTCATCGTAGGGTCCTGGGCCAGAGATGAATGGGCCTGGACATGAGAGAAGCAACTTGAGCATCATTTAAGATCACTATATCCTATAGGAGTAAAATCCGCATGATCAATATCACGGGACTAGAGCACACATTTTTAATTTCTAAGACTGCATTCTCCTTCACTGAACTAAATAAATAACATCACCTAACAGATGTTGGAGTATTATAAATTCAGCTAACATAAGCTGGAACAAAATCTTAAATGCCCAGAGAAGCCTCTACATGTGGTAAACAATTACTAGGGAAATTCTAGCAACACAAGATGCAATCTTTGTACTACTTCTTTTAAGAGGGGAACTATGGATTCAAATTGAATTGCGGAGAAGTTTTAAATTTTCTTCAGATGAGATGATTATCAACAAAAAAGAAATAATCAGAGTCTAGTTGTGTTCATTTTGCTAAAAACTACAGAGACACGAATAGGCCATAATACAAGCTAATGAAAGAAACAAAAGAATGTTGAGTGGGCTCAAATACGAAAGAGGAGTTCATATCATTAGTGCCTAGAAAGGAAAGTCACATAATGAGCCAGGTAATTAAACATGCAACTTATCTTGGTAGTGACATGCCAAAGTCAAGAGGATTGGTGGCCAGATGACAACCACCACAAGGACTAGGTCAATTCTGCGATGGCTGGCGCAGCACGGCCATGATGGTCGGGCTCCTAGGAGCATCTGAGAGGGCATGAGAAGGAACCCAGCATCTTACCAGTGAGGAGTCGAAGAAGAGGCGGCAGGTGGGGAAGACCACCAACATGCGTCAAGGTCACAACATGCTATCACAATACATGATAAAAAGGGAGCACGATGAGACCATGATGAGAGCACAATAAATATAAATGAAGTCACATGGGAAAAAAGGAAATGATGCATTTGATTGACACAAAGGTTTTTTTCTCATCTTGGGCACGGTTAGCTGCACTATACAACAAAATGAACATAGCTAGAAAATAGCTACATACATACATGCATCATTTCCTGTTTCCATGACTAACATGCCTTGGAGTAGTAGGATATACAGAAAAGAAAAAACACATACAAGTATGCTATAGCAATATAGTCCAAGGTTGTATCATAGGCTGATACGTCTCCAATGTATCAATATTTTTTTATTGTTCCATGCTGTTATATTATCATTATTGGATGTTTTATAATCATTTTATAGTCATTTTATATCATTTTTGGTACTAACTTATTGAGATAGTGCCAAGTGTCAGTTGTTGTTTTCTCCATATTTTTTACATCGTAGGAAATCAATACCAAACGGAGTACAAATGCAGCGAAACTTTTTGAGGATTTTTTTGGACCAGAAGACATCCAGTGGGCCGGAGAAGCACCTAGGGGGTGCTCCGAGGGGAGCACAATCCACCGGGCGTGCCAGGAGGCCCAGGCGCGCCCAGATGGGTTGTGCCCACCTGGGGTGCCCCGGACCGCCTGTTTGCTCTATAAATACCCCCAATATTCCATAAACCCTAGAGGAGTGGACAAAAATCAATTCCAGCCGCCGCAGAGTCCCGAACCACCAGATCCAATCTAGACACCATCACGGAGGGGTTCACCACTTCCATTGGTGCCTGTCTGATGATGCGTGAGTAGTTCTTTGTAGACCTACGGGTCCGTAGTTAGTAGCTAGATGGCTTCCTCTCTCTCGTTTGATTATCAATACAATGGTCTCTTGGAGATCCATATGATGTAACTATTTTGCGGTGTGTTTGTTGGGATCCAATGAACTTTGAGTTTATGATCATATCTATATTTTTATCCGTGAAAGTTATTTGAGTCTTCTTTGATCTCTTCTACGCATGATTGCTTATAGCCTCGTATTTGTTCTCCGATCTTTGTGTTTTGTTTGGCCAACTTGATCTATTTATCTTGCAATGGGAAGAGGTGCTTTGTAGTGGGTTCGATCTTACGGTGCTTGATCCCAATGACAGAAGGGGAACTGACACGTATGTATCGTTGCTACTAAGGATAAAACGATGGGGTATATTTCTACATAAATAGATCTTGTCTACATCATGTCATCGTTCTTAATGCATTACTCCATTTTTCCATGAACTTAATACACTAGATGCATGCTGGATAGCGGTCGATGTGTGCAGTAATAGTAGTAGATGCAGGCAGGAGTCGGTCTACTAATCTTGGACGTGATGCCTATGTAATGATCATTGCCTGGATATAGTCATAATTATTTGAGGTTCTATCAATTTCCCAATAGTATTATGTTTACCCACTGTTTGCTATTTTCTCGAAAAAAGCCACTAGTGAAACCTATGGCCGCCGGGTTTTCTTTCTCATATATTTCCCATTGCGATCTATTTGCCTTTGCTTTTTATTTTCAGATCTACTAAACCAAAAAACCAAAAATACCTTGTTGTAATTTATCTTATTTATTATCCAATCTATCAATATTTACAACTCTATCACGTCCGTTACCCGAAAGGGATTGGCAACCCCCTTTACACGTCGGGTTGCGAGTATTTGTTATTTGTGTGCAGGTGCCATTTACGTTGTGTTGCTTAGTTCTCCTACTGGTTCGATAACCTTGGTTTCACATCTGAGGGAAATACCTACCGCCGATGTGCTGCATCATCGCTTCCTCTTCGGGGAAATACCGACGTAGCTTTAAGCGACATCAAGAGGCATTTAGTATGCAATGTTAAATTATAATTTTATTGATTTTCTACAGTAGAGGATGATAAGGTTTTGCATTGATTTATACTAACTTATCTCACGAGTTCTTGTTGAGTTTTGTGCGGATGAGGTTTTTAAGTTTAGGTATACCGTGATATAGAAGGAATTAAGGAGACACAAAAGCTCAAGCTTGGGGCTGTCCAAGGCATCCCAATACAACATTTCAAGAAGTCTCAAGCATCTAAGCTTGGGGATGCCCTGGCAGGCATCCCACCTTTCTTCATCAACAATTATCGATTAGTATTGCTTGATCCTAAGTTTTTTCTTCTTCACAGGGGATGTGCTATTCTTGAAATGTCTTTTTATTTTTATTTTTCTTGCTGTTAGAATAAAATACTTAGATCTGAAAGTTTTAAATAAAAGAGTCTTCACATGGCTACCTATTTACATAACTACTCGGTTGATCTTCACTTATATCTTTTTGAAATAGTTTGTCATTTGCTCTAGTGCTTCACTTATATCCTTTTGAGCACGATGTGATTTATTATTTTTGAAGAAAATCTCTCATGCTTCACTTAGATTAATTTGAGAGAAGAAAATATTATGCTCATGTTCTTCACTTATATTTGTTTGAGCTTATCAAAAGCATCACATGAAAATTAGTCCCAAAGTGATAGATATCCAAAAAGGATATAATACAAACTTTCATGAAGATCATTGGACAAAATAAACTTGATTCCTTGTAATAGTTTTGAGATATGATGATGTGATATGTGGGTCATGTTGATGAGTAATTGTTCTTTATTAAGAATATTGGTGTTAAGGTTTGTGATTCCCTATGCGAGCACGAAAGTCAATAGTCATGCAATGAAATTATATCCTACTTGTGGTGAATTCTTTGGTGTTGATTATGCTTAATGCTCGATTATGAAATTATTGATTTCTTGGTTGGTCGCTTCCCAATCTTTTGCTAGCCTTCATTTTGCACTAAGTATGATCACTACTTGTGCATCCAAAATCCTTTAAACCAGTTTTGCCACATGAGTCCACCATACCTACCTATATGCGGTATTCCTTTGCCGTTCTAAGCAAATTTGTATGTGCCATCTCTAATTTTCAAAATAAATTTCTCTTTTGTGTGCTCGTACCGCTCGCGAGGCGGTGAGGGGTGGCTAATATTTTCCATGCTAGATGTGTTATTCTCACGATGAGTGTTTATTCACTTGTCATTGCACGAGAGTAAGGCAAAGGTATTAGGGATGCCCAGTCCCGAAATGAAAAAAATTGAATTTACTTTATGTTGTAAAATAATAAATTCCTTGGAAAGTGTTGGTATGGAGGGCACCCATGGATATGGTTAGCCATGGCTTGTGAAAGTTTCGTGGTAAAAGGAATAAACTTTATTTTATGTTTGGGAACCACCTATTATATATCTAGCATGGAAAGTGTTGGGAACTCTAAGTCGTTTTCGTTGGTGGGAAAAGTATGCCACCCAAAATAATTTTATCTCTCAGTTTAAGCTTTGAGCTCTGGAACCTCTACAATTCCCTACTTCCCTCTGCCCTTTCTTTTACTTTATGCATTTTTTTAATTTGAATCTCCATCTTCTCTTATAAAAGCACAACCTAGGAAGCACTATGATCGTACTTGAGCATAGGGTGTAGTTAATATGCGAGTGTGTTTCATGAATGAATCAATGGTTGAGCATGATGGGCTAGGGATAAATTATTTTAGCATTGATATTTTGAAAGACATGGTTGCTTGTTGATATGTTTGAGTATTTAAATCTCATGTCAAAACTAGACTATGTCTTTGAACCATATAAAAGTCCAAATGTCCATGCCATAAAGAAAAGAATATGATATGACATGTTAGGCAGCATTCCACATCAAAAGTTCTGTTTTTATCATTTACCTACTCGATGACGAGCGGGAATTAAGCTTGGGGATGCTGATACATCTCCAACGTATCTATAATTTTTGATTGTTACATGCTATTATATTATCATTCTAGGATATTTTATAATCATTTTATATCATTTTTTGATACTAACCTATTGACATAGTGCCAAGTGCCAGTTGTTGTTTTCTGCATGTTTTTTACATCGCATGAAACCAATACCAAACGGAGTCCAAACACAGCGAAACTTTTTGAGGATTTTTTTTGGACTAGAAGACATCCAGTGGGCTGGAGAAGCACCTGGGGGTGCTCCGAGGGGAGCACAACCCAGTAGGGCGCGCCAGGAGACCCAGTCACGGCCTGGTGGGTTGTGCCCACCTCGGGTGCTCCCCAGACTGCCTCTCTGCTCTATTAATACCCCAATATTCTAGAAACCCTAGAGGAGTCGACGAAAATCAATTCCAGCCACCGCAGAGTCCCGAACGACCAGATCCAATCTAGACACCATCAAAGAGGGGTTCACCACTTCCATTGGTGCCTCTCCGATGATGCGTGAGTAGTTCTTCGTAGACCTACGAGTCCGTAGTTAGTAGCTAGATGGCTTCCTATCTCTCGTTTGATTATCCATACAATGGTCTCTTGGAGATCCATATGATGTAGCTCTTTTGCGGTGTGTTTGTTGGGATCCGATGAACTTTGAGTTTATGATCATATCTACCTTATTATCCATGAAAGTTATTTGAGTCTTCTTTGATCTCTTATATGCATGATTGCTTATAGCCTCGTCTTTCTTGTCCGATATTTGGGTTTTGTTTGGCCAACTTGATAAATTTATCTTGCAATGGGAAGAGGTGCTTTGTAGTGGGTTCGATCTTACGGTGCTTGATCCCAGTGACAGAAGGGGAACCGACACGTATGTATTGTTGCTACTAAGGATAAAACGATGGGGTCTATTTCTACATAAATAGATCTTGTCTACATCATGTCATCGTTCTTATTGCTAATCTCCATTTT
This sequence comes from Secale cereale, assembly GCA_902687465.1. NCBI lineage: Eukaryota > Viridiplantae > Streptophyta > Magnoliopsida > Poales > Poaceae > Secale > Secale cereale. The sequence continues at coordinate 634,929,702 of LR738714.1, forward strand.
TTCATGAACTTAATACACTAGATGCATGCTGGATAGTGGTCCATGTGTGGAGTAATAGTAGTAGATGAAGGCAGGAGTCGGTTTACTAATATTCGATGTGATGCCTATATAATGATCATTGCCTGGATATCGTCATGATTATTTGAAGTCCTATCAATTGCCCAACAGTAATTATTTACCTACCGTATGCTATTTTTCTCGAGAGAAGCCACTAGTGAAATCTACGGTCCCCGAGTCTCTTCTTATATTATTTGCCTTTGCGATCTATTTTCCTTTGATTTTATTTTTAGATCTATTAAAACAAAAACCCAAAAATACCTTGTTGCAATGTATCTTATTTAGCGTTCGATCTATCATTATTTATAACTCTATCACGTTTGTTACCTGAAAGGGATTGACAACCCCTTTTACACGTCGGGTTGCGAGTATTTGTTATTTGTGTGCAGTTCTTGTTTACATTATGTTGCTTGGTCCTCCTAATGGTTTGATAAGCTTGGTCTCATCACTAAGGGAAATACCTACCGCTGCTATACTGCATCATCCCTTCCTCTTTGGGGAAATACCGACGTAGTTCTAGCAGACATCATAGGCCAACTAGCGGACGGAGCAGGGACACATGTGCAGGAAAGGGATTTGTTTCTACCTAGCAAGCCCCCACAAAACTGGTAGCAAGAAAGCTATTGTCTATCAAGACTCTGCAAATATCATAAATAAAACACAGAAAGTTAAGAAGATGTTCTTACAGTAGAAATCTTGCAAAAATACTATGACATGTTTCATCGACAATGTGATCACAATAGCAAGACTGGCGGCTGGAAGACCAACACGGTACAGTCCAAAAAAATAATGAATCGGCTCAAACTCTCACTACTTGTACACTAATCAAAAATCTGATCGTAAGCAAACAAACATAGACAAGCACTTACCATGAACAAAGTTTCAATTTTATCACACCTAATTATGTTGTAGTTAGTTAGAGAAACTACTGCAGAGGCACCATAATCAAGCCTCTATGCAAAACACCCAAACACTTGGTATTCACCCTCGTCATAAGAGAGTAGATCATGTTATTTAGTGAATCCAGTACAAACATGCACATCACATTGTTGGGGAACGTAGTATTTTAAAAAATTTCTACGATCACGTAAGATCTATATAGGAGAAGCATAGTAACGAGAGGGGAGAGTGTGTCTACGTACTCTCGTAGACCAAAAGCGGAAGCGTCTAGTGACGCGGTTGATGTAGTCGAACATCTTCGTGATCCAACCAATCCAAGCACCGAATGTACGGCACCTCCGCGTTCAGCACACGTTCAACTCGATGACGTCCCACGAGCTCTTGATCCAGTTGAGCGTCACGGGAGACTTTCGTCAGCACGGCGGCGTGGTGACGGTGATGATGAAGCTACCGGCGCAGGGCTTCGCCTAAGCACTGCAACGATATGACCGAGGTGTGTAACTGTGGGGAGGGGCACCGCACACGGCTAAGAAATCAACTTGTGTGTCCTTGCCCCTGTCCCCGTATATAAAGGAGCAAGGGGGAGGTGCGGTTGGCCCATGTATGGCGCGCCAGGAGTAGGATTCCTACTCATATTAGGAATAGGAATCCCCCTTCCTATTCCAACTAGGAGTAAGAAATGAAGGAGGAGAGGAGAAGGAAGGAGAGGGGCGCGCCCCCCACTCCTAGTCCAACTAGGAACCCTAAGGGGCGTGCGGCTAGCCCTAGTGGGCTGCCTCTCTCTTTCCCTCATTGGCCCACTATGGCCCATACTCCCTCGGGGGGTTCCGGTAACCCCCTCCGACACTCCGGTTTTATCCGATAACACCCGGAACACTTTGGGTGTCGAAATATAGTCGTCCAATATATTAATCTTTATGTATCGGACATTCCGAGACTCCTCGTCATGTCCTTGATCTCATCCGAGACTCCGAACTACCTTCGGTACATCAAAACTCATAAACTCATAATACCGATCGTCATCGAACATTAAGCGTGCGGACCCTACGGGTTCGAGAACTATGTAGACATGACCGAGACTCATCTCCGGTCAATAACCAATAGCGGAACCTAGATGCTCATATTGTCTCCTACATATTCTACGAAGATCTTTATTGGTCAAACCGCATAACAACATACGTTGTTCTCTGTCTTCGGTATGTTACTTGCCCGAGATTCGATCGTCGGTATCACTATATCTAGTTAATCTCATTATCGGCAAGTCTCTTTACTCATTCTGTAATACATCATCTAGTGACTAACTCATTAGTCATTTGCTTGCAAGGCTTATTATGATGTGTATTACCGAGAGGGCCCAGAGATACCTCTCCGATACTCTGAGTGACAAATCCTATTCTTGATCTATGCCAACACCACAAACACCTTCAGTGACACCTGTAGAGCATCTTTATAATCACCCAGTTACCTTGTGATGTTTGATAGCACACAAAGTGTTCCTCCGGTATTCGGGAGTTGCATAATCTCATAGTCATAGGAACATTTATAAGTCATGAAGAAAGCAATAGCAACATACTAAACAATCAAGTGCTAAGCTAACGGAATGGGTCAAGTCAATCACATCATTCTCTAATGATGTGATCTCGTTCATCAAATGACAAATCATGTCTATGGCTAGGAAACTTAACCAACCTTGATTAACGAGATAGTCAAGTAGAGGCATACTAGTGACACTCTATTTGTCTATGTATTCACACATGTACTAAGTTTCCGATTAATACAATTCTAACATGAATAATAAAACATTTATCAGGATATAAGGAAATATAAATAACAACTTTTTTATTGCCTCTAGGGCATATTTCCTTCAGTCTCCCACTTGCACTAGAGTCAATAATCTAGTTCACATCACCATGTGATTTAACACCAATAGTTCACATCCTCGTGTGATTTAACACTTTATAGTTCACATCGCCATGTGACCAATACCCAAAATTTTTACTAGAGTCAATAATCTAGTTCACATCGCCATGTGATTAACACCCAAAGAGTACTAAGGTGTGATCATGTTTTGCTTGTGAGAGAGGTTTAGTCAATGGGTCTGCCACATTTAGATCCGTATGTATTTTGCAAATTTCTATGTCTACAATGCTCTGCATGGAGCTACTCTTGCTAAATGCTCCCACTTTCAATATGTATCCAGATCGAGACTCAGAGTCATCTAGATCGGTGTCAAAGCTTACATTGACGTAACTCTTTATCATCGCTTCCTCATAGTTCGTAGGTTCATCATGGTCTAGTAACATGACTTCCAGAACCGGGTTACAGTACCACTCTGGCGCGGAACGCACTCTCGTTGACCTACAAGGTTCAGTAGTAACTTGATCTGAAGTTTCATGATCATCATCATTAGCTTCCTTGCTGATTGGTTTAGGAATCACTAGAACTAGTTTTTTTTATGTACTACTTTCCAATTCATGAGAAGGTACAATTACCTCATTAAGTTCCACTTTCCTCCCACTCACTTCTTTCGAGAGAAATTCCTTCTCTAGAAAGTATCCATTTTTAGCAACGAATATCTTGCCTTTGGATCTGTGATAGAAGGTGTACCCGACAGTTTCCTTTGGGTATCCTATGAAGACACATTTCTCTGATTTGGGTTTGAGCTTATCAGGTTGAAACTTTTTCACATAAGCATCGCTGCTCCAAACTTTAAGAAACGACAGCTTATGTTTCTTGCCAAAACACGGTTCATACGGTGTCGTCTCAACGGATTTAGATGGTGCCCTATTTAACGTGAATGCAGGTGTCTCTATTGCCTAACACCAAAACGATAGTGGTAAATCGGTAAGAGACATCATAGATCGCACCATATCTAATAAAGTGCGGTTATGATGTTCGAACACACCATTACGCTGTGGTGTTCCAGGTGGCATGAGTTGTGAAACTATTTCACATTGTTTTCAATGAAAGCCTAACTCGTAACTTCAAATATTCGCCTCCGCAATCTGATCGTAGAAACTTTTGTTTTCTTGTTACGATGATTTTCCACTTCACTCTGAAATTCTTTGAACTTTTCAAATGTTTCAGACTTATGTTTCATCAAGTAGATATACCCATATCTGCTCAAATCATCTGTGAAGGTCAGAAAATAATGATACCCACCACGAGCCTCAACACACACCGGACCGCATACATTAGTATGAATTATTTCCAATAAGTCTGTTGCTGGCTCCATTGTTCCGGAGAACGGAGTCTTAGTCATCTTGCCCATGAGGCATGGTTCGCAAGCATCAAATGATTCATAATCAAGTGATTCCAAAAGCCCATCAGCGTGGAGTTTTTTCATGTGCTTTACACCAATATGACCTAAATGGCAGTGCCACAAATAAGTTGCACTATCATTATTAACTTTGCATCTTTTGGCTTCAATATTATGAATATGTCTATCACTACGATCGAGATCCAACAAACTATTTTTATTGGGTGTATGACCATCAAAGGTTTTATTCATGTAAACAGAACAACAATTATTCTCTGACTTTAAATGAATAAAGATATTGCAATAAACATGATCAAATCATATTCATGCTCAACGCAAACACCAAACAACATTTATTTAGGTTCAACACTAATCCCGAAAGTATATGGAGTGTGCGATGATGATCATATCAATCTTGGAACCACTTCCAGCACACATCATCACTTCACCCTTAACTACTCTCTGTTCATTATGAAACTCTGATTTTGAGTTACTATTCTTAGCAACTGAACCAGTATCAAATACCGAGGGGTTGCTATAAACACTAGTAAAAACTACACATCAATAGCATGTATATCCAATATAGCTTTGTTCACTTTGCAATCCTTCTTATCCACTAAGTTTCTAGGGTAGTTCCACTTCCAGTGACCATTTCCTTTGCAGTAGAAGCACTCAGTTTCAGGCTTGAGTCTAGCTTTGGGTTTCTTCATGGGAATAGCAACTTGCTTGCCATTCTTCTTGAAGTTCCCTTTCTTTTCCTTTGCCCTTTTACTCAAAACTAGTGGTCTTGTCAACCATCAACACTTGATGTTTTTTCTTGATTTCTACCTTCGTTGATTTCAGCATCTCGAAGAGCTCGGGAATTACTTTCGACATCCCTTACATATTATAGTTCATCACGAAGTTCTATTAACTTGGAGATAGTGTCTAGAGAACTTTGTGAACTACTATCTTATCTGGAAGATTAACTCCCACTTGATTCAAGCAATTGTAGTACCCAGACAATCTGAGCACATGCTCACTAGTTGAGCTATTCTCCTCCATCTTGTAGGCAAAGTACTGTCAGAGGTCTCATACCTCTTGATATGGGCATGAGTATGAAATACCAATTTCAACACTTAGGAACATGTTATATGCTCTGTGGCATTCAAAACATTTTTGAAGTCCCGGTTCTAAGCCGTAAAGCATCGTGCACTAAACTATTAAGTAGACATCATATTGAGCTTTGCTAAAAGTTCATAACGTTTGCATTTGCTCCTGCAATAGGTCTCTCGCCTAGTGGTGCATCAAGGACATAATACTTCTGTGCAGCAATAAGGATAATCCTTAGATCACGGACCTAGTCCGCATCATTGCTACTAACATCTTTCAACTTAGTTTTCTCTAGGAACATATAAAAATAAACTGGGAGCTACATCACGAGCTATTGATCTACAACATAGATATGCTAATACTACCAGGACTAAGTTCATGACAAATTAAAGTTCAATTAATCATATTACTAAAGAACTCCCACTTAGATAGACATCCCTCTAGTCATCTAAATCATCACGTGATCCATATCAACTAAACCATGTCCGATCATCACGTGAGATGGAGTAGTTTTCAATGGTGAACATCTTATGTTGATCATATCTACTATATGATTCACGCTCGACCATTCGGTCTCCAGTGTTCCGAGGCCATGTATGTACATGCTAGGCTCGTCAAGTTTAACCCAAGTATTCCGCACGTGCAAAACTGTCTTGCACCCGTTGTATGTGAACGTAGAGCCTATCGCACCCGATCATCACATCGTGTCTCAGCACGAAGATCTTTCGCAACGGTGCATACTTGATACGTCCAAAACGTATCTATAATTTCTGCTTGCTCCATGCCACTTTTGGGTGATATTGCTATGATATTCATACACTTCCATACACTTTTGATCATATTTGGACTAACTTACTAACCCAGTGCACCCCAGTGCCAGTTTCTGTTTTCGGCTGTTTTTGTATTTTAGGTTTTCACGTTACGAGAACTGCCAGGAAAAATCCAGAAAAAATATATAAAAAATCAGCGTTCCAGGAGCTACCGTGTGGCCAAAGTACAGCCGGGGGGGACCCACAGGGGCTCCAGGCGGCCTGCCCACGCCCCCCCCCCCCCCCCGGGCCCCGCCGGGGGGGGGGGCGCCTGGGCACCCCTGACCCCCTCTGGTGGCCCCCTTTGGCATATATTTAAAGCGTGTCGAGGAAACCCTAATTCCGGAACCCTTTTCTCCAGACGCAATTCCGATCTCCGCCGCCATCACCATCAAGCTTCGGGGGACCAGAATTCCTGCGCCGGCACCCTGCCGGGACGGGGAAGTGCCCCCGGATTCATCTCCATTGACGTTGCTTCCTCCCTCCATGATGCGGGAGTAGTTCCCCCTCGGGGCTGAGGTTCTTACCAGTAGCTATGTGGTCAATTCTCTCTCCCATGATGTGATCTTCGTTGTGATCATAGGCTATGTTAATCTAGGGTGTTTCCCCTTCCTCTATGTATTGGATTGATGTACTCACTTGTCTTTATCTAGTATAATCCCCGAGACCAAGGTGACAGCGGTCTATTGGACATGGATTAGAACAATATTTTCATGATTGATTTCCTCTCTTGTGTGTTGATTGAAGATTGAGAGTCTCTTGGTGCTTGTCTTTGACTATCCTTTAGATATGTTGTGGTGATTGTGGGACTCTCTTTGGATGGCCGCGGTAACATTGGGAAATCCTTAGATTGAGAACTACGAACTTTGAGGTGTGCTTTTGTAGCCCTACATAATTCTCGTCCTCTCTTGACCACGAAGGAATGACCTCCGAGTGCGTCCCCTTTGCATGTTTTATGGGAAATATCATGTGATTCGATTATGTTAATGTTGTTGGGAGTTGCCACTAGTGAAACTATGAACCCTAGGCCTCGTTTCCACCATTGCAATACCATTTGTGCTCACGTTTACTACTTGTTTGCTTGCTGCACTTTTTATTACATATTTATATTACCTTGTTTTGCCATCCATATCACTTGCCATTTAACATCTCTTCGCCGAACTAGTGCACCTATACATCTAACAAGTGTATTAGGTGTGTTGGGGACACAAGAGACTTCTTGTATCTTAGTTGCAGGGTTGCTTGAGAGAGACCATCTTCAACCTCTACTTCCCTGAGTTCGATAAACCTTAGGTCATCCACTTGAGGGAAATTGCTACTGTCCTACAAACCTCTGCGCTTGGAGGCCCAACATAGTCTACAAGAGTAGAAGCGTGTGTAGACATCAAGCTATTTCTGGCGCCGTTGCCGGGGAGGTGAGCGCTTGAAGGTATATCTTTAGATCTTGCAATTGAATCTTTTTGTTTCTTGTTTTTATTTCACTAGTTATGTTTATGGAAAACCTTGTTATTGGATCGTTGCTTGCGGGAGGACGCCCCACACCTGTGGTGGTTGCTCCTCCTCCTACTGAAATTGTGCCCTATAAAATACCGGCTGGTATTATCGATCATGTTTTGGCTAATCATTATGCAGGAGACAGACATCCTGATGAACACTTGCTATATCTGTCACAACTATGTTCATTATTTAAGCTTGCAGGTGTATCGAGGGAGTTTGTCATGAGGAAATTATTTGCCTTGTCACTGAAAGGAAAAGCATTGGAATGGTATAGGCTACTAAATGACTCTCACCTGTTGGAGTGGGAAGAGATCCAGTCTCTCTTTTACTCCAAGTTTTATCCTCTTCATGAAGTCCATAAGAATAGGAATTATGTTTATAATTTTTATGCTCATGACGGAGAGAGCATAGCCCAAGCTTGGGGGAGACTGAAAACGTTAACGCTAAAATGTCCTAACCATGGGCTCCCCAAAGATATTATTATTACTAACTTCTATGCGAGGCTCTCTCGACAGGATAAAGATTTGCTCGATGCTTCCTCTATGGGTTCTTTAACAAACAAAAATATTGATGCTAAATGGGAACTCCTTGAAAGAATTCAACGCAACACTGAAGATTGGGAGATCGACAAAGGTAAAGAGTCAGGTATAATTTATGAGTATGATTGCATTAAGTCCTTTGTTGAAACTACAAGTTTTAATAAGTTTAGTGCTAAGTTTGGGCTTGATTCTCAACTCCTTGTTGATTTCCTCAAATCTTTTGCTTCACATCTTAATATGCCTAAGGAGGATTGGATCAAGTAACATAAACCTTTTAAAGAGACTTGCAAAGAAAATGAAATTGTTCATGATGGTTGCAACATGCATGATCCAATTCCTAAAAATGAAGTTTTATATAAGCATGTTAATTTTTGTGGAGTGGATAGACCTTGTGAATGGCCTATAATTGAAGAAGAGAAGTATTGTAAGCAACATAAGCATGAAAGAACAATCACTTGGGTCAGAGATTTAAATGAAATTGCTAGAGAATTGTGTGACCTTTATCCTTTTACTTGTGAACTTTGCCGTATAGAGGGTCACTTTAATTTTCAATGCATGAACTTTCAAAACATAACTATTAACCGGTTGTGTGATGACATGATCACCTCTGATCTTTATGATGAGCTTATGTTATTTTTGATGTGTGAAGAGTTATCAGAAAAGACTTCTTGGCTGGATGATAATGCCATAGGAATAAAAAACATTTTGCAAAATTGCCATCTCTATTGTGTTGTTAATTGCCATGAAAATGATTACATAAGTAAGATTAGAAAGGAGGGAACTTTACCAAATTATAAAAATGTCTCTTATATTTCTGCTAATAAAAAGGAGAGTTTCTCCCAAGTTTCCCCTATTGTTTCTAATGATAAACCAGGATATGTGGAGAAGCTTCATCTCCAACCACCCCCTCCTAAGGTGAGGAAGAAGAAAAAGAAGAGGAGGAGGAGGAGGAGCAAGAAGGAAGAAGAATGGGTATCAACCTGGCCTGAGTATATTCCTCCTAACAACTTTTATCCTAACGGTTGTAAGTTTAAAGAAGAAGGTGAAGTTTATTGCCTTAATTATAATCTTGATGATACGTCTGTAGGTACTATTGAAGATAATTTTGATTATGATATGCATGTTACTTATTGTGATTGGGAAAATGATGATAATGCTGCTTATGATCTTGAAAATCTTTTTGGTACCAACTCTGAAAGTGAAGATATGGGAAGCTCTAAGCTTGGGGATGATAGGATTGCAAATCCTATCCCCACTAGTGATGTGATAATTGATAATTCTCTTGCTGGTAAGAATAAAGACAACATGTTTACAAATATAGTTGCTAGCAATGATAATGCTCTTCTCTACCATGATGATGTTATAACTCCAATCTATAGTGATTATAAAGGTACCTATGACATAAGGAGAAATTATCCTTATGAAACTTGTCATAATCATGAAGGGAATTACTCCCTTGTTGAACACCACCCTCCTAATATACAACTAATCTATAGTGTTCAAGTTGTTTATGATAGTCCTACTCCCACTATTACCAATGAGAAAAATTATGCTTATGTGGGGAGTGAGAGTACCTTTTTGCATGTGGATCATGGTAACAATGCTTTATGTGATGCTTATATTGTTGAGTTCATCCATGATGCCACTGAAATTTATAATGAGAGAGGGAGGCTTGGTTCTAAATATCTTAATAATAAGAAGTTTCCTCTCTTTATGGTGAATATTTTGAAGTTATGCTTGTTCTGCCTTCCTATGCTAGTTGCTTCGTGCTTCAATGAATTATTCTATTGTAATATTCCTATGCATAGGAAGCATGTTAGGCTTAAATGTATTTGGCATTTGCTTCTTGATGCCCTCTTTTGTTCTTCAGCTCTTATTCTTACGAGAGCATCATTAAAGTTCTATGCCTAGCTTAAAGGCATAAAAGAAAGCGCTTTTGGGAGGCAGCCCACATGAATAAATTTTTGCTTTTTGTTGTGTCTTGATGTTGTTTACTGCTGTAGCATCATCATTGTATCTTTGCTTTTCATATTTGTGCCAAGTATAGCCTCGGATTGCTAGAAAGTTCAAAAGTTGTGAGGTGCTGTCCAGGAAACAGATTCTGTCCTTGGATAGAAAATTTCGTATAAAATCACCAGATCATCTTTTTGGTCTGAATTTTTTCGACAGCGTTCTCTATATAATTGTATTTCGTGCGTCTGTTCTGAGTTTTTTGATTTGAGTTGCAGAAGTACCCCGAACAGATCAATTACTACCTGCTGTTCTGTTTTTCATAGATTCTGTCCTGTTTTGCCTTTCCTTCATTTTGCAAACCAAGAGCTTGTTTTTTCTTTGCAAAAACTTTTTGGCAATCTTGAGAAACAGTAGACCTTCAAGAATATCCTTATTTCCAGCAAGGTACAATTATTTTATTATGGGTACTAACCTCGCTAATCAGATTATGATGAGTTATGTATGAAGGGAGTTTTCAAGTGTGCGAGGGAAGATGATAAAAAGATTCAGGAGTGTCAAGCGCTCAAGATTGGGGATGCCCCCGTGCACCCCCAAGAAATATTCAAGGAGACTCAAGCGTCTAAGCTTGGGGATACCCCGTGCATCCCCTTCTCCATCAACATTATCAGTTCGTCTTTCGTTCCACTATATTTTTATCACTTCATGTGTTATGTGCTATGCTTGGAGCTTCTTGCTTTTAGTTTTCCTTTTTAGTTTTCTTTAGCTCTTCATAACGAGTCGGAACTCAGCTTCTTTATGTGGGAGAGAAACACGCTCCACTTCTACCTAGAACATAACATAGAATTTTCATGTCTATCTTTGCTGTGTGTGTTCTTTGTCTTTCAATAGCTACTATCAGGTTCAACTCTTAGTTTTCATGCTTATCTTTTTAAAGAGCTTTTGTTTAGTTGGTTGCTTGAACTCTCTTTAGTTATCATGATTATCTTATTAAGAGAGTTTGCTTCCGTTTCATTGGTTGGTATGTCTATGATAAAGATGCTACGTGCATAATGGTGCTTAGTAGTTCATGTTTTCTTATGGTTAGTCTCAAATAGCTGGGGGGTTCCCAATGTGTTATTGGAGTACCAACATGATTTGTTTGCCTATGATGTGGTATGGTTTAGTAATATCTTCCTTCAAGAATTTATTTTGATTGACTTGGCGTATGCTCACGCATATTTAAGACTGTAAAGAAAGTCTGTCAAGCCTTGATGATATTTTGTTTCTGAGTAGCGATATAACTTCCATGCTTGATTCAATGTTGCTTTGTCGCTCTGCATGATTATGACCGTCATTGCTCTTTTAATTGGTCGCTCCCAGTCTTTTGCTAACCTCCACCTGTACTAAGCGGACTGACTGCTTGTGCATCCAAATTCTTTTAAACCAGTTATGCCATATGAGTCCACCATACCTTCCTATACATGGTATTTACCTGCCATTCCTAACGAAGACTTTCATGTACCATCTCGAAATTATTCAAAAAAGCATTTCTCTTTTGTGCCTCTGTTTTAGCTCATGAGGAAGTAGTAGTTAATTCATGATCTTTTTAAGTTGGACAGGCTTCACCCCGGGATTGCATGTATAATGTGCAAACCCATAATAAGAGAAGGAACTGGCATTGAGTGCGCCCGGCTCAAAAAGATAATATAACAAACAAACCCTCCTTCACGCTTTGTTCATGAGAAATCAGAAAACTTTGGCAGTGATAAACAAAGGAGATTAAGAGGATGTGATCGTCCTCATTCGGGAGCCGTTCCTCGAAACTTGTCCATCTCAAGAAGTGATTGAGTTATCTGCTAGCATTCGTTGACGAAACATGCATGATCTAAAAAAATTATTACCTCTGTTTTTTAAAACCAAGAGCTCTGGTACATGTTTTGTCTTTGTTTTCGACTACGGGTTTTCAACCTTGCCAACAAAAGCCACGGTTCGAGAGTCTCCACATTCTTTTAAAGCACCAACTACTGAGAGCATGATTGTCATTCTGAGTGTAATGTGCATTGTCCCAAAGTAGCATTGTCTTTTGCATGATTATGATATCGTTTATTCTGAAATCGTTGTATCTAGTCATCACTTAAACCTTGAAGGTGCTCCTGCATTTATGTTTTGCATCACTAAAGGGGGCAAGCTAGATATCACTTTATCATATTTGCACATCATGTTCATTGCAAATCTTTTTGATGTTTCAGTTTCATATTGTAAAACTTTCAGTCATTTGTGATTTTCTCATGAGGCAACTTAATTACTTTAGAATCATTGTCTCAGTAAGCTTTTGTCATATGACTATGAAAAAGTCCTATATGGTTAATAGCATGTCACCACAAAAATTATTCTTGTTATCATTTACCTACTCGAGGACGAGCAGGAATTAAGCTTGGGGATGTTGATATGTCCAAAACGTATCTATAATTTCTGCTTGCTCCATGCCACTTTTGGGTGATATTGCTATGATATTCATACACTTCCATACACTTTTGATCATATTTGGACTAACTTACTAACCCAGTGCACCCCAGTGCCAGTTTCTGTTTTTGGCTGTTTTTGTATTTTAGGTTTTCACGTTACGAGAACTGCCAGGAAAAATCCAGAAAAAATATATAAAAAATCAGCGTTCCAGGAGCTACCGTGCGGCCAAAGTACAGCCGGGGGGGACCCATAGGGGCTCCAGGCGGCCTGCCCAAGCGGCCCCCCCTGGGCCGCGCCGGGGGGGCCTCGGCACCCCTGACCCCCTCTGGTGGCCCCCTTTGGCATATATTTAAAGCATGTCGAGGAAACCTTGATTCCGGAACCCTTTTCTTCAGACGCGATTCCGATCTCCGCCGCCATCCCCATCAAGCTTCGGGGGACCAGAATTCCAGTGTCGGCACCCTGCCGGGACGGGGAAGTGCCCCCGGATTCATCTCCATCGACATTGCTTCCTCCCTCCATGATGCGGGAGTAGTTCCCCCTCGGGGCTGAGGTTCTTACCAGTAGCTATGTGGTCAATTCTCTTTCCCATGATGTGATCTTCGTTGTGATCATAGGCTATGTTAATCTAGGGTGTTTCCCCTTCCTCTATGTATTGGATTGATGTACTCACTTGTCTTTATCTAGTATAATCCCCGAGACCAAGGTGACAGCGGTCTATTGGACATGGATTAGAACAATATTTTCATGAGTGATTTCCTCTCTTGTGTGTTGATTGAAGATTGAGAGTCTCTTGGTGCTTGTCTTTGACTATCCTTTAGATATGTTGTGGTGATTGTGGGACTCTCTTTGGATGGCCGCGATGACATTGGGAAATCCTTAGATTGAGAACTACGATCTTTGAGGTGTGCTTTTGTAGCCCTACATAATTCTCGTCCTCTCTTGACCACGAAGGAATGACCTCCGAGTGCGTCCCCTTTGCATGTTTTATGGGAAATATCATGTGATTCAATTATGTTAATGTTGTTGGGAGTTGCCACTAGTGAAACTATGAACCCTAGGCCTCGTTTCCACCATTGCAATACCGTTTGTGCTCACGTTTACTACTTGTTTGCTTGCTGCACTTTTTATTACATATTTATGTTACCTTGTTTTGCCATCCATATCACTTGCCATTTAACATCTCTTCGCCGAACTAGTGCACCTATACATCTAACAAGTGTATTAGGTGTGTTGGGGACACAAGAGACTTCTTGTATCTTAGTTGCAGGGTTGCTTGAGAGAGACCATCTTCAATCTCTACTTCCCTGAGTTCGATAAACCTTAGGTCATCCACTTGAGGGAAATTGCTACTGTCCTACAAACCTCTGCGCTTGGAGGCCCAACATAGTTTACAAGAGTAGAAGCGTGTGTAGACATCAATACTCAGGGAGAACACTTGTACCTTGAAATTTTTGTAAGGGATCATCTTATAATTCTACTGCTGTACTAAGCAAAATAAGAAGCATAATAAGATAAACTTCACATGCAATCAAAATATGTGACATGATATGGCCGTCATCATCTTGTGCTTTTGATCTCCATCTCCAAAGCATCGTCATGATCTCCATCGTCACCGGCTTGACACCATGATCTTCATCGTAGCATCGTGGTCGTCTCGCCAACTATTGCTACTACTACTATCGCTAACTCGTAGTGATAAAGTAAAGCAATTACATGGATTTCGCAATTCATACAATAAAGAGACAACCATAAGGCTCCTGCTAGTTGCCGATAATTTACAAAACATGATCATCTCATACAATATTGTATAACTCATCATGTCTTCACCATATCACATCACAACATGCCCTGCAAAAACAAGTTAGACGTCATCTGCTTTGTTGTTGCGGGTTTTACGTGGATGCTACGGGCTTAGCAAGAACCTTTCTTACCTATGCATCAAAACCACAACGATTTTTCGTCAAGTGTGTTGTTTTAACCTTCAACAAGGACCGGGCGTAGTCACACTCAATTCAACTAAAGTGAGAGAGACAGACACCCGCCGATCACCTTTAAGCGATGAGTGCTCGTAACGGTGAAACCAGTCTCGTGTAAGCGTACACGTAATGTCGGTCCGGGCCGCTTCATCTCGCAATACCGCTGAATCAAAGTATGACATGCTGGTAAGGAGTATGACTATTATCGCCCACAACTCATTGTGTTCTACACATGCATATCATCTACGCATAGACCTGGCTCTGATACCACTGTTGGGGAACGTAGTATTTCAAAATTTTCCTACAATCACGCAAGATCTATCTAGGAGAAGCATAGAAATGAGAGGGGAGAGTGTGTCTACGTACCCTCATAGACCTAAAGCAGAAGTGTCTAGTGACGCGGTTGATGTAGTCGAACGTCGTCGCGATCCAACCGATCCAAGCACCGAACGTACGGCACCTCCGTGTTCAGCACATGTTCAGCTCGATGACGTACCACGAGCTCTTGATCCAGTTGAGCGTCACAGGAGAGTTTCGTCAGCACGACGGCGTGGTGACTGTGATGATGAAGCTACCGGCGCAGGGCTTCGCCTAAGCACTGTAACGATATGACCGAGGTGTGTAACTGTGGGGTGGAGCACCGCACACGGCTAATAATCAACTTGTGTGTCCTTGGTTGCCCCTGCCCCCGTATATAAAGGAGCAAGGGGGAGGTGCGGTCGGCCCATGTATGGCGCGCCAGGAGTAGGATTCCTACTCCTAGTAGGAATAGGAATCCCACTACCTATTCCTACTAGGAGTAGGAAATGAAGGAGGAGAGGAGAAGGAAGGAGAGGGGCGCGCCCCCCACTCCTAGTCCAACTAGGAACCCTAGGGGTGTGCGGCCAGCCCTAGTGGGCTGCCTCTCTCTTTCCCTCATTTGCCCACTATGGCCCATACTCCCTCGGGGGGTTCCGATAACCCCCTCCGGCACTCCAGTTTTATCCGATAACACCCGGAACACTTTCGGTGTCCGAATATAGTCGTCCAATATTTTAATCTTTATGTCTCGGACATTCTGAGACTCCTCGTCATGTCCGTGATCTCATCCAGGACTCCGAACTACCTTCGGTACATCAAAACTCATAAACTCATATTACCGATCGTCATCGAACGTTAAGCGTGTGGACCCTACGTGTTTGAGAACTATGTAGACATGACCGAGACTCATCTCCGGTCAATAACCAATAGTGGAACCTAGTTGCTCATATTGGCTTCTACATATTCTACGAAGATCTTTATCGGTCAGACCGCATAACAGCATACATTGTTCCCTTTATCATCGGTATGTTACTTGCCCGAGATTCGGTCGTCGGTATCACTATACCTAGTTAATCTCGTTATCGGTAAGTCTCTTTACTCGTTCCGTAATACATCATCTAGTGACTAACTCATTAGTCATTTGCTTGCAAGGCTTATTATGATGTGTATTACCGAGAGGGCCCAGAGATACCTCTCCGATACACGGAGTGACAAATCATATTCTTGATCTATGCCAACACCACAAACACCTTCGGAGACACCTGTAGAGCATCTTTATAATCAACCAGTTTCGTTGTGACGTTTGATAGCACACAAAGTGTTCCTCCGGTATTCGGGAGTTGCATAATCTCATAGTCATAGGAACATGTTTAAGTCATGAAGAAAGAAATAGCAACATACTAAACGATCAAGTACTAAGCTAACGAAATGGGTCAAGTCAATCACATCATTCTCTAATGATGTGATCTCGTTCATCAAATGACAACTCATGTCTATGGCTAGGAAACTTAGCCATCCTTGATTAACGAGCTAGTCAAGTAGAGGCATACTAGTGACACTATGTTTGTCTATGTATTCACACATGTACTAAGTTTCCGGTTATTACAATTCTAGCATGAATAATAAACATTTATCAGGATATAAGGAAATCTAAGTAACAACTTTATTATTGCCTCTAGGGCATATTTCCTTCACACATAATGAGAACATCTACTACAAAGAAGACCCAAACATGCACATCACATAGTGATATCTTGTACTATAACCAGAACCTATTTAGTGAACCCAAAGCATACAATTGTACTGAATGACTAGATGACAGAAGCACAGCTAGAAAAGAAGAGCTAAGTAGCAAGCCAGAGCACATAATTAGCTCATGTGGGAAGCCTTAAGCATTCTAAGGCACAACACCTTCTTCATCCTTATGCAAGGAGACCAAATCATAACCAGACATGGCCATGAACCCAGCGCAGCCACCATTGTCATGGCTCAATGGGCACGAGCTCGGAGAAACCGGAGGCGAGTAGCAGAGGAAGGAGAGGAGCTCATCGTGGTTGTTTTGTAGCCACTGTCAAACAGCACCGCGCCTCCACCGCACGCATGGTCATCGATCCATCTTCTAGATGGGGTACCCACTGCATGCACAATTTTTCTGGCAAACACTTAAATTGTATTGAACTAACGACAAGCTTAAAAGACAGGAATTTGATAGGGTATCAAAAATTGTTGAACCATAACTATAAACCGTAACTCAAAATTACAACTTGTGGTACCCTCGATGGAATACCCACTTTCTTGAAGTTCGTTTCCACGAAAAGCTTCACCTGAGATTCTTAGCCCATCTATGGCTGGCAGTGGGTCATCCTACAACTGCATATTCATGAAAATTGGTGTTTACTATCAGAAATGAAGAAATAAGGATAAGGAATTGCATGAATCAAAAAATTATCTAGCACCTCCATAGAAAGAAGTACTAGGCTCCTCAAGGACAGTATGAAGATAAGGGTAACACGAACATAGGACAAGAGTTTAATAGCCAAAAAAGGACCAACTTTCCTCCTCCATAATAACACTACATAAGTGTGCAAACTAGACAAATGCACTTACACACCATGCAAACAACGGCATATTGAGAAGCACCACTACCGGAATAGACTCTTGGTGCTCTACTAATTAACATGTATAGTTCCACACAATAACAGTAGCACAGACATACAAGGCATAATACAGCAAGCATGTGACAAGCATTGATCCTTGGATTTTAATCAAAACCAAAAGATGCGAAACTAGCAGGGTAAAGAAATAATCTAAAGACTTTCATTACCTCATGTGATCCTTGTCAGGATCCTCGGCCAGTAGTAGAAGGTTGTTAACAGTCTGTCTCTTGAGTTTGTAGTCCAGACCCTAGGCTCCAAAGCAAGAATAACTTAGCATGACTATCATCGAGGGATCTCCGGTACATAAGCTTCACAAATCATTTATCATGTATGAATTTTTGCGTTCACAGGAAGATTTCAGAACAAAGCAAAGAAAAACATGAACTTCATGCAAAATAGGTGTGTACAAACTCAAGAAGATGCATTATTTTTTATTTGTTAAAGCAACTTTCCCAACAACCATCTACTTTCTAACAACTATGGTAAACTTCATAAATTCAACTACACCAATCATTCTCATTCAGACATCTATTTAAATTCATCAAGCAAGCAAATCAGGGAACCAAGCCTACAAAATTGAAATTTGAGAGAACGGGCAGAGCAAAGTGGTCGGTGCTTCACTCGACATTACTACCATGTTGGTTAGTGCAACATAATATAACCTTCAAGATAAGAGAAGACCATGGATAGGACCAGGATTACTCTCGAAGATACCCAACCCAGACTCACTTATTTTGAGAAGATCCAATCCAAGACTATGGATGGATGTAGTCTCAGGAAAAACATATAACAACATATCATTTTCTATATCCACAATGCTGAACAACTAGTCTATCTATAACTCAAACGAGTAGCAAATCACCATTAAAAATACGCACTACAATAAGTTCCTTGTTTTCTCAGCCAAGCATATACATCTGAAACATATTCCGCTAAAAAATGCACCCATGATATAGCGGCGGATATGGACAAGGAAGCAGTACCTAATGCTGTCATGGTCGCTAGTCTAGCGATGCAGCCCTAATTCCTCACAACGAGTGACTGAGGATGCACTTGTGATAATCTTGAAGCATGGCGTATGGTGCGGGTTCATGAGGCCCACACTCCAAACACGAGGAACCAAGACACGAACAAGATCGCCCAGCATTGGATTGATCCAAACTGGATTATCAGCAAGACTTGAAAATGTACAAGGATGATAGAAATTACACCGTAGCTGAAATAGTGCCACATGCACGAAGTGTCATCAGGCTCTAAATAAGTGATATGTCTTCAATGTATCTACTTTTCCAAACACTTTTGCCCTTGTTTTGGACTCTAACTTGCATGATTTGAATGGAACTAACCCGGACCGACGCTGGTTTCAGCAGAGCTGCCATGGTGTTATTTTGTGCAGAAATAAAAGTTCTCGGAATGACCTGAAAATCAACGGAGAATTATTTTGGAATATATAAAAAATATCGGCAGAAGAAACCAGACCAGGGGGGCCACACCCTATCCATGAGGGTGGGGGGCGCCGCCCTGGGCACGCCCCCCACCTCGTGGGCCTCGTGACGCTCCACCGACCTCAACCCCGACTCCATATATTCACTTTTTGGGAGAGAAAAGTTAGAGAGAAGGATTCATCATGTTTTACGATACAGAGCCGTCGCCAAACCCTAATCTCTCTCGGGAGGGCTGATCTGGAGTCCGTTCGGGGCTCTGGAGAATGGAGATCGTCGCCGTCGTCATCATCAACCTTCCTCCATCACCAATTTCATGATGCTCACCGCCGTGCGTGAGTAATTCCATCATAGGCTTGCTGGACGGTGATGGGTTGGATGAGATTTACCATGTAATCGAGTTAGTTTTGTTAGGGTTTGATCCCTAGTATCCACTATATTCTAAGATTGATGTTGCTATGACTTTGCCATGATTAATGCTTATCACTAGGGCCCGAGTGCCATGATTTCAGATATGAACCTATTATGTTTTCATGAATATATGTGAGTTCTTGATCCTATCTTGCAAGTCAATAGTCACCTACTATGTGTTATGATCCGGCAACCCCGAAGTGACAATAATCGGGACCACTCCCGGTGATGACCGTAGTTGGAGGAGTTCATGTATTCACTAAGTGTTAATTCTTTGGTCCGGTACTCTATTATAAGGAGGCCTTAATATCCCTTAGTTTGCAATAGGACCCCGCTGCCACGGGAGGGTAGGACAAAAGATGTCATGCAAGTTCTTTTCCATAAGCACATGTGACTATATTCGGAATACATGCCTACATTACATTGATGAACTGGAGCTAGTTCTGTGTCACCCTATGTTATAACTATTACATGAGGAATTGCATCCGACATAATTATCCATCACTGATCCAATGCCTACGAGCTTTTCACATATTGCTCGTTGCTTATTTACTTTACCGCTCCTATTGTTACAATCGCTACAAAACTACTACTGTTACTTTTACCACTGTTACCGTTACTTCCATATTACTTTGCTACTAAATACTTTGCTGCAGATATTAAGTCTTCCAGGTGTGGTTGAATTGACAACTCAACTGCTAATACTTGAGAGTATACTTTGGCTCCCTTTGTGTCGAATCAATAAATTTGGGTTGAATACTCTACCCTCAAAAATTGTTGCGATCCCCTACACTTGTGGGTTATCAATAAGTGCTCGCAGTAAATTTCAGAACTAGCCATATGTGTTGAGAGAATCATAGTTTACTTACAAAACTCAATGAGAGAGCATGCACAGAAAATTCAAAGAAGAGGAAAAGCACCACACTTCTGATCAAATATTAGATCCGCAGGAATATTGTTTATACATGCAGATAACACCATATGCATGACAGAGAAATGAAAATATTTGCAGTTACAAACATGGTGAGCTTACAAGCTGAGAACATAGTCATAGCTGCATCTAAGTTTTGTGCTTCAGAGGTCAGACTGTCCTAGCTCAACTTTTGAATAAAGACAACACACCTTAACTTCTGACATTACTAGCCTACTGCTCTGTTTTGTGAAACAAAAAACATGAGAGGCCTATTATTACATACACAAATATGTGTTGGTTCATAATAGCAATGTGCACTGATAATTTTGAGATGCACACCACATTCAGAAGATATAGTTGGGGGAAAGTACAAGATTAAATAACATATGCCTCTAGAAATGTCATTAGTTCATCTTACAATGGGTGAACTACTAAATGTTCATCCTAAAATATTTTGAGTACTTTTTCGAACACAAATATAAGGTCCGTCTATCGACATAGAAAGGTATGAGTTGGTGCATAACAGTAATTTGCACTGATAATTTAAGACGCACACAACATTCAGAAGATAAATTACAAATAAAAAAACAGTGAACGCTGCATGCGCGCAATCACACTCTCGAATCCTATCCTATCCGTCCACAAGTGTGCTCTACTCAGATGACTAATAAATAAGACACTACGGTAAACTGATGATTTGGTTAACTCAAGCAGACATATTACAATATGAAGAAGCCAAGTCTATTAAAATCTAGAATGCCACGGTATAGGATTCATATAGTTTTCCCTATTGAGTTAATAGGATGCAGGAGAAGCATTGTTCAATCCACCCCAAGTTCCTGGTTGGATTCATTAGTTCCTTGTTTGTCACATACATACATGGCTAGCTAGAATAATTTGCAGATGTGTGTGTATGTATCTTCTCCTATCTGAAGAAAGCAGTTTTAGTTTTCTTCTTGCAGCAATGCTAATGGGATGCAACAAGCAAATCCGATGAGCACGAGAGAGAAGGATGAGAGAGGGAGATGGGTGTGATACCTTTTATGGGAAGAAGCAGACCCGGAGGAGCACCTGGGAGGGAGGGGAGCGGCCGA
Source organism: Secale cereale (assembly GCA_902687465.1). NCBI lineage: Eukaryota > Viridiplantae > Streptophyta > Magnoliopsida > Poales > Poaceae > Secale > Secale cereale. The sequence goes on from LR738714.1 coordinate 634,951,049, forward strand.
ATCAAAATCATCAGGGAGGGGCATTTTTGTTGCTGAGGTGGATCCGGCGCTGGGAGCAGAGGGAGGTTGCTGGAGAGAAGAGGTCACGGGGGGCCATCAAGGACAGCTGATGTTCCACCTGAGATTCCTTCAATTGGCTCTTAAAAATAACTTTCAAAGCCCTGATCTGATTACTATGTACCCATATAAAGAAAATATTGTAAGGCTTTGTTGATCACTGGAGTATTACCGATTCTACAAGACATGAAAGAACTTCCACATTCAACATGTTTGCTATGGTCTAACAAAGTAAATCCTTCCATCTTGTAAGGTCTTAAGGGATGTTATCATAATAGGTTGGGTCTATTATGATAACATCCTTTAAGACCTTATTATGATAACACCGAAGCGTTATTCTGCTAAGGGCATGTACAATGGTTCTAGCTTAGCAATGACACGTAAGATAAATGATGAGGTGGAGGAGAGAGAAATCATAAGAGAAGTCTTGTCTTCTCTTAATTAAGAGAAGGCAGGAGATGATCTCTTAGCACAATATGTCTCACCATGTTTTTAGGAATAACTAGTTATTGAAGATAAGGCTAAGAGATGACCCATTGTAGACATGTTTTTTTGTCATTTTTAAATTACATGCAAGATTTAAGATAAAACTACCTTATCAACCATTGTACATGCCGAGCTGTCTCGCTGCCTTGAAGCGAACCGCACGAAAAATAGAAAAAAAAAAGGCTTCCTTACCTTATCCACCTCCTTTTCCACGAACAACCACCGCACAAAACCAACCTCCCCCCGTCCACCTTCTACCGGCCGCCGCCCTTCCCAGGCCGCAGCCACGTTGCCCCTCCCCGAGCCGCAGCCGCGCAGCTCCTCCTCGGACCGCAGCCGCGCCACCCCTCCCTGGACCGCAGCCACGCCGCCCTCCCCGGGCCGCCGCCACGCTGCCCCTCACCGGGCCCCCGCTGCGCCGCTGGGATGGGGTCATCTCCTTTGACCCCGACCAACAAGGCACCGTCAACACCATGGATGTGGGAAGCCCCACCGTCTTCTCTGGCACGTGGGGTTGTCTTCTCTGATTCCGGTTGAGATCCACGGCCAACGCATCGCCATTCGCCAGCCTGGCCTTTCTCTAGCTCTCCTCGGCCTTCTCCTCATTCTCTCTGGCGCCTCCGACGCCGCCCCATCTCCGAGCATCCCCGCAATTGTGGGCCTCTCACTCCGCCGTCGACAAGCACAACCCACTCCGCTACGAGGACGACAGTCACCCGACGAGGCGCGCGGGCCTGTTGTCTCAAGCCAGGGTGGTCGTGCGCGGCGGAAGAAAATCCTATACGACCGGGTCGTTCGGAGCGAACGAAACGACCCATTCCATAGAAAGACACGTGTGTCCGCGAATCTCAAAGCAGTCACCCTGTCTTCTTCTCCAAATTCTTGTGCGGCAGCGCCACCGTATCGACTTACTCCGGTTACCCAAGAAGCCGACGAGGAAGAGCGGGAGAAGCTACAGAAGAGGCTGAGTTGGCGCTCCTCCAGCCGCGCGAAGCCCCGCGGAGAGGCCGGGATGATCCCCGCGAGGTCACGCCCAGGAGACGTAGCACCATGACGCGGCCGGTGTTGTCGCCTGAGGTATGTGTGCGAAGAGGTATGGGTGGCATGCCGCCGCCGCCACGTGCGCTGCCGACGAGAGCAAAGAGGGCTTAGAAGGGAACGCCAAGAAAAGGAGCAGGAAGGCCAAGAATTGATCGATTTCTCTATGGATTTCCCGAGTGCAAAGGGCAAGACAAAACAGGTGAGCATCAATTCCGCGAGGTCGCCGGCAAGACTCCCGCCGCCTCCGACTAACGCCGGGAACACTGAACGAGTGTTACATGCCCGCACGGCGGCGCTGGAGAAATCAGAAACATGAATAGGATAGCCTGTTGGGGAAGACGATGAAGTAGCTGCTTCGAGATTCGCGGATCCACGTGGCAGTCGATGGAATGGGTCGTTCCGTTCGCTCCGAACGACCCGGTCGTATAGGATTTTCTTCCGTGCGCGGCAAGGAGGGTGGTTGAACCCAGTGCACTGACATGGTAAACTAGTACTATTGCACTACCAATTACAGCTTCTCGTAGAAACAATGGCGGTAGCTAGGCTAGGAGTACTGAAATTGTGTCGTCTAAATTCTTGGTAGCAAGTATGCCACCGTGACCTGAAGCTGGAGAACATCCTGCTGGATGGGAGCTACGCGGGGCCTCCTCGCCTCAAGATATGCGGCCCTGGTGTTTCAAAGGTACATACTCGTTTGCACTTCAGCAGCAGTCCACATCATTTTTACTCTGCTTCGATGCCAAATCCAGAGTTGTACTTTCTGCCTGAACCTCTGTTGCTTCATTCTTCCATCGGTAGCGTTAGTCGCAGCCAGGAGCACCACGAGCGTTTGACCAAACACCGGCGTACATCGCTCCTGAGGTTTTTCAGCAAATAGAATATGATGGCAAGGTTGACATACATCTTGGGATTCAGTTCACTGTTCATACATACTGGGAACTAATTTGTTGATTCCTCAAAATAGATCGCCGATGTGTGGTCATGTAGAGTGACGCTTTACACCATGCTGGTCGGTGCCTACCCCTTCCAGTGTCCCGACGACGAGCCTAGTAATTTTAGGAAGCCGATTCAGGTTAATTTCTCTGTTCCAGTAACTAACGCTCTGTTCCATTCTATCTCCATCCATTTTGACCAGACAACTAACTAGAGCTTGATATTGACAGAGTATACATAGCGTGCAACCACCTCCAACTTAGGATCCCCGGTAGGCACATCAGTGGCGCTACCTCACCAGCCAACACCATGCTTCTATGTTCTTCTCCTCCAGGTATACTGGCCATTGAAAAAGAAAAGGAGAAGCACTACCTGAGATGTGCAGTGCGGACGGTGAGCATGTGCAGTACGATGGCGGGTGCATGCAGTGTGGATGGTGAGCATGTGTAGTATGATGGCGGGTGCCTGCAGTGCGGACGGTGAGCATGTGCAGTACGATGGCGGGAGCCTGGAGTGCAGACGGTGAGAAATGTGCAGTACGATCGCCTCATCATTCCCCCTCTCTGTTTCTTCTCCCTTGTGGTGACCAGCTCCCATGGATATTCCACCGGTTCAAGAACGACGAAACTGCAAACTGAAATAGGCCATTCCATGGTGGACTGTGCTGGGATGCTCTTTGTGCGGCCAATGTAACATTGCAGTACGGTCGGCACTCGTGTGTAGTTCGCCTTTGTTTTGGAAAGATGGCTACTATTTTTTCCTTTGGAGAGGTTCGCTCGACTTTTCAGCTTAGTTCTTTTTGTCTGAGCAGGGCAATGGACCGCGGTGAGGAAGCTGGTGGCAAGCACCGCAGAGAGTAGCATCTCATTGAGGAGCTTCGTCGGGAAGGTCCTCGTTACCGGGAGCATACGACCACTTTTTTCTTCTGTATGTTCTATTTGCCATGCACGAGGACACAACTCACTTCTTCTTTTTTGTGGGACAATTCGTTTCTATTATTATTTACCTGTAGTTCATTGTGTTCTTGCACGCAGCCAAAAAATGACGTGGAAATAGTTGTCTATTCCGTGAACCTCGACCTGCTACCGGCCTCCCTTCCAGCGACTAGAGAATCACCACGGCGTGCAGTACACCTCCTGAGACAAAAAATGAAGCAGCTCAAAAGTTCAGTGATGCAGTATGCACTGCACGGCGATGCAGTGCAGTTCCCATAAAAACACTGCATGGTGATGCAGTACGGTTGGTGCCGGCGTGTTGTTCCCGGAAGCAGAGCACGGAGATGTAGTAGAGTTACAATTGTGTAGCAGCTCATTACCCCTCCCTATGTAGTGCATTTTGTTTCATGTATTTTCCATTTTATTTCATGAATTTCAAAATTCAGTGGACTACATCAACATTGCAGTACATTTGGTCCTCGCATGTGGTTCACTTTTGAGAGCGATACTGTTCACTTGCAGTGTGAAAAAAATTGGTGAAACAAAAAAAGTAATGTGGTCCACGTTGATATATGGCGCGGTTCACTTGCCATCGTCTCTGCGGTCCACTCTTGTTTATAAAATAAAATTGTTGAAAAAACAACAACAAAAACTCACAAAAAAACTCGTGTGAGAAAGTCTACGCCCGGCAAAAGAATTCATGAGGTCCACTTGCCCATCTGATGCAGTGCGGTTTTCAGTTCGACGTAGTGTGGTTTCTGTCTGATATGGTTCACTCGTCGATTTTGCTATCGCGAAAAGCAAAGTGTCCGCATTTCGGTAAATTCAAAATTGCTCTTAAACCATAAGGAATTAGAGAGCGTGTTCTACATGGAAAAGTTGCGCCTCGTCGATATCTTTGCAACGGCGTATAGTTTGAATCATTCCGATCAGCTCTTTGTAAAAAAATTCGCGAAAAACGACCGCTGCCTGCCGTTGGCTGCCGCACGATTTTCAAATTTAACTAAAAATCATAAGGAATCTCAAAAACATTTCAACATATGAAAGTTGCGCCTCGTCCGTAGCTTTCCAACGACGTATAACACGCCTCGCTTCGACAAACGGTTCAAAAACTGGAGCAAAAACAGTACAAAAAATGGAAAAAATTCGAAAAAACAGAGTTCCGCGATTTACTAAATTTAAAACTGCTCTTAAATCATAACAAATTAGACAAAATAATACATATGAAAAAAGATGCGCCTCGACGATATCTTTCCAACGATATATTATTTGCTTCATTCCGGATAGAGGTTTAGAAGAAAACATGAAAAAATGCTCGCTGTCGTTCGTTGTGAGCCGCACAATTTCCGAAATTGCTCTTAAACTATGATGAATCTCAAAAAGTGTTCAACACGTGTTGTTTTGATAAACGGTTAAAAAATTAGAGCGAAAATAGTACCGAAAAACAACGCATGCAGTTTTTTCTGGCACGATATATGTGTGTGTATATATATATATCGCCATGGAACTATACCATGTATGAACAATGACCATGGGACTTATACCTTTCTACGCATAAGAAGACCCAAAATTTCTAAAAATAATAATTAAATGCTACAAAGGCAAAAGTAGGTGCAACAGATGGCATATACTAAGCTTCTGAATCTGGACTCGGCTGAGAAAAAAACATATGCATGTGGATGACTACGTACTTCACTTCTACATTTAAACCCAAAGGCACATATGAGAACCAGTGTCATTCAGTTCCAAGCTCTAGTCTCGGAATAAATATATTAAGCCCTGATTATTGAACCATTAACTACAGTAGCTATCTGAGCCCTGATAAGTTCCTTCACTCAAATGGTTACTTAACTAATCTTCCTACCAAATCGAGTAAGGGACAAAAATTACACCAATGAACATAATAATCTGAGATTAGCTACAATAGTTACCCGCTTTTCTGTAGCCAAGTAAACATGCCGGAACTTGCCCCTCCCAAGTCAAGTGCTTTCTCAACATCAAAGTCGGAAAACACCCACTGATTCTCCTCCTGAGAATACTATGAAACAATGTGTTTTCTTCATGTTGAGGGACAAGATGATGCATATTTGATACTTTTAGTCGCTCTGAGAAGCATCTTATCAGAACAACTGTGCAATTCATATCTTTCTCATGCTAATCTGGGCGGCAAAGTGTGCATGTTGCTGATAGTTTCGATTATGCCCAGTCTTCCAAGATTGAGCGGAAACAATTTTGAGTATGATGGGCTCTGACAACCATCTATATCTATACTTATACTAATTTAAAACTCCTTAGAAATTACCACATTAATCAGATAATTAGAGCCGTTTATTACGGTGTAGATTGAAAGGGAATTTTTTTCCATGCGTATTGGTTTTTTTAGTTCGCTGGCTCAATCTCGCACGTCTCTTTTTTAGTTCCGCGATTTTTTAGTTCGCTGGAGTACGTGCTAATTGTGGTCAATGTCTCACGTAACCCATTTTTTCCTGGCTCAACCTATCCTAGCCTCTCAGACTACCCATAGTGGGAGTAACATAGGTAGTAACATCACACATATCTAGATAAAAAAGATGATGTGGCAAGCAATAAATGAAGAAAGAGAGGCATGTGGTAACATAGCTAGTTACTACTAGTATGAGTAACATCACACATATCAAGGTAAGATGAGTCTATGGCCTAATAAATGAAGTCTTCCATGTTACCACACATATGTTACTCCCCACTATAGAGGTAGTAACATAGAGTAGTAACATGGGCATGTTACTACTCTATGTTACTACCCATTATGACTAGTCTCAAGCATCCTTGTTTTTCCTGGGCTCAATCTCCCATGCTTCTCTCTTTCTCACGTATGTTGTCTCTTTCTCACGTATCTCCCATTTTTTCCTGGCTCAACCTGTCCTAGTGTCTCTCTCTCTCTCCGAGGCCTCTCCCTTCTCTGTTCATTCAGTTATTCATTAAATATCTGTTTTTCTCACTCAGGTCTCTCCCTCTAATCGGGTAATCAGAAAATAAAAGCCAATAGGATCGAGTTATTATGGTGCACGTTCTTTTGTTTCATTCTGGAAAAAAAACTTCAACCGTATGTCGCGATTCGCCGGCCGGTCGTTTTGGCTGAGAAAAAACACATGGATGTACAAATTAACTTGGAGCAGGTTGATTGATTCCCATGTTGGCTGAACGCACACGTACGTGTATGAGAAGATGCAAGCATCTGGATCGATCGCTACGGAATCCAGGAACTCACGGGGAGCACAAGATTGGATCGCAACATGAGTATGTCAATCCTTCTTGAGTTATTACGGTTGAGATCTTTCACTAGGATTAAAAAAAAATAAAGAGTTAAAATAAAGGTTTTTCAATTGGATTAACTACGGTCTATCTAAAGCCGCGGGATGAACGCATACCCTAGAGCAGCCACATGATGCAAGACTACTATCTATCCTCTCTCCCGGCAAGACTCCTATCGACCCTCTCTCTCGTTTTTCCTAAATAAAAGAAAACAAAACATATATCTTACCATCTGCCCTGCCTTCAATTGATTCGTCCTGCCATCTGGTGCGGACGAGATTCATGCCATCTGGCCAGTGTCCATCCATCAGACTTAGTCATCTTTCGTTGATACATGGAGCGACGACACCCTGACCAGCAGTGTGGACACAAGCCCGGAACCATGCGGCTCTTCAGGAGAAAATCTTGCCATGGAAAAATCACATCAGGTGCGTACATGGCAGGAGACGCAGGTTTCCATGCATGCCCAATTAGTTGCCGTGGAACCTTTCATAGAATACTTTATCAGTATTTTTTTTTTGTGTGGATGAAAGACTTTATCAGTATTTGGATCGTGATTTCTTTCATAGTTACAAGTTTCAAAGGTACAACAATGTACATGCGTAAATTTATTTGGATGAAAACACAAAGATGCTATCTTTCATAACTCCACCTGGTAAATTAGGATTATGCACGAAGAAATTATGTATTTTCCAACGTATCAAGGGCGCATGTTTTCTTAGTTTTTTTTGCATAATGGTGTGATTACATACGCCATACTATCTCTCTGGCGATCAACAATTATGTCAAATTTAAGAAAGTAGAGTATATTTTTGTTTATTATTATTTTTGAATATTTCGTATTTCCCTAATTATATTAATATTTTCAATATACTTGGGAGAGTTAACAAAAGGAGGAACTTCTTGGGAACATTACATGAATGTACCGTTACTAGATCAAACTACCGTCCTTTTTAAATAGTACACTTCAAGAGCTTAATACAAAGTCTCTGAATTTGTAATTAGTTCCATTTCTCTATGTATTACTAATGATTCTGAAATTCCACCAAGTTATTTTCAAAATAACTAGCCCGTGCTGATGCACGGGTTCACGACTAGTATTATCTAATTACAGAGTAATTTAAACAAAAGCACGCACCAAACACCTCATAAATTGTAAAGCATAATCTTATACTCCCTCCATTTCTTTATCCAAGGTGTATTATTTTCAGCACGTTAACCAAGTCATATAATTATGAACTATTTAGGGCGAAATTACCCTTGTCAAATTCATAGATTAGCGGTAATTAAATCATTTAGGCTAGGAAAGGAAGAGATACACACAATCAGGAGAAAGATAGCTTCCTTTTCTTTCTTTACAAGGAGAGATACATGCAATCAAGGGAGATATACTTCCCTTGTTCTGGAGAGCCAAGAACAGAATTACGAGGAATTAGAACAAATGCACCTTACATTCCGGAATTTTAAAGGAACGGATGGAGTATATAGTACTACAAGTACTACTAGCATACTGAAATTCATACAATCTTGTCAAAGTATATTACTCCCCCCGTCCCGAAATATAAGAACGTTTTCCAGATTTCCGACAAGATCGATTTGTGTCAAAAAAGACATTTCTACCCCTTGATGTCTACTACGCATCTTTATTCTTGTAGACACGTGTTGGGCCTCCAAGCGCAGAGTTTTCTTGGACAGTAGCAATTTTCCCTCAAGTGGATGACCTAAGGTTTATCAATCCGTAGGAGGTGTAGGATGAAGATGGTCTCTCTCAAACAACCCTGCAAGCAAATAATAAAAAGTCTCTTGTGTCCCCAACCCACCAAATACAATGGGAAATTGTATAGGTGCACTAGCTCGGTGAACAGATGGTGATACAAGTGTAATATGGATAGTAGATATGAGTTTTGGTAGTGCGAACAGTAAAAAACAATAAGGTATCAAGTAACAAAAGTGAGCACAAATGGTATTGCAATGATGGAAAACAAGGCCTAGGGTCCGTACTTTCGCTAGTGCAATCTCTCAACGATGCTAATATAATTGGATCATATAACCACCCCTCAATGAAACCACCTCAAAGTTATTCTTTCCGTTCAATCTATCAAGAGTTCGTACTAAGACAACATAAAGTTATCTTTCGGATATATCTATCAAGAGTTCATACTAGAATAACACAAGGTTATCTTTTCCTATCGACCTTTCAAGAGTTCGTACTAAGATAACACAAAGTTATCCTTCTCGATCGATCTATCAAGAGTTCGTACTAAGATAACACCAAAACCAGAGAAACAAAGACAAGAACATGCATCAACCCCTATGCATAGATTACCCCAATGTCACTTCGGGAATCCGCAAGTTGAGTGCTAAAACATATATCAAGTGGATCAATATGATACCTCATTGTCACCACGAGTATTCAATTACAAGACCTATATCAAGTGTTCTCAGATCCATAAAAGTATTCAATACAAAGAAATCTCAAAGGAAAAAATCAACTCATCACAAGATAGAGAGGGGAAAACACCATATGATCCAACTATATTAACAAAGGCCCCGATACATCAAGATCGTGCCATCAAGAACACGGGAGAGAGAGAGAGAGAGAGAGAGAGAGAGAGAGAGAGATAGAGAGAAAGAGATACAACACATAGCTACTGGTACAAACCCTCAGCCCCGAGGGTGGACTACTCCCTCCTCATCATGGTTGTCGCCAGGATGATGAAGATGGCCACCGGTGATGATTTCCCCCTCCGGCGGAGTACCGGAAAGGGTCTAGATTGGTTTTCGGTGGTTACAGAGGCCCGCGGCGACGAAACTTCTGATATAGGTCTACCCCGAAGGGTTTCGGAATATTTTTGAATTTATAGGGTAAAGAGGCGGTGCGGGAGGCCACCAAAGTGGTCACAACCCACCTGGGCGCACCAGGGGGCCTGGCGCATCCTGGTCGGTTGTGCCCCCTCGGGGCACCCCCCAGGTGCATCTCTGGCCCATTGGGTGTCTTCTGGCCCATAAAAAATCTCCAAAAAGTTTCGCTGTGTTTGGACTCCGTTTGATATTGATTTCCTCTGATGTAAAAAACATGTAGAAAACAGCAACTGGCACTTGGCACTATGTCAATAGGTTAGTACCGAAAAAGATATAAAATGACTATAAAATGATTGTAAAATATCCAAGAATGATAATATAACATCATGGAACAATAAAAAATTATAGATACGTTGGAGACGTATCAGCATCCCCAAGCTTAATTCCTGCTCGTCCTCGAGTAGGGAAATGATAAAAACAGAATTTTTGATGTGGAATGATGCCTATCATGTCATATCATGTTGTTTTCTTTATAGCATGGTCATTTGGACTTTTATATGGTTCAAAGCAATAGTCTAGTTTTGACATGAGATTTAAATACTCAAACATATCAACAAGCAACCATGTCTTTAGAATATCAAATGCTAAAGAACGTTATCCCTACAATATAATATAGTCTTGTCATGCTCTGTCTTCCCAGCTCAAAGTATAAATCATGTACTTCCTCGGTGTCAGCCGAGCAATTGGTTCATACTTTTTAACGTGCTTCAACATTTTCAACTCTCACGCAATACATGAGCGCAAGCCATGGATATAGCAATATAGGTGGAATAGAATGCGGTGGTAGTAGACAAAAGAAGGGAAGAAAGTCTCACATAAACTAGATGAATTAATGGACTATGGAGATGTCCATCAATCGATATCAATGTGAGAAGTAGGGATTTGTAGAGGTGCCAGAGCTCAAAGCTTAAATTGAGAGATAAAATTACTTTGGGAGGTATACTTTTCCCACCAACGAAAACGACTCAAGGTTCCCAACACTTTCCATGCTAGATATATCATAGGTGGTTCCCAAATATAAAATAAAGTTTATTCCTTTTCCACCAAACTTTCACAAGCCATGGCTAGCCGAATCCACGTTGCCTTCCATACCAATACTTTCCAAGGAATTTATTATTTGATAACATAAAGTAAATTTCTTTTTCATTTCGGGATTGGGCATCCCTAATACCTTTGCCTTACTCTCGTGCAATGATAAGTGAATAAACACTCATCATGAGAATAACACATCTAGCATGGAAAATATTGGCCACCCCTCACTGCCTCGCGAGCGGTAGGGGCATACAAAAGGGAAATTTATTTCGAAAATTAGAGATGGTACATACAAATTTCCTTAGAGCATCAAGGGAATACCGCATATAGGTAGGTATGGTGGCTGTTTTGGGGCAAGTATAATAAAGTTTATGCACCGTGAAAATTGCGCGGTACAAGAGAGGCTAGCAATTATGAAAGGGTGAGAGTGCGTATAATCCATGGACTCACATTAGTCATAAAGAACTCATATAATTATTGCAAAAGTTTATTAGCCCTCGAAGCAAAGTAATACTACGCAATCTCCTAGGGGGGAGGTTGGTAGGAGTTAACCATCGCGCGCCACCGACCTTCACACAAAGATAGGACAATCAAGGATAGATTGTGCTCCAACTTCCCGGCATAACGAGAGACTATACGTGCATGCTTCGGGAATCACAAACCTTAACACCAATATCTTACTAAAGGACAATTACTCATCAACATGACTCACATATCACATCATCATGTCTCAAAACTATTACAAGGAATCAAGTTTATTTTTTGCAATGATCTTCATGAAAGTTTTTATTATATCCGTCTTGGATATCTATCACTTTGGGACTAATTTTCATGTGTTGCTTTTGATAAGCTCAAACAAATATAAGTGAAGATCATGAGCATACTTTCTTTCTCTCAAAATAATTTAAGTGAAGCAAGAGAGAATTTCTTCAAAAATACTAAAGCACACCGTGCTCAAAAAGATATAAGTGAAGCACTAGAGCAACGGTGCCAGAAAAGAGCTTCTTTGACGGGAAGTGACTGCCGCTTATCTAGCTTTTCCGGCAACTATCCGAGGGCTCTATTTTATTTAAAAACTTTCATATCTAAGTATTTTATTAAAAAATCAAGCAAACAAAATAAAATGACATTTAAAGAATAGCACATCTCATGTGAAGAAGCAAAAACTTAGGATCAACCGATACTAACCGATAATTGTTGATGAAGAAAGGTGGGATGCCTACCGGGGCATCTCCAAGCTTAGATGCTTGAGACTTCTTGAAATATTATCTTGGGGTGCCTTGGGCATCCCCAAGCATGAGATTTTGTGTCTCCTTAATTCTTCTCATATCATGGTTTCCCTAAATCTCAAAAGTTTCATCCACACAAAACTCAACAAGAACTCGTGACATAAGTTAGTATAAATCAATGCAAAACCTTATCATCCTCTACTATAGCAAATCACTAAAATTATTATTCAACATTGCATACTAAATGCCTCTGCATATTTAATACTCCTATCCTCAAATAGAATCATAAAACAAGCAAACATATGCAAACAATGCAAACATAACAGTAATCTGCCAAAACAGTACAGTCTGTAAAGAGTGGAATCATTGTCATACTTACCTAGCTCTAAAAATTCTGAAAACTTACCATGTTACAGAGAACTTATATATGCTAACTTTGAAAAAAATCAAGATTTTATCACGTTCGGACTATCCATAATAATTTAGACAATGATAGAAAACTTCCTGTTTTCAAACAGCAACATGTAGACTTGCAAAATAAGCATGGTAAAGGCTATCCTTGACATTTTTATTCAAATAAAAGATGCAAAACATTATTCTAAATACCAGAGAGCAAATTCTAACAAAATAAAATGATGCTCCAAGAAAATCACATATCATGTGGCGAATAAGAATATAGCTCCAAGTGAGGTTACCGATAATGTTGGAGACAAAAGAGGGGATGCTTTCCGGGGCATCCCCAAGCTTAGTTCCTTGGATATTCCTTGAATATGACCTTTGGGTGCCTTGGGAATCCCCAAGCTTAGGGTATTTTCACTCCTTATTCTCCTCATATCCACATCTCACCCAAAACTTGCAAACATCAATCACATAAAAGTTAACAAAACTTCGTGAGATGGGTTAGTATGATAAAACAAATCATTCACTTTAGGTACTGTCAAAGACAAGATTCATAATTTTCCTCAAACAATGCTTACTGTAGCATATCATTTCTACAATTTATATTCATCAATATAAGCCATAGAAACTAGAAAACAAGCAAACTGTGCGTTGAAAACAGAATTTGTCAAAAACAGAATAGTTTGTAATGATCTGAATATTCACCAGACTTCTGCAACTCTAAAAATTCTGAAAAAATAGGACCACGTGAACAATTTTTATATTAATCTTCTGCAAAAAAGATCAACTAATAAACACTCTTCTGTTAAAAATGAGAATTTTCTCGTGAGCGCAAAAATTTCTGTTTTTCAGAAAGATCAAATCTATTATCACACAACATGATCCTAAGGGTTTGCTTGGCACTTTATTGAGACAAAAGCTATAAAACTTTATTACTAAAATAGCTTAACCATGTGAACACACAAAAACAGTAGGTATAGGTGTTGGGTTGTCTCCCAATAAGCGCTTTTCTTTAATGCCTTTTAGCTAGGCATGATGATTTCAATGATGCTCACATAAAAGATAAGAATTGGAACATGAAAGAGAGCATCATGAATCACATGGCAAGAACATTTAAGTCTAACCCACTTCCTATGCATAGGGATTTTGTGAGCAAATAATTTATGGGAGCAAGAATCAACAAGCACAACTTCAAGACTTTCAACACATAGAGAGGAAACTTGATATTATTGCAATACCTACAAGCATATGTTCCCATCTCATAGTAATTTTCAGTAGCATCATGAATGCATTCAACAATATAGCTATCACATAAATCATTCTTTTCATGATGCATAAGCATAGAAATTTTGCTACTCTCCACATAAGCAAATTTATTCTCATGAATAGTGGTGGGAGAAAACTCAACAAAATAACTATCATGAGATTGAAAATTAAAGTCATGATGACAAGTTTCATGGTTATCATTATTCAATATAGCATACATGTCATCACCATAATCATCATAGATAGCAAGTTTGTTATCATAGTCAATTGAAACATCCTCCAAAGTAGTGGATTCATCACTAAATGAAGTCATGACCTCTCCAAATCCACTTATATGAATGTAATCATCATAAATTGGAGGCATGATATCATCATAGTAATTTTGAACATCAAAACTTGGGGGACTAAAAATATCATATTCATCAAATATAGCATCCCCAAGCTTATGCCTATGCATATCATTAGCATCATGGATATTCAAAGAGTTCATACCAACAACATTGCAATCATGCTCATCATTCAAATATTTTGCGCCACACATTTTATTGACTTCTTCTTCTAACCATTGAGCACAATTTTTTGATCCATCATTTTCAAGAAAGATATTATGAATATGATCAATAATATGATGCAACCTCAATTCCATTTTTTAGTTTTCTTTTACAAAACCAAACTAGTGATAAAAAAGAAACTAAAAGATTTGATTGCAAGATATAAATATATACCTTCATGCACACACCTCCCCGGCAACGGCGCCAGAAAAGGGCTTGATGTCTACTACGCAACTTTATTCTTGTAGACACGTGTTGGGCCTCCAAGCGCAGAGTTTTGTAGCACAGTAGCAATTTTCCCTCAAGTGGATGACCTAAGGTTTATCAATCCGTAGGAGGTGTAGGATGAAGATGGTCTCTCTCAAACAACCCTGCAACCAAATAATAAAAAGTCTCTTGTGTCCCCAACACACCAAATACAATGGGAAATTGTATAGGTGCACTAGTTCGGCGAAGAGATGGTGATACAAGTGTAATATGGATAGTAGATATGAGTTTTTGTAGTGCGAACAATAAAAACAGCAAGGTAGCAAGTAACAAAAGTGAGCACAAACGGTATTGCAATGATGGAAAACAAGGCCTAGGGTCCGTACTTTCGCTAGTGCAATCTCTCAATGATGCTAATATAACTGGACCATATAACCACCCCTCAACGAAACAACCTCAAAGTTATTCTTTCCGTTCAATCTATCAAGAGTTCATACTAAGACAACATAAAGTTATCCTTTCCGATCTATCTATCAAGAGTTCGTACTACAATAACACAAGGTTATCTTTTATGATCGATCTTTCAAGAGTTCGTACTAAGATAACACAAAGTTATCCTCCCTGATCGATCTATCAAGAGTCCGTACTAAGATAACACCAAAACCGGAGAAACAAAGACAAGAACATGCATCAACCCCTATGCATAGATTACCCCAATGTCACTTCAGGAATCCACAAGTTGAGTGCCAAAAGATATATCAAGTGGATCAATACGATACCCCATTGTCACCATGAGTATTAAATTGCAAGACATATATCAAGTGTTCTCAAATCCATAAAAGTATTGAATCCAAAGAAATCTCAAAGGGAAAACTCAATTCATCACAAGATAGAGAGGGGAAAACACCATATGATCCGACTATATTAACAAAGCCCTCGATACATCAAGATCGGGCCATCAAGAACATGAGAGAGAGAGAGAGAGAGATACAACACATAGCTACTGGTACAAACCCTCAGCCCCGAGGGTGGACTACTCCCGCCTCATCATGGTGGCTGTCAGGATGATGAAGATGGCCACCGGTGATGATTTCCCCCTCAGGCAGAGTACCAGAAAGGGTCTAGATTGGTTTTCGGTGGCTACACAGTCCCGTGGCGGTGGAACTTCTGATCTAGGTCTACCCCGAAGGGTTTTGGAATATTTGTGAATTTATAGGGTAAAGAGGCGGTGCGGGAGGCCACCGAGGTGGGCACAACCCACCTGGGCACGCCAAGGGGGCCTGGCGCGCCCTGGTGGGGTGTGCCCCCTCGGGGCACCCCCAGGTGCATATCTGGCCCATTGGGTGTCTTCTGGCCCATAAAAATATCGAAAAACTTTCGTTGTGTTTGGACTCTGTTTGATATTGATTTCCTGTGATGTAAAAAACATTCATAAAACAACAACTGGCACTTGGCACTATGTCAATATGTTAGTACCAAAAAATGATATAAATAACTATAAAATGATTGTACAACATCCAAGAATGATAATATAATAGCATGGAACAATCAAAAATTATAGATACATTAGAGACGTATCACCCCTCTACCGTCTTCCCCCTGATCGTCTTCCTCCATCCCACGCACCAGGGAATTCAAATTCAAAATCCTCCATGGCACCAGGTGCCCAGGCGACCTCTGTTCTTCCCCGCGCGTAGCTCCTGCACCTCGCCACAGTGCCCCCATCTCCTCCTCGTCGCGGCGCCTCCAGCTACTCGCCCAGGCCCGAGCGCCTCTTCGCCCAAGCCCCGAGCTCCTTCTCGCCCAGGCCCCAGCGCCTCCTCGCCCAGGCTCTGAGATCCTCCTCGCCCTGGCCCCAGTTCCGCCTCGCCCAGGCATCAAGCTCCTCCTCACCCAGGGCCCAACACCTCCTCGCCTAGGCCCGGAGGTTCTCCTCGGCTGGGGCCTAGGGCCTCCTGCTCGCCACACCCAGCGGCTCCGGCTGCAGCAAAATCAAAAGAGAAGTAGCAAAATTAGCAGAAGATCACAATTACTAGTAGCAAAATCAATAGAATATCAAAATCAACAGAAGATCACAGGTGCTGGCAGCAAAATCAAAAGAAGAGTACAAAGTGCACCTACCAGCAACATCAACAAAGAAACAGAGTTGACAACTATTATCAGGAAAATCAACAGATGATTGATTCATGTTGCTATGAGAGAGGATTGGTTCATGATCACGTTCTTGTGAGAGAGGATTGTTTCATGTTCCTGTGAGAGAGGATTGGTTCATGGTCATGTGATAGAATTGGCAAGGTTCCCGTCCCTGTGAGAAAGAATTGGGTCGCGTTACAAAGACAAGGTACTACTCCTTGAATTGTGCGAAAGAATTTGAGTACAGAAAATTTATTTCAGTAATTCTTCAATTGTTTGCATGAATTTGACAAAAATACTTCTTGAATTACAACAAGAGTATACTATTAATTGCAACAATACTGTCAACAGCAGCTTCAGTTTGCATGAGTAGAAATTTGCATAATGTGCATATGGAGTAAACTGTCAACAACAGGGAATTCAAAATGCTAAAGAAGTTACTCTTGCAGTCAACAGTCAGCAAATGGCAATAAGCCAATAAAATTTCATGAAAGAAACCATCCATGCATACTGTCAAATGAGTGCCAATCTATACTCCACATGTAGCTCCAGCTCCTAGGAGTAAAGTAGAGTAACACGGTTACCTGTAGCTCCAGCTCCAAACTCTTTAACTCCGGCTCCAAAAATAACTTGGTTAATATCAATTCTACAGTAGAGAAGATGGTTCTCCTAGATCTGAACTGCACTCCACCTGGACAAGAAGAAGAAGATGATGTTGTTAACATGCAAGATGAAGATATGAATATGCAAAATGAACAAGAAGAAGAACAAATACAAGTAGAAGCAGAAGGTATACTTCATGTTAACTGAATTCAGTTAAGTAAAATCACTATGCTGAATTTAAATGCTCCTAGGTGCATATATATTCAACAAAGTGCTAGTAAAATAACTTTGCTGTTGAATGCTCCTAGGTGCATTTAAATTCAGCAAAGTGCTAGTAATATCACTTTGATGAATATAAATGCACCTAGGTGCATTTAAATTCAACATCGTGCTTTAAAGGCACTTAGATGAATTTAAACGCACCTAGTTGCATTCGAATTCAACGAAGTGATTTTAAAGGCACTTTGCTGAATATATATGCACCTACGTGCATTTTAAATTCAAGAAAGTGCCTTTACGTAGGTGCATATAAATTCAGCAAAGTGCCTTTAAAACCACTTTGCTGAATATATATGCACATAGGTGCATTTAAATTCAGCAAAGTCACTTTGCTGAATTTAAAATGCACTAAGCACTTTGCTGAATTTAAATGCACCTAGGAGTAGTTAAGTGCATTTTGCTGAATTTATATTCACCTAAGTGCATTTTCTTGTTACATTGCTATTGTAGGTGTTGAGCAACCAAAGAAGCAAAGAAAATAACTAACAAATGAGAAAAGGTATGCCACTTACACGGCTATGCAAGCCCTTAGTATGAAAAGAGGTGGGGACTTGAATGGGAAGGATAAGCAGTATGTGGCTGCATTGTTTGAAGTACACATCCAACTTATTCGGTCAATTTGGAGGACAACAAAGAAACGAATTCCTCTTGGTTAGGAGGTGGACGTGTCAAACAAGCAAAAAAGAAATTGTGGTAGAAAAGCGATTGATGGCTTTCTATCACAAATCCCAACAGTTCCACTGAACAGAAGGTCGACCATACGATCACTTGCTGCTGCACTGGGTGTCAGTCGGACCAAACTACACAGGAAGTTCCAACTTAAAATGATAAGGAGGCACTCCAATGGGGTGAAGCCTCCTTTGAAAGAGAAGAACAAGAGGGAAATGGTTAAATTTTGCATGTCGATGCTCGACCAGACTACCCTAGGGAATAAAAAAAATAGCTTCAATAGTATGCACAATATTGTGCATATTGATGAAAATGGACAGAAACTACTACCCATTGCCGTATGAAGAAGTACGACGCTGACGGGAATGTCACATTCTCGGGAAAGATTGGGGTTTGGCCTTTTGTCACGAAAGTTGCAGCACAAAGGAGGAGTGAAAATAGAGAACGAGGAGTGATAGAAATCAAGTCAATAATGGTGAACAGAGTAGTCATGAGACAATACATGATTGAGAAAGTTGTCCCGCCAATAAAAGATCTATGGCCTGCTGAAGATGTTGGACAAATAGTCTTCATCCAACAGGACATCGCAAGAACGCACATTCTACCTAATGACACTGAGTTCGCACAAGAAGTGGTTGAGACTAGCAAGGACATCAAACTAATGTAGCAACCCCCAAATTCTCCCGACTTGAACGCTCTTGACCCTGGGTACTTCAGATCCCTCGAGCCTCTGATGGACTGCATAGTGCCTACCACTATCCCGCAGCTAATTCAAGGGGTCCAGGAAGAATTCAATGACTATGAAGTTGGAGAACTGAACAGAATCTTCCTAACCCTGCAAACATTTATGGTGGAAATAATGAATCATGCAGGAGGAAATGCTTACAAAATTCCGCATGTTAATAAAGCAAGATTTGAATGGCTTGGAATTCTACCTCCTACGGTTCAGTTCCCCCATGAAGTGTATTACAACGCCTTAGAGAATTTAGAACAAGATGAACACTGAAGAGAGACTAGTGATGAAAGACTTTGTTGCTTGTGTGGAGAGGCTAGTGATGAACGGATTTGTTGCTTATGTGGAGAGGCTAGTGATGAAAGTCTTTGTTGCCTGTGTGGAGAGGCTTGTGATCCATATGTTTGTATACTCACTGTGAAGTGTAATCGATACTCCATATGTTGTTACTCCATATGTTTGTAATTGATGATGTGGAGAACTTCATTATGGATTTCTTAAAGTTGTTTCTGGATTTCTCCATATCATTGTATTCATCATTATGCATCATTGTGGAAAAGAGAGGAAATCTCTAGGAAAATGGAGTAAGTTGTTTCTGATTTTTTTTGCTTCATTACTGGCGTATTTCTGAATTCAACGAGTGGAGAGAAGAGATCTAGGAAGAGGGGAGGAGAGAAGAGAGGGGAAGAAAGGAGAGGAGAGAGGAGAGAAGAAAGGAGTACCCCTATAATCACAACCTCTAAGCACAACTACTCTACACCATCTTCAGACAATGATAGAAGTGCTGAACATTTTACTCCATTTATAAATGCATATGCAGATGATAATTTTGGAGTATATTCATAGTGTATATGCAATTAAGTCAAGGAGTATATTCATACAGCAAAAAAAGGAGCAAAGCATGGCATATACAACAACATATACAACATCATGGCACACTACTCCAGAAAAGGAGTAATACTGTAATGCAACATCCCACTTAAGATAAGAGCCCAACCCACTTCCTTTTTTAGAACTCTGTTATGCAAGGACTAGGGCATCAAAATCTTTAGCATACAACATCGACACTCGTTTGTTCTACATAGACCTGACAAGAAAACAACTCAACAAGCAACCGATACACGCTTAATTTACACATGGAAACTAAATTTATCATGGATACATAGTTTGATTATGGCCTCTGTCAGCTAAGCACTTAGGACCACCTTTGGTTAGGTTATGGCCTACATATCCTACAACTACTCCTATTCCTACAACTGGTTGCAGTAGAACCCAACAAGCAATACAGTAAATATTACTCCTACAACTCAGCAAGCAATACAACAACTACTCCTACAACTCAGCAAGCAATAGAACTACTCCTACAACTCAGGAAGCAATACAACACAGGGGAAGCAGTTGTATATTGTGACATGGAGTACAGTAAATATTGGCAGCTCATGGAGCTCAGGGTGCGGTCAAATGCAGCGTGAGTGAAGGGTTAAAATGCACAGGGGGAGAACTGCTGGCCTTGCGAGGATGGCCGCAGGGAGGCCGAAATGTTGACGAAGTCGCAGGGAGGCCAAAACGCTGACGAAGCCGCAGGGAGGTCTCCATCTCCAACCCGGGTGCACCGCCGCCAGAGTGCCTCCACCACAGGCCGACCACCACCACGGCACTGCCTCATAGACAAATCTACAAGAAGACGAGCCTACCACCACTCAGTTCCTCCCTCCCACCAGATCTGCAGGGGTAAGCAACAGGGATGCAACCAGGAGGAGCACTGGTGTTCCTCCTTGCAGGTCGAGGGTGATGAGGAGCACCGGCGCTCGTCGCCGCCATCGTTTAGCAGAACAAGGCCATCGTGCCCGTGCTCCTCCTCGACCACGGTAAAAAAGGAAACTTTGGGGCAGCTTCCTCAAAGGAAGGGGATGAAGGAAATATGCCCTAGAGGCAATAATAAAGTTGTTATTTGTATTTCCTTATATCATGATAAATTTTTATTGTTCATGCTAGAATTGTATTAACCGGAAACTTATTACATTTGTGAATACATAGACTAAACAAAATGTCCCTAGTATGCCTCTACTAGACTAGCTCATTGATCAAAGATGGTTACGTTTCCTAGCCATAGACATGAGTTGTCATTTGATCATCGGGATCACATCATTAGGAGAATGATGTGATGGAAAAGACCCATCTGTTAGCTTAGCAACTTGATCGTTTAGTTTTACTACTATTGCTTTCTTCGTAACTTATACATGTTCCTATGACTATGAGATTGTGCAACTCCCGAATACCGGAGGAACACCTTGTGTGCTATCAAACATCACAACATAACTGGGTGATTATAAAGATGCTCTACAGGTGTCTCCGAAGGTGTTCGTGGTGTTGGCATAGATCAAGAATAGGATTTGTCACTCCGATTGTTGGAGAGGTATCTCTGGGCCCGCTCGGTAATACACATCACAATAAGCCTTGCAAGCAAATGACTAATGAGTTAGTCACGAGATGATGTATTATGGAACGTGTAAAGAGACTTGCTGGTAACGAGATTTACTAGGTATAGTGATACCGACGATCGAATCTCGGGCAAGTAACATACCGATGACAAAGGGAACGATGTATGTTGTTATGCGGTTTGATCGATAAAGATCTTCGTAGAATATGTAGGAGCCAATATGAGCATCAAGGTTCCGCTATTGTTTATTGACCGGAGATGAGTCTCGGTCATGTCTACATAGTTCTCGAACCCGTAGGGTCCGCACGCTTAACGTTCGATGACGATCGGTATTATGAGTTTATGAGTTTTGATGTACCGAAGGTAGTTTGGAGCCACGGATGTGATCACGGACATGACGAGGCTTCTCGGAATGCCCGAGACATAAAGATTGATAAATTGGACGACTATATTTGGACACCGGAAGCGTTCCGGGTGTTATCGGATAAAACCGGAGTGCCGGAGGGGTTACCGGAACCCCCCGGGGGAGTATGGGCCATAGTGGGCCATAAGGGGAAGAGAGAGGCATCCCACTAGGGCTAGCCTCACCCCCTGGGAATCCTAGTTGGACTAGGAGTGGGGGGGGGGGGGCGCCCCTCTCCTTCCTCCTCCCCCTTCTTCTTCCTTTCCTACTCCTAGTCTCTACTCCTAAAGGAGGAGTCTGCGGTCGTGATGGTCAGTTTGGTCGTCGTTTCGTTTCGTTCGTACTCCCCATCGATCGATAGGAACCCCTTCCCTCGATCCCCCTCCCACCGATTTTCTCTCATTAACCGACCTCTTCCGGTTCACTTTTCCGTTCGTCCCACCCTCCCAGCGTCAAATTCATACATGGAAACAAACCCAAAGATTCCTAATATTAATATGGAAACAAACCCAAAAAATCAACACCATCGTAGTCTTCCTCCCACCCTCCCAGCCTTATTACGCACAATAATTAGCCTTCCTCCCACCATCGTAAGTCCATAAGTACTATACATGAAAAAAAAATAGAATCCTAACAATAATTAGCCTAATTATTACATACTAAACATCAGGCACAAGATAAGGAAAGCCCGACAAGATTGATGACGCCTTACAAGATCTCCACCATATTTGCTAGGAGTACGTATTTAAATAGTACGTTTCTGTTACAGGGTTGGTCATTCACGAACTCCCCTACCTCAAGTACTCACCATCAAGCACAGACGATACATAGCTGGGAGATCACGCTGGAGATCACACCAGGTCACCATGGAGGTCACATGAGTTTATCATCAACCTGTGAGCCTTGCTTTCATCACCCGGAGGTGAGTTCACCTTTTGACAAAGCCATCTGTTTCGCCGATGTGGTGTCGTCTTTCTTGTGAATCTTCATAGTCCTGATATATGCATCATTAGTTTATTTAGTTCACAAAAGACAATGCATGGCAAACTACTACTAAAAATGACTATCATAGTTTCTGCAATTCATAGGTCAGATATGTTGTAATTACACAAGTCACATGCATATCCACCGCTGGTTGGCCTTCCTCTTTTTCTTTCCAAGAACATCAGGTGTCTATTCTCCATGAACTTTCAACTCGGGCGATAAGAAATGCAACCTCACCAAGCAAACTTGTAGAAATTCATTAAATTTTAGATGTCTGGAGAAGACAATAATGTGCGCATGGAGGAGAAACTACGTATGTAGGTAATTATTTTTTATTTTTCTTTGTTTATGAACCATGTTGTTGAAGGTTCGAAGGGCCTTAATCACTATCCCTGCACCATTTATTACTACAATATTTTATGTTGCCCTTTTTGTCTGAATTCTCCCTCATAATATCTTTATTGCCTGAAATCGTAGCAACAACTGCTTTACTTTGTTTATGAACCACGGTGCTAAAGGTTCAAAGGTCGTTAATCATTGATTAATCATTATCCATGCAACATTTGGTTATAAGATGTCGGAAGATAAGGGAAAAAGAGATGTGTATTCTCTAACAATGTGTAGACATAATGTCTTAATTGATGATTTGAAGGTGACCATCTTGTAATCTTAACTGTTGTTGTGGAACAGTCATATGGAATGTTCATATGTGAACCATCCACCCAATTAGCTACAATGCTTCCCACAGCCAGTGCCATGGTACCATTGGAGCCAAGGGAGCTTGTGGGAACATCAAATGGTATTTACCCTTTCACACGATGTCTTTACCATTGAAGTATGGTCCATCTATAGATCTAGATTTATTAAGTCTAACCATGTGCCGGGTATATTGCTTCAAATGTGGGTCATGGATTTACCAAATTACACACACTGGACATGCAGAAAACCCTAAAACACCTGAAGGAACACCGAGTGGTGCTGAAGATACTGCTTCCAGTGCAAGCATTAAAGAAGACAAAAATCAACAAAGACGGAGCCGTGATAAAGCAAGGCGAGATAGCCTAACAGCCGAGCAAAGAGAAGAAATGAACGCGCGTCGAAGAGCATCTAGACAAAATAAAACTATTGAAGATAGAAATGCGAGCCAAAGGGCTGCCAGACAAAATCTAATAACAAAGGAGAGGCAAGAGATGAACGCTCGTAGAAGGGCAGTGAGTAAAAAATATACCAGTCGAACAGAGGCAGCAGATGAACGCACGCCGAAGAGCACGCAGGCAGAGCATACCACCAGATGAGAGGGAGGCATTGCGGGCTCAGCGAAACGCAGACCTCGCAGCTAAGCGGAAGACCCCATGCGCTGAATGCATCGCAATGCCTTGCCCATATGCATATCTGTAATGAATCACCATGGAAAGTAACTGAAGTTTTCATGTGTCCAGTCTATATTTGTCAGTTACTTGTTAATCATGTTTTGCAGAATTCAGTTGTAGATTGCAAAAAGAAATGTTAGATTGACAACATTGCTTTCATCGAGTATGTATGAGCAACTTTCCCCTGGGAAATTGCTTTTAAAACAATTCAGAAAATAAACACTAGCGGGGTGCGCACTGATCATTGTTACTCAGGAATCAATGACTTGGTAAAACTAGCTAACTATCTTACGCTATGTGTTAACTAAAGAAAGTGACACCTACTGGAACCTGAAAAAGACACCTACTGAAGATGTTCCCTACATCCTGGATTCTCTCCCCTCCCACTCCACTGAAACTACAACAATAACTGAATAAAAATGACTGCTAACACTGAAACAGCTGAGAGAGAGAGAGATATGCTTGGTTGTTCTGAAATCACGGAAACGCGTGGAACAAAATCCAACACTAGGAATCTGACTACTTACAAAGAAATAACAAAACTGAATGGCACATCTGCCCAACACACACACATGCGCACAACAATGCCCATAATCTGACCACACACCCATACGCTAGCCCCAACCCACTTCCTGTGTGGATTCTCAGTACATACGTGTATACTCATATCAATTATCATCACTAAATCGCCCATGATCTGAAGGAAAAGGGGGAAACATGCTGAGGGCAAACCCCCTCCAATTTTTTGTATCCGCGAAATCGAGCGGCACAAAAATATCTGCTGAACTAATAACCCGGATGTTATCATGATTTCTCATCAAATTAGTAAAAAGGGTGATGAAAAAACAACCCCCACACACCAAGGGATCTGAGCGCGCGGCGCGTGGGGATGAACCCAGAGTTGCATGACTGAAATAACTAGAAATCAAAGCTGCAGAGAAGGGAAAGGGATAATTAGCCATACCTCCTGCTCGAACGGCGCTGACGAACTGTCGCTGGTGGTGGCCGGACTGCCAAAAAATCTCGGCCGCCCTCTTTTCAGTACCTCCCTCTCTCCTTCCCCTGCCCCTCCATGACAGCTAGGCTCCCCCTTCCCAGGGTTGTGCTGCGGCAGCTTCCCGCGCTCCATGACCCCCGGCTAACCCCTTGCCGCTGCTCACCGACGGTGGAGGACCCCCTCCGCCTCTCTCTTCTCTTCCGATATGGGCTGCCGACCACCACCCAGAAAAACAATTCAGAAAATTATGTGGGTGAAAACGGATCATTCCTACAAAAAAAAAAAGAAATGGATCCAGGTGCGGAGCGATACAACCCAAAAATAAAAACAACTTAGAGCATCTCTAGCACACCCCGCATCCCGCCGACCCGCAAAACACGTTTACAGTTCGCTGAAAAACGGTTTTGCAGGCCGGCGCAGACGGCCGCTGCGGCAGACCCCGCAAAACGGACTCGTATAAAAAGATATTCGCAGAATATGCTCTTTTACGAGTCGGCTTTGCGAGGTCTGGTCTGGCGGCGCTCCCCAGGCCCGCAAAATCTAAATTTGCACCTCAATTTGACACAACATGCATTTTTTTGCTTTTTCAACAACACTGAATACATTGGACATCACCAAATCTTTGCTACAATATCAAGACCAAAGTAACCAAGAACCACATTTTCGCATTTGAAGAACCCCACCTGGGGTGCTTCGGCATGCCCGAAGTTAGCCGCAGCACTGTCCGCGTACAATCGTCGCACTGTATGAGCGATATTAGCAAGACACGGAGCCGCTGCGCGAGCGCTGAGCCTAGCGGACGGCCGGCCGAATCCATGCCGGCCATACGACGGTGGTGGCGACAGGACGAACCCGTACCTGCATGCGGTGATGCAACTTTGCCGGGGCTGCGCGACATGCTCCCCGACCACTCCATCGCCTGGCGCAGCTACCGGCTGCCGGAAAAGCCAAATCCGGCCGCCCGCGACGAAGGGCCGCAACTTTCCGGCTCGCCGACGCAGGAGGAGGGGGAGGCGGAGGGAAACCTCGTGCGTGTGGCGGCCTTTCGGCGTGCTCCAGCCGGCTACTTTCGCCGGGATCTTGGGCGGCGTCCAGGCGGCGGGGCGAGGGGGAGAGGGGAGGTGGCTGGTGGGGAAAAGCACGAGATGAAATATCCTCCCATCAACCGCTCTCGCTATATGCAGGGCACCGACGGGTCGGGTTGTGGTGAAGATTTTGCCATGCCCCTCATAAAATATTACAGGTCCGCCGCATTTGCGGGGTCTATTCGGGTGGGATTTTCTACGCCGACCCGCATTTTGGCGGTTAATTTACGGGTCTGGACTTTTTGCGGGATATCCTAGAGATGCTTTTAGACCCGACGCATGGAACACATGGCCAAGGAGGATAGACGGGAACGATCGAATAAACCAAAGTGAAGTCTGAAAAAAAACTTGACGTCTTAGAGCCGGTCTAAATCGAATCATGAATTCTCAATCCCTGAAACTAGCTCCCTCTATTTGTCAATCCTGGTCAATCTCGGCTATAGACCAGTTTGTCACAATGGGAAAAGGGCAAATCCAAACGGGCTCACGTGTCATCTACATCTTCTTCCTCACTCTATCTCACGCCCGTGCGAACCCAAGAATATGCGGACAACATTGCTAACTTGTCGCATATAATAGTTGTGTTATTTAGTAGCGGTGTCTCTCCATGGACTTGCTGGAGAAAGAGATTAGCATGCTTGACGTCGTGTATATTCATGACGTGTGTCTTCTCCCCAATTGAAGAGCACAGACATGTACTGTGGTCTCGCTTAATCAGTGAGAGAAGTTACGATCCCACTGAAGATTACCTGTTTCTCAGCACCCCAAACTGGTCAAGATCTGTAGAAGGTTGGGATTTACCGGGTTTTATCGGTAAGTACGGAGTGCTAATTTCAGGGATTGTTCAAGGTGGCTCTATTAGTTGAAGTTTTTTCTTTTTTACATTTCTTTAAAGTCCAAACCAACGATTTGTGCAGATCCGACTGTCACAAAAAAGGGTCTGAAGCAAATTTAAAAACAAAAGACTGTAATTTACAAAAACTGTTCTTCTATACTTGCGAAATTTGACATATAAAATTTAAAAGGCCCGTGGCAACGCACGGGCATTCTACTAGTAGGAATAGGAAAGGGGATTCCTACTCCTACTAGGAGTAGGAATCCTACTCCTGGCGCGCCCCATAGGGCCGGCCGGCCCTCCCCCTTGCTCCTTTATATACGGGGACAGGGGGCACCCAAGGACACACAAGCAACATTGTTTTAGCCGTGTGCGGTGGCCCCCTCCACAGAAACACACCTCGGTAATATCGTTGCAGTGCTTAGGCGAAGCCCTGCGTCGGTAGCTTCATCATCTCTGTCACCACGCCGTCGTGCTGATGAAACTCTCCCGTGACGCTCAACTGGATCAAGAGCTCGTGGGATGTCATCGAGCTGAACGTGTTCTGAACCTGGAGGTGTCGTACGTTCGGTGCTTGGATCGGTTGGATCGCGAAGATGTTCGACTACATCAACCGCGTCACTAGACGCTTCTGCTTTCAGTCTACGAGGGTACGTAGACACACTCTCCCTGCTCATTGCTATGCTTCTAGTATATAGATCTTGCGTGATCGTAGGAATTTTTTTGAAATACTACGTTCCCCAACAGTGGCATCATGAGCTAGGTCTATGCGTAGAAGATATGCACGAGTACAACACAATGAGTTGTGGGCGATAATAGTCATACTGCTTACCGGCATGTCATACTTTGATTCGGCGGTATTGTGAGGTGAAGCGGCCCAGACCGACATTACGTGTACGCTTACGCGAGACTGGTTTCACCGTTACGAGCACTCGTTGCTTAAAGGTGACTAGCGGGTGACTGTCTCTCTCACTTTAGCTGAATCAAGTGTGGCTACGCCCGGTCCTTGTGAAGGTTAAAACAACACATACTTGACGAAAAATCATTGTGGTTTTTGTATGTGTAGGTAAGAACGGTTCTTGCTAAGGCCGTAGCAGCCACGTAAAACTTGCAACAACAAAGTAGAGGATGTCTAACTTGTGTTTGCAGGGCTTGTTGTTATGTGATATGGTCAAGACGTGATGAGTTATACGTTATTGTATGAGATGATCATGTTTTGTAAAGTTATCGGCAACCGACAGGAGCCTTATAGTTGTCTCTTTATTGTATGAATTTCGAAGGCCATGTAATTTCTTTACTTTATCACTATGAGTTAGCGATAGTAGTAGTAGCAATAGTTGGTGAGACGACCACGACGCTACAATGAAGATCATGCTGTCTAGCCAATGACGATGGAGATCATGACGATGCTTTGGAGATGGAGATCGAAAGCACAAGATGATGATGGCCATATCATGTCACATATTTTGATTGCATGTGATGTTTATCTTATTACACTTCTTATTTTGCTTAGTACGGCGGTAGCATTATAAGATGATCCCTTACAAAATTTCAAGGTACAATTGTTCTCCCTGAGTATGCACCATTGCAAAAGTTCGTCGTGCCGAGACACCACGTGATGATCGGGTGTGATAAGCTCTACGTTCAAATACAACGGGTGTAAGACAGTTTTGCACATGCAGAATACTCGGGTTAAACTTGCCGAGCCTAGCATGTACAGACATGGCCTCGGAACACTGGAGACCGAAAGGTTGAGCGTGAATCATATAGTACATATGATCAACATAAGATGTTCACCATTGAAAACTACTCCATCTCACGTGATGATCGGACATGGTTTAGTTGATTTGGATCACGTGATCATTTAGATAACTAGAGGAATGTCTATCTAAGTGGGAGTTCTTTAGTAATGTGAATAATTGAACTTTAATTTGTCATGAACTTAGTCCTGATAGTTTTTGCATATCTATGTTGTTGTAGAACAATGGCCCGTGCTACAGTTCCCTTGAATTTTAATGCGTTCCTAGAGAAAGCTAAGTTGAAAGATGATGGTAGCAATTACACGTGTTGGGTCCTAACTTGAGGATTATCCTCATTGCTGCACAGAAAAATTATGTCCTCGAAGAACCGCTAGGTGACAAGCCTGCTGCAGGAGCAACCCCGGACGTTATGAACGTCTCGCAAGCTCGTTCTGATGACTAAATGATAGTTTAGTGTGCCATGCTTTACGGCTTAGAATCGGGACTTCAACAATGTTTTGAACGTCATGGAGCATATGAGATGTTCCAGGAGTTGAAGTTAATATTTCAAGCAAATGCCCGAATTGATAAATATGAAATTTCCAATAAGTTCTACAGCTGCAAGATGGAGGAGAACAGTTCTATCAGTGAACACCTACTCAGAATGTCTGGGTACCATAATCATATGACTCAAATTGGATGCAAAGTTGATGACGATAGTGTTATTGATAGAGTTCTTCAATCACTGCAACCAAGCTATAAAGGCTTCGTGATGAACTATAACATGCAAGGGATGCAGAAGACAATTCCCGAGCTCTTCGCTATGCTCAAAGCTGCGGAGGTAGAAATCAAAAAGGAGCATCAAGTGTTGATGGTTAACAAGACCACTAGTTTTAAGAAAAAGTGCAAGGGAAAGAAGGGAAACTTCAAGAATAATAGCAAGACAGTTGCTACTCCCACGAAGAAACCCAAGTCTGGAGCCAAGCCTGAAACTGAGTGCTTCTACAATAAAGGGACTGGACACTGGAAGCGGAACTGCCCCAAGTATTTGGCGGATAAGAAGGATGGCAAAGTGAACAAAGGTATATGTGATATACATGTTATTGATGTGTACCTTACTAATGCTCGTAGTAGCACCTGGGTATTTGATACTGGTTCAATTGCTAATATTTGTAACTAGAAATAGGGGCTACGGATTAAAAGAAGATCACACTACTAGGAAAAGGCCTACTAATGGCGCACCTAATTTGGCCATTAATGGCGCATTACTGGTGCGCCATTAGTGCCACGCCATTAGTATATTTTACTAATGGCGCACCTCTGGTGCGCCATTAGTATCTGGTATACTAATGGCGCACCACAGATGCGCCATTAGTATGCACAGTAGTGCGCCATTAGTATGCCTCCCAGGGGGGCATGTGTACCCAGGTGCTTTGGCATACTAATGGCGCACGCCAGCAAGATGCGCCATTAGTAATTTCGGCATAGTAATGGCGCACTGTCTAATGATGCGCCATTAGTATCCTTTGGCATACTAATGGCACACTGTGATGTGATGCGCCATTAGTATGAATATTAGGTTTTTTTATATTATTTTTCTGTATTTTTGCACAGATTACAAAATGTATAATTGGACAGAATATAGACAGCACACATCAACAACAGATTCATCGAATACAATAGAAGATTAGTCTCTGAATACAATTCATCATATTAGTCTCCGAATACAATTCATCATATTAGTCTCCGAATTGAAAAGACCGAACAAAGATAGAACATTATATTACAAGTCTCGAGACCGCGAGTAGCAAGTTTGTCTTCACATTACAAGTCGATATCGATCATCTAAACTACCATCACATAGAAGAGAGCTGCGGTCATCACGATGAGCATCATCACGATGAAACTCGTCTTCATCCGGTTCCTCCAATGCTCCCTCCCCTCTCCCGCTAGATAGCGGGCGTATCTAGATTCGGCCTCGGCCCTAGTGGTGTACCCTTTGTAACTGTTACCGCTGAATCGGTGAACCTATCTCCGACACTCCTCCCAGTCGTCGTAGACTCCGAGAACCTTACCCTTGTACACGACATACGACGGCATCGCTATGCACTAGCCAAACGAAACGTTAGTACCAATTCACAGACAATACATAAGCAATATATAAGTATGCAACAGAACGATCGAAAGAGAAAAGCAAGACATTAATAGCATCGATTACATCTAAGTTGAACGACTCTCGAAACCAAAGAGACATACTACAAGCTCATTAAAGTTTAATTACAACATGAGCCAATCGATGTTTCAGAACTAGACACAGCATCACTGCTTTCGACTTGACTCAAGGGACCGGAGCGTGGATGAAGCCGCCGTCTATCGTGGGAGTCATGAAATCACGGGCGTTGTCAGCCTGCATTTGTAGCATTGTGTCGATGTCACTGTTCGACGGTTGATTTCTGAGGTAGAACTGCCCCGAGGTACGAAGGACATCTTGATGGATGATTTCCGCAAACTCCGACTGGATGCGAAAGAATTCTTGTCTGATGTCCGCGTCCTGGATTGCCGACACGCTCGCGGCCCAATCTTTGAGTTTACTCGGTAGCAGAAGTTGATGATGGTCCCGTACGATCGCCCGCATGTGATGGATGGCATAGTAGGCACCCTTCTGACCGCCAGGCGGCTGCTTGACGCAGCAGAACGTCGTATTGTGAGAGAACACGTGCTTGCCGGTCTTACGAATAGGCCTGGTGAAGGTGCCTCCAGATTTGGCGTAGCCGGGGAGAACATCATCAAGAACCGTCTTGACATTTGTGTAGTCTACGTTCGACTGACGGTCCGGGTCGAAATATGTGGCCATGGAATATTTGGGGGCTTAGGAGGATGAGCGTGCAATGTGTGTCACTGCAGAAAACACGGAATGTTAAAAGAAGAACGATCGAAATCTAAGAATTCATATGTTACGGGGCGGTTGAGGCGGAGGACTTACTCGGGAAAGTAAGGCACGAGGAAGTTATCCTTATCTCGGTTTGCTAGAATGACGCCTTCGAGGTAAGAACTCGCGACTTGCCGGTCCCCAGCGCTGCCCAAGATCTTGGCACGCATGTAGAAGGGGTCGACTATCACGATGTCCGGGGTCTTGTCGCGAATGATCCGCATCTCCATACTCAGCGAAAATAGCCGAACGAAGGTGTAGTGCAGCGGAAGAAGGTTCAACATAGCGTGGATGTCATTAAACCGCAGGACGATCGTACCCCCGATGGAGTTATCCACAAAGCCCTTGCCCTCTGGCACCTTGGCCGCGAAAACCGGGTATGCCACATCCTTCTCTCTGAGACGCCGCTTCTCCAAAGAAAGAACATTGTCATGCAGACTCCGCATAGCACCAGTTGCAGCATCGAGCATATTTCTCGGTAGCATCGGCCTACCCGCCACATGCACCCTCCTCATTACATCCTCAGGTGAAGGTGGCCCGTCCTGAGCACGGATCGTACTCGGTGCCGGCTGGCTCGCACCCTTGTTAGTTTTTCTTTTGCGTGCCTTCTTCTTCTCCTGAATTGGGACCGAGTTCTGCTTAGAGACCGCCTTCTTGAGTGTGTTGGGGCTGATAATATTTCGCACCTCGCCTATCTGAGGCTCGGTGAAGTCGGCAGCTGGAGGCGTCTCCTGAGAGCTGAACGGCAGACGACGCCTGTTGCAACTTGGCTTCTCCGCGGTACCAGCTAGATCGCGCACGTCTTTTGTTGGGTTGGGTTCTTGAGAAGGAGGCCCCATGAAGTCGCCACCGTACCCATGATCGGCAAAGTACTGATCGAAGTTGGCAAATGTTTCGTCGTCGTCATCGTTCTGATCCTGTGCCATATGCATGTTTGGATCCAGTGGCATAGGGATGTCCGGCACCGTTGCGGCGGTCTTGCCATGGGGACGACTTGGCGCCGGCACGACTGGCGGTGTTGTCTTTGGGGTGGTGTCCCCCGCCCCCAAACGAATCTGGCTCTTCGACCAAAGCAGGGGCCAGCTCAGGCAAGCGCTGAGGGTCATCACGTCATTATCGTCGGCCCCGACGGGTCGAATCGGAGGTAACACCTCGTCGCAGCCTGGCAGCACCCGAACCAGTTGAACCCTAAACAAGTTGGGTGGCATCTGGGTACCGTGGAACAAGGGGTTGCCCGGTTGAACGATTTTGCCCTTGGCGACATCGACCAACTCGTTGTTCACGAAGTGCAGGAGAGTGCACGGAACGTCGGCGGCGCCCTGCGAAAACATGTAGGGCGTCAGGGATGCCTAGTCAAAGGCAAGGAGATGAAGTCCTCGGCCGAGAGAGGCTTAATTAGTTACCGTGATGATGGCGTCGAGCTCGGCTAATGTCGAGGCACCGCCAACGGCGGGCGTGCAGTTGACGGAGGGGCCGCTTGCTGCAGAGGTGCCGGCCGGCGTACACCCGGGTGCATTAAGCTCCCGTGCCGGCGTCGGAGACACCAATGCCGCCTCCGCCGGAGACACCAATGGCCCCGCCATCGCATTCCGCGAGTTGCTGGCCGTGAAGCTGGGAATCGGGGGCGGCCCCTGTTGGCCGCCCGCAATCCACGCCTACAACCCCTCGATCAAGCTAGGCACAATGGCGGTGATCGTCGCTCCGAGCTGTTGTTGCACTTGCTCTTGGACAATCTCCGGAATCCGCGCCACCTGTGCCTTGAGTTCTTGAACCTCGCGCGCCTGGCTTTCCGAGCTGGTCTTTTTCTCCTTTCGCCCACCAGCGTTATAGTATGACGACCATTTTGTCGACAAGCCTTTGCCGGCCACACGACCAGCTGACGTCGGCTTACTGAGCTTATCCTTGTTCTTCATTACATTCAACGCCATATTCAGAGTCGTGTCCCAAGGGTTGCTCTTAGTCGACCCCGCGCTACTGCTTTCAGTCGCCTGCGGAAGGAATGTGAATCATTTAGAAATTTGGCTTCATTAATTAGAATGCAACCATATGGAGCTAATTACGCGGGGGTGTATTCCTTACCAGAACAAGCTCAAGCGCCCTAGTCTTCGGATCCGTGGTAAGCTCCTTTGTTTTCGGGTCCTTCTTGTACCGGGCCCTGACAAAGTTCCTGGTCTGCTTGTCACCGTATTTATCGAAGAGGGGCGGTAGGCCTTGCTCGGCACGGTCCGCCTCCTCCTTGTCCCATATAGGCTCCGCCACTCTGTAACCGCCGGGACCGAGTGTGTGTTCCCCTAAGTTCAGCTCCCGCATTTCTTTCCCCCACTGACTTGATTCGGAGGTTGCGGTGCTCGAGCACTTGATCTTGAGGTCGTTGTAGTCATCTTCGGTGATCGAAGGATTTTTCTCCTTGATCTTCTCATAACTCTCACCTTTCTCGATCATTCTCTTCACCGTGCTTTTCCAAGTAGACAGGGCCGTGCTCATCTTCGTGAGGGCAGCATTGTTCACTTTATTCCCTTTGAGGCTTGTGTTTTCTAATTCAGCGGGGAACTTGTATCGTTCGTGCAGCTTCGTGAAGAGGAGGTTGCGCAAATTCCCTCGGTCAGGATGCCTCAGGTTCTCGGTGTTGATCGAGACGGTGCTCCGGAGAATGCACCCGAGCTGAAGCGAGTACCCCTTGACTATTCACTACTAGAAAAAGGGCTACTAATGGCGCACCGGTTTTGCCCATTAATGGCGCACTACTGGTGCGCCATTACTAGCACGCCATTAGTATTATTTACTAATGGCGCACCTCTGATGTGCCATTAGTATCTGGCATACTAATGGCGCACCACTGGTGCGCCATTAGTATAGTGCACGGTGCGCCATTAGTATGCCTCGCAGGGGGCCATCTATACCCAGGTGCTTTGGCATACTAATGGCGCACTACATAGAAGCGCGCCATTAGTATTTTTTTTTTAAATTTTCTTTTCAATTTTTTTTTCAAATTTTTTTTCTTTTTCTTAATCTCACATCATTATGGCTTAATCTGGGGTCAATTTGCTTAATCTCAAGTCAAATTGCACTCTGTGGTCAAACTTCCCATAAGGTCACCCATCCTCACACTACTCCAGCCCGAGCACGCTTAACTTCGTAGTTCTATCCAATCCCAGCACCAGCTCACTTCACACACACTTGTTGATATATCTATCATATCAATCCTATTAACCCTTCTTGATGTGTAGGAGTTTGTTAATGTTCATGAGTATGATGAAATTTTGAAAATATATTTCAAACTTCCCGGTCATATTACGTAATATATTTTTGAAAAAAAATTATAAAATATTTTTTTCGAAAATTTTATATTTTTTTTTCTGTTACTAGTGGCGCACCTAGCAAACGGTGCGCCACTAGTAAGTTTGAAATTTTTTGAATTTTTTTGCCTGTAGATCTTAAAAGCCCCGTAACTTTTTTTCTGTTAGGTTTTTGGGGATTTTGAAAATGTTTAACGGGGTTGCCCCGTTAAATTCGGATGTAACTTTTCGAGTAGATGATTTTTCATATAAAAAACTTTTTAATCCGAGTTCGTATGCAAAAGTTATACCCGTTTTACTAAATTCCAGAGATATTTTGCAAATAAAGTCAAAATTCATATTTGTAAATTTTCCCAACAAGTAGACCACATATCACATGGGAAACTTATTTTCTTTTAATTTTTTGACATTTACATCATTTTCTTTTATTTATTTATTAACTGAAAAAGGCGGTCCACTGGGGGGGTGCAGTAATGGCCAAGTTACTAATGGCGCACCGTGGTGGTGGTGCGCCATTAGTAGTTGAACTACTAATGGCGCACCACCACCACGGTGCGCCATTAGTATTTTTTGAAAAATAAAATAAAAAAAATAAAAAACAAAATATGAAAAAAAATACTAATGGCGCACCGTGGGAGTGGTGCGCCATTAGTAAGTTCAACTACTAATGGCGCACCACCACCACTGTGCGCCATTAGTATTTTTTGAAAATAAAATAAATAAAATAAAAATAAAATATGAAGGAAAAAAATACTAATGGCGCACCGTGGTAGTGGTGCGCCATTAGTAAGTTCAACTTACTAATGGCGCACCACTCCAACGGTGCGCCATTAGTATTTTTTGAAAATAAAATTAAAAAAAAATGAAAACAAAATTTGAAAAAAAATTACTAATGGCGCACCGTGGATGTGGTGCGCCATTAGTAGTTGAACTACTAATGGCGCACTAGCCACTGGTGCGCCATTAGTAGTTTTGAGAAAAATATGAAAAAAAAAA
>LR738714.1:634990793-635038276 GCA_902687465.1 Secale cereale
GTAGGGGAATCGAGGGTGCGTGGGGGTCGGCGGCGGCGGCCGGTGGACCGGGGGGTGCTCGGCGGCGAGGGGGACCGAATCTGGCGAGGTGGGATAGCGATCGAGATGGAGGGGGGGTCGAGATCGAGAGTGTCCATGAAATTAAAAAATATTCATGATAGTTCAAAAAGTTCCCATGAAATACAATCGAGAAATGAAGGCTACGTTTTAAATACAATCGATCTTAGCTAGCTATATGTTCACAATCTTCTTGCCCTTCTTTTTTGCAAATGGAGTTCTTCTGTGGAACGGACGTCCTTTAGGTAGGGTGGTCCTGCTTCTTCTTGTGGTGTATGCTGCTACTTCATCATCGTCGTCATGTTCGATCCTCGGGTCGCCGTACTTGTCGAAGTCTTGCTCATTGGCTACTCCATCCATTCCGATGATCTTCCTTTTGCCTCTCCTCACAACAACACGACTGGGCTTTGACGGGTCGGTAATGAAGAAGCATTGGTCAACTTGGGAAGCCAGTACCCATGGCTCATTTTTCGCGGTGACGTTTGCGCCCGCGGTCTTGGATTTGGCTTCGGGTATAACCATGGTGGTGAAATACAGGTCTTCTTTTAGGACGCTCTTGGCCCATCTGACACGGAACATCGGGACCTTCTCTCCAGCGTAGCTCAGCTCCCAGATCTCCTCGATCCTTCCGTAGTATCTATCCTTGTCATTACCGGTGTAGGATTCCATCGTTACCCCGGAGTTCTGATAACCATCGCTGTTCATGTCCTTGGCCTCGGTGTAGAATGTGTAGCCGTTGATATCGTACGCCTCATAGGTCATTAGGTTGTGCTCGGCGCCCTGTGACAAGGCGAATATGAGTTGTTCTTCTGCGGAAGAATCCTCATGTAAAGGGTACAACAGAAGCTTCTGCTTGAACCAACGCGTGAAACATGAGTTGTGCTCTTTGATTATATCTCCGTCCGTCCTCTGTTGGCCTCGGTCATTGTACGTCTTCTCAATAAAGGTTTTGTGCTCTACCACCCAAGGATCGACCACGTCTATGTGTTGTAGCGCGACTAGGTTTGCTCTTCCAAAGTCGGCGAGTCGACCCTCGAAGTCGACATGCATTTCGCGGCGACCATCACGGTGACCCCATCCAGCGAGCCTGCCGAGGTGCCTGTTGACGGGCAGACCAACGGGGTTCTCGATGCCTAGATAATTCGTGCAGTAGGAGATGCACTCTTCGGTCAGAAAGCCTCTGGCTATGCTTCCCTCTGGACGTGACATGTTGCGAACGTATCCTTTGATGACACCATTCATCCTTTCGAACGGCATCATGCTGTGCAGGAACGTCGGCCCGAGTTGGATGATATCGTCCATGATATGGACCAGCAGATGCACCATAACGTCGAAGAATGTGGGCGGGAAGTACATCTCAAGCTCGCATAGTATCACCACGATCTCTTCCTGTAGCCTTCTGAGTTGCCTCACGCCAACAGACTTCCAAGAGATGACGTCGAAAAAGTTGCATAGGCCAAATAGGGTTTCACGGGCGTGCGCGTCCATGATCCCACAGATTGCAACTGGAAGTATCTGCGTCATCAGCACGTGACAGTCGTGAGACTTCATCCCGCTGAACTTCAGCTTCGCCCGGTCTAGGTATCTGCTTATCTTCCCCGCGTAACCGTAAGGAAGTTGTACTCCTACGAGGCAGGTGAAAAACTACTCGATCTCCTCCTGACTTAGAGTGAAGCACGCGGGAGGGTAGTCATTTCCGGTCTTCTTGGCCTTTTTGCCTTTGCGACAACTTTCCGTGTCCTGCTTCGCCTCATCATCATCATCATCATCATGATCATCATATATAGCGTGAAGCTCCTGCCTGATGCCCATTGATTTCGAGTCTGCCCTTGCTTTCGGCCCATCTTTGGTCCTCTCTGGCATGTTGAGCAGGGTACCAAGCAGACTCTCGCACACGTTCTTCGTGATATGCATTACATCAAGGCTGTGAGGCACACGGTGGATCTTCCAGTACGGCAAGTCCCAGAAAATAGACCTCGTTTTCCATACCTTCAGCAGCGGCTCTGGCGCCTTTCGCTTCTTTCCCGGCTCTAGCGCCTTTTGCTTCTTTCCCGACAGTGGGCAATCTTTCCAATTTTTCAACAGCTCGTCTATTTCCTCGCCGCTCCTCGTACGCGGGCGTCCTCGGGGTTCGGTTTCACCATCGAACAGATCCTTGCGTTTTCTCCACAGGTCATCGTCGCGAAGCCACCTTCGATGTCCCATGAACACGGTTTTCGAAGACCCGAGATCTCTATCTAGCTGGCAATACGTTGTGTCATCCATGCACCTGACGCATCCAGAAAATCCGTGGACCACCTGCCCCGCGACATATCCGTAACCGAGATAGTCGTGCACCGTCGTGAGCAGCGCGGCTCTCATAGGGAAATATTCTTTCTTTGCGGCGTCTCACGTATTGGCTGGCGTTTTCCACAGCGTGTCTAGCTCCTCTTTCAGCAGCCCCAGATACAGATTGATGTCGTTCCCTGGTTGTTTCGGTCCTTCAATTAGCATACTCATGTGAATGTACTTCCTCTTCATGCACAACCAGGGGGGAAGGTTGTACATCCACACAAACACAGGCCAGGTGCTATGTGTGCTTCTCTGGCTGCCAAACGGATTGACTCCATCGGTGCTCGCGCCCAGCACGATGTTCCTTGGATCGTTCCCAAATTCTAGGTCTTCGAAGTTCAACGCTTGCCACTGGCTCGCATCCTTAGGGTGACTCAGCATCTTGTCTTTTTTATATATCTCCGGATCATTTGCGTCATCTTCTCGCTTCTTCTCCTCCCTATCCGCGTGCCAATGCAGGAGCTTTGCTACCTTAGGGTCCGCGAAATACCGCTGCAGACGAGGAGTGATCGGAAAGTACCACACCACTTTTCGAGGAGCTTTCTACCTCTTCTTGTATCGAGTGACGCCGCACACCGAACATATGGTAGACTCCGCGTGCTCGTCCCGATAAATGATGCAATTGTTCATGCACACATGGTATTTCACGTGCGGTAAATCCAGAGGACGCACGATTTTCTGCGCCTCCCCCAAACTGGTGGGGCACTTGTTCCCCTTGGGAAGATGTTTGTGCCAGAATGACATGTTCTCGTCGAAGCATGCGTCGGCCATTTTGTGTTTTACCTTCATCTCCAGAGCCATGAGCGTTACTTTCAGGCGGGTATCCTCGGGCCTGCATCCTTCATAGAATGGAGTAACCGCGTCTAACTCAAGTTGATCCATCTTGGCTTTCTCTCGGGCGGCAGCTCTTGCGTTATCGGTCTGCTTGAGAAGCAGCTCTTGAATATGAGGGTCCCGCACCCAGCCCATCGATGGTCCAGCGTCGTCTGCTCCACCGGCATCATCATCTTCATGATCATGCCCGTCGTCTGCTCCGGCATCTTCCTCATCATCATGTCCTGCATCTTCTACATGATGACTGTGTACAGCATCACCGTCGTGATCATCTCCTGGGGATGCTTCGTCTTCTCGCCCGCCCGAGCCGCGGTGGTTGTCTTGCTGCCCTTCCTCATTTCTTGCCTGGCCCCCATGGACGACTTCGTAGTCATCTTCATCACCTTGCCACCGATAGCCATCCATGAAACCACGCAAGAGCAGGTGGTCCCGCACCTGCCCGGAATCCGGGTCCACAATAAGGCTCTTCAGCTTGCATCTTCGACACGGACATCTTATCTCCGTCTCGTTCTTTTGAAGCATCTCGGCCTTCGCGGACCTCAAAAACCTATTCATGATGCCTTCGGTCATCGTGCGCACCATGGTCGCCTGCGGGGTAGAGCAAAACGATATTTTAGAACCAAGAAAAAATTTGCCCTGACTTTCCCTAAAAATAGGACAAAAAAGAATGCTTAATGCCAAAATTCTCACCGAAACGGAAATGAATCAACATTCCGAGAAAATATTGGCAACTATCGCATTTCAAATACCGGTACACCTCCAAACACAAACACATATGCAACACAACAAACATATGCAACACCACGAACATACATAGATCTAGCTAGGCCATAAAAAGTGCATGTGCACATTGTTGTATGGAGAATAACATAAATATAGCTCCCCTCCTTACTTACCTATCAAAACAAGGTAATTTAACCACTTAATTTGAATGAATCTATGGTGGAAATGAGGTGAAAAAGAGGAGGGACCCGAGACAAGGAGGAGGTGGAGAGAATGAAGTGGGGGAGAAAGTGAGTGTGGGTAGGAGAGGCTGTCCAAAATATCTTGTTGCTGCCCACTTACTAATGGTGCACCCACTATAAATGAGCCATTAGTAATCAAGGTTACTAATGGCGCATCCTCAGTTAGTGCGCCATTACTAGTTTTGCAAAAAAAACATACTAATGGCGCACTGTCGCACAGTGCGCCATTAGTAGTTTTGTAAAAAAAGAATAAAAAATATCATAAAAAAAGAACATTAATTGCGCACTTTACTGCTGGTGCGCCATTACTAGTTACAACTAGTAATGGCGCACTTCGTCTGGATGCGCCATTAGTATGTTTGGACAGGCGCACTAGTTAAAAAAAACTTTTTGATACTAATGGCGCACGCTGGGCCAGGTGCGCCATTAGTAGTTTGAACTCTAATGGCATATCTGAGGTTGGTGCGCCATTAGTATATACTAATGGCGCACTGCTTGTCTGGTGCGCCATTAGTATCAATTCCATCTATAGCCCTTTTCCTAGTAGTTTCAGTTAAGGACGAGGTGACAATGCGCGTGGGAAATGGTTCCAAAGTCGATGTGATCGCCATTGGTACGCTACCTCTACATCTTCCTTCGGGATTAGTTTTAGACCTGAATAATTGTTATTTGGTGCCAGTGTTAAGCATGAACATTACATCTGGATCTTGTTTATTGCGAGACCGTTATTCATTTAAATATGAGAATAATGGTTGTTCTATTTATATGAGTAATATCTTTTATGGTCATGCACCCTTGAAGAGTGGTCTATTCTTATTGGATCTTGATTGTAGTGATACACATATTCAAAACATTGAAGCAAAAAGATGCAAGGTTAATAATGTTAGTGCAACTTATTTGTGGCACTGCCGTTTAGGTCATATTGGTGTAAAGCGCATGAAGAAACTCCATACTAATGGACTTTTGGAATCACTTGATTATGAATCACTTGGTGCTTGCGAACCATGCCTCATTGGCAAGATGACTAAAACTCCGTTCTTCGGAACAATGGAGTGAGCAACTGATTTATTGGAAATCATACATACCGATGTATATGGACCGATGAGTGTTGAGGCTCGCGGCGGGTATCGTTATTTTCTGACCTTCACTGATGATTTGAGCAGATATGGGTATATCTACTTGATGAAACACAAGTCTGAAACATTTGAAAAGTTCAAAGAATTTCAGAGTGAAATAGAGAATCATCGTAACAAGAAAATAAAGTTTCTACAATCTCATCGTGGAGGCGAATATTTGAGTTATGAGTTTGGTCTTCATTTGAAACAATGTGGAATAGTTTCACAACTCACGCCACCCAGAACACCACATCGTAATGGTGTGTCCGAACGTCATAATCGTACTTTATTAGATATGGTGCGATCTATGATGTCTCTTACCGATTTACCAATATCATTTTGGGTTATGCATTAGAGACAGCTGTATTCACGTTAAATAAGGGCACCATCTAAATCCTTTGAGACAACGCCTTATGAACAGTGGTTTGGCAAGAAACCAAAGTTGTCGTTTCTTAAAGTTTGGGGCTGCGAGGCTTATGTGAAAAATCTTCAACCTGATAAGCTCGAACCCAAGTCAAAGAAATGTGTCTTCATAGGATACCCAAAGGAGACTGTTGGGTACACCTTCTATCACAGATCCGAAGGCAAGATATTCGTTGCTAAGAATGGATCCTTTCTAGAGAAGGAGTTTCTCTCGAAAGAAGTGAGTGGGAGGAAATTAGAACTTGATGAGGTAATTGTACCTTCTCCCAAATTGGAAAGTAGTACATCACAGAAGCTAGTTCCAGTGATTCTTACACCAATGAGTGAGGAAGCTAATGATGATGATCGTGAAACTTCGGATCAAGTTACTACTGAACTTTGTAGGTCAACCAGAGTACGTACGTTCCGCACCAGAGTGGTACGGCAACCCAATTCTGGAAGTCATGTTACTAGACCATGATGAACCTACAAACTATGAGGAAGCGATGATGAGCCCAGATTCCGCAAAATGGCTTGATGCCATGAAATCTGAGATGGGATCCATGTATGAGTACAAAGTGTGGACTTTGGTTGACTTGCCCGATGATCGGCAAGCCATTGAAAATAAATGGATCTTCAAGAGGAAGACCGACGCCGACGGTAATGTTACTGTCTACAAAGCTCGACTTGTTGCGAAAGGTTTTCGACATGTTCATGGAGTTGACTGCGATGAGAATTTCTCACCCGTAGCGATGCTTAAGTCTGTATGAATCATGTTAGCAATTGCCGCATTTTATGATTATGAAATCTGGCAAATGGATGTCAAAATTGCATTCCAAAATGGATACCTCAAAGAGGAGTTGTATATGATGCAACCAGAAGGTTTCGTCGATCCTAAAGGTGCTAACAGAGTGTGCAAGATCCAGCGATCCATCTATGGACTGGTGCAAGCTTCTTGGAGTGGGAATATACGCTTTGATGAGGTGATCAAAGCATATGGTTTTATACAGACTTTTGGAGAAGCCTGTATTTACAAGAAGGTGAGTGGGAGCTCTGTAGCATTTCTGATATTATATGTAGATGACATATTGTTAGAATTTCTGGATGGCATAAAAGGATACTTGAATAAGATTTTTTCAATGAAAGACCTCGGTGAAGCTGCTTATATATTAGGCATTAAGATCTATAGAGATAGATCAAGACGCTTAATTGGACTTTCATAAAGCACATACCTTGATAAAGTTTTGAAGAAGTTCAAAATGGATCAGTCGAGGAAAGGGTTCTTGCCTGTGTTACAAGGTGTGAAGTTGAGTAAGACTCAATGTCCGACCACTTCAGAAGATAGAGATAAAATGAAATTCATTCCCTATGCCTCTGCCATAGGATATATCATGTATCCAATGATGTGTACCAGACGTGATGTGTGCCTTGCTATAAGTTTAGCAGGGAGGTACCAAAGTAATCCAGGAGTGGATCACTGGACAGTGGTCAAGAACATCCTGAAGTACCTGAAAAGGACAAAGGATATGTTTCTCGTTTATGGAGGTGACAAAGAGCTCGTCGTAAACGGTTACATCGATTCAAGCTTTGACACTGATCCAGATGACTCTAAGTCACAAACCGGATATGTATTTTTATTGAACGGTGGAGCTGTCAGTTGGTGCAGTTCCAAGCAGATCGTCATGGCAGGATCTACGTGTGAAGCGGAGTACATAGCTGCTTCGAAAGCAGCAAATGAATGAGTCTGGATGAAGGAGTTCAAATCCGATCTAGGTGTAATACCTAGTGCATCGGGTGCAATGAAAATCTTTTGTGACAACACTGGAGCACTAGCCTTGGCGAAGGAATCCAGGTTTCACAAGAGAACAAAGCAC
Source organism: Secale cereale (assembly GCA_902687465.1). Classification (NCBI taxonomy): domain Eukaryota; kingdom Viridiplantae; phylum Streptophyta; class Magnoliopsida; order Poales; family Poaceae; genus Secale; species Secale cereale. The sequence continues at coordinate 634,998,372 of LR738714.1, forward strand.
ATCAAGAGATGCTTCAATTCCATCCGTGATCAAGTCAGGGAGGGAGACATAGAAATACGCAAGATACATATGGATCTGAATGTCACAGACCCGTTGACAAAGCCTCTTCCATGAACAAAACATGATGAGCACCAAAACTCCATGGGTGTTAGAATCATTTCTATGTAGTCTAGATTATTGACTCTAGTTCAAGTGGGAGACTGAAGGAAATATGCCCTAGAGGCAATAATAAAGTTGTTATTTGTATTTCCTTATATCATGATAAATGTTTATTATTCATGCTAGAATTGTATTAATCGGAAACTTAGTACATGTGTGGATACATAGACAAAATGGAATGTCCCTAGTATGCCTCTACTAGACTAGCTCATTGATCAAAGATGGTTATGTTTCCTAGCCATAGACATGAGTTGTCATTTGATCATCAGGATCACATCATTCCGAATGATGTGATGGACAAGACCCATCTGTTAGCTTAGCAACTTTATCGTTTAGTTTTACTACTATTGCTTTCTTCATAACTTATACATGTTCCTATGACTATGAGATTGTGCAACTCCCGAATACCGGAGGAACACATTGTGTGCTATCAAACATCACAACGTAACTGGGTGATTATAAAGATGCTCTACAGGTGTCTCCGAAGGTCTTCATGGTGTTGTCATAGATCAAGAATATGATTTGTCACTTCGAGTGTCGGAGAGGTATCTCTAGGCCCTCTCAGTAATACACATCATTATAAGCCTTGCAAGCAAATGACTAATGAGTTAGTCATGAGATGATGTATTACGGAACGAGTAAAGAGACTTGCCGGTAACAAGATTAACTATGTATAGTGATACCGACGATCGAATCTCGGGCAAGTAACATACCAATGACAAAGGGAACGACGTATCTTGTTATGCGGTTTGACCGATAAAGATCTTCGTAGAATATGTAGGAGCCAATATGAGCATCCAGGTTCTGCTATTGGTTATTGACCGAAGATGAGTCTCGGTCATGTCTACATAGTTCTCGAACCCGTAGGGTCCACACGCTTAAGTTCGATTACGATTGGTATTATGAGTTTATGAGTTTTGATTTATCGAAGGTAGTTCGGAGTCCCGGATGTGATCACGGGCATGATGAAGATTCTCGGAATGTCCGAGACATAAAGATTTATAAGTTGGACGACTATATTCAGACACCGGAAGTGTTCCGATTGTTATCGGATAAACCGGAGTGCCGGAGGGGTTACCGGAACCCCCCGGGGGAGTATGGGCCGTAGTGGGCCATAAGGGAAAGAGAGAGGCAGCCCACTAGGGCTGGCTGCGCCTCCCTAGGGAATCCTAGTTGGACTATGAGTGGGGGGGTAGGCACCCCTCTCCTTCCTTCTCCCCCTTCTTCTTCCTTTTATACTCCTAGTAGGAGTAGGAATCTACTCCTGGCGCGCCCTATAGGGTCGGCCGGCCCTCCCCCCCTTGCTCCTTTATATACGGGGGCAGGGGGGCACCCAAGGACACACAAGCAACATTGTTTTAGCCATGTGCGTTGCCCCCCTCCACAGGAACACACCTCGGTCATATCATTGCAGTGCTTAGGCGAAGCCCTGCGTCGGTAGCTTCAGCAACTCCGTCACCACGCCCTCATGCTGACGAAACTCTCCCGTGAAGCTCAACTGTATCAAGAACTCATGGGATGTCATTGAGCTGAATGTGTGCTGAACGCGGAGGTGACGTATGTTCGGTACTTGGATCGGTTGGATTGCGAAGACGTTCGACTACATCAACCGTGTCACTAGATGCTTCTGCTTTCGGTCTACGAGGGTACGTAGACACACTCTCCCCGCTCGTTGCTATGCTTCTAGTATATAGATCTTGCGTGATCGTAGGAATTTTTTTGAAATACTACGTTCCCCAACAAGGAAGGAGGCGGCGATGCGGGCGAGAGTGAGGCGGCGATGCACGTCATCGGAGGGAGGCGGCGAAGCAAGACGCGGGCGAGAGGGGGCACGCCGTGGGCGAGAGAGAGGTCGACAGCAAAAAATTAGGGATTTGTCAGGAGAGGAACCAGAGAGAGTGAGCGGTACGGGAGAGAGTGTGCGGAGGGATATAACAGGAAAGGATGAAAGTTGCGTAGCGTGATAGAATTTGTACTACGACGAGAAAACATTCTTATATTTCAGGACAGAGGGAGTACCATTTTAAAAATTATTCAGTATTTGCCAACTAACATAAGTCAACTGACTTTTGTCACTTGTACCATCTACTCCTCGAGTGAGTAGGCCAAGTATAAAAATGATGAAAGTTGGAGTAGTTAAGTTTTGTCTTTTGCATCGGAGCTTGGTACACTGGAGGACGGGACATGGGGCTCGCTTGTCTCATCATGCTTCATGGAGTTCGACGGGCTGCAGACAGCGCAGAGCTTTACTTTATATCGAGTGTAGAGCCGGTTGGAGCAGAAGCTCGGGCGATGTCTCCGTGCCTATCGATCTGACGGTGCAATGCATGCGAAAATTTGCACGCCATAGTGTGCCACCACTGCAATGTCGAATGTCGCCCCTGCGTCACATCTCTCCTCTTTGTATGTTGTTCCGGCTCATCACACGCCCGAAAGAAAGCTGAACACCATCACACCATTAAACTTTTTGTTAGGGGTCCTTAAATTTAAAGGAATTTTATAATCTATTTTTAGGGTTCAATCTTTCGAATTTTTTTCATTTGATTTTCCGGAATGAATCCTGCGAATTTTTTCCCTCTAAAGAGTAAGTATTTATAGTAAATTTCATAGAAAATCTAAGGCCAACTCCTGCGCACGACCCCCATCCCGTCCGGCCCCGTCAGTTTCTGGTAAAACGAACAAACCAGACGGCCCAGCGGGCGACGGAGTAGACCCATCTTGTCCGTTTTGTGTCTGACCGGACTCATTTCGAGCGCAAACATGCGCCTGGTTTTGGTCTGGGCGGACAACAAACGGACGCGGCGCTCGTCCGCTTCGGGGCCGCGTGGCAGGCGGCCACCTACCTCCTGCCTCCCAACTTCAATGTGCACACGCAGTTGGCCTCACCTGTCATCCGCCCAGGCATGCAATAGGTGTCCTTCTTAAATGGGAAGTCATGGACCGGTCGCCGTCCACGCTCCCACTCCGGTCCTTGCTGCCTCCTAAAACTAGACACCCAAACCCTAGCTCTCCCTTCCCTTTCCTCGAGCTCGCCGGCAACCGATAGCCATGGGGTGGTGGAGCACCGGCCGCAAGGGGCACACGACCACGAGGCTGGCTCGTCGTCGGGCCATCGCCACATCAACGTCAAAGCAGAGTCCGCATCCCCACAGAGGGCCCCCGCGTGTCCCCCATTCACCATCGCCCTTACGGCCGCCAGCGTGCGCGACCAGCACTACATCAGCGTGGATTTATGACATCGTTATTAGGAGACCAGGACACCCCTCCCTTGGAGCGACGCGCAGCTGCCCAATAACTGCTGGGGATCGTTGCAGAAATTAAAAAAATTCTATGCATCACCAAGATCAATCTATATAGTGATTAGGAACGAGAGAGGGGAGTGCATCTTCATACCCTTGAAGATCGTGATGCGGAAGCATTGCAAGAATGTGGTTGGTGGAGTCGTACACGAAGCGATTCAGATCGCGGCCGAATCCGATCTAAGCGCCGAACAATGGCGCCTCCGCGCTCAATACACGTACAGCCCGGTGACGTCTCCCACGCCTTGATCCAGCAAGGAGAGAGGGATAGGTTGGGGAAGACTCCGTCCAGTAGCAGCACGACGACGTGGTGGTGGTGGAGGAGCGTGGTACTCCGGCAGGGCTTTGCCAAGCACCACGAAGGAAGAGGAGGAGTTGGGAGGGGGAGGGCTGTGCCAGGCAATGGGTGCGGCTGTCCTCCCACCTCCCCACTATGTATAGGGGCAAGGGATAGGGGGGCCAGCCCCCATAGATCCAATCTAAGGGGGGCGGCGGCCAGGGAGGGGGGCTTGCCCCCCAAGCAAAGGGGGGCGCACCCTTTAGGGTTTCCCCCAAACTCTAGGAGCATGGGCCCTTGGGGGGAGGCACCCAGCCCACTGAGGGGCTGGTACCTCTCCACATACAGCCCATAGGGCCCTCCGGGGTAGGTGGACCCTCCCGGTGGACCCCGAAACCCCTTCGGTGGTCCCGGTACAATACCGGCACCCCCACGAACTTTTCCAGTGACCGTATAATGACTTCCCATATATAAATCTTTACCTCCGGACCATTCCGGAACTCCTCGTGACGTCTGGGATCTCATCCGGGATTCCGAATGACATTCAGTAACCATGTACATATATTCCCTATAACCTTAGCGTCATCAAACCTTAAGTGTGTAGACCCTACGGGTTCGAGAACCATGCAGACATGACCGAGACATCTCTCCGGCCAATAACCAACAGTGGGATATGGATACCCTTGTTGGCTCCCACATGTTCCACGATGATCTTATCAGATGAACCACAATGTCAAGGATTCAATCAATACCGTATACAATTCCCTTTGTCTACCGGTATAGTACTTGCCCGAGATTCAATAGTCGGTATCCCTATACCTTGTTCAATCTCGTTACCGGCAAGTCTCTTTACTCGTTACGTAACACATCATCTCGTGACCAACTACTTAGTCACATTGAGCTCATTACGATGATGTCTTACCGAGTGGGCCCAGAGATACTTCTCCGTCACATGGAGTGACAAATCCCAGTCTCGATTCCTGCCAACCCAACATATACTTTCGGGGATACCCGTAGTGTACCTTTATAGCCACCCATTTACGTTGTGACGTTTGGCACACCCAAAGTACTCCTACGGTATTCGGGAGGTGCATAGTCTCATGGTCCAAGGAAATGATACTTGACATTGGAAAAGCTTTAGTAGACGAACTACACGATCTTGTGCTATACTTAGGATTGGGTCTTTCCCATCACATCATTCTCCTAATGATGTGATCCCGTTATCAATGACATCCAATTTTCATGGTCATGAAACCGTGACCATCTATTGATCAACGAGCTAGCCAACTAGAGGCTCACTAGGGACATATTATGGTCTATGTATTCACACATGTATTACGGTTTCCAGTTAACACAATTATAGCATTAACAATAGACGATTATGATGAACAAGGAAATATAATAATAACCATTTTATTATTGCCTCTAAGGCATATTTCCAATAGTCTCCCACTTGCACTAGAGTCAATAATCAAGTTACATTGTGATGAATCGAACACCCATAGAATTCTGGTGTTGATCATGTTTTGCTCGTGGAAGAGGATTAGTCAACGGATCTGTGACATTCAGATCCGTAGGTACTTTACAAATATCTATGTCTCCATATTGAATATAACCACGAATGGAGTTGAAACAACACTTGATGTGCTTGGTCTTCTTGTGAAACCTGGGCTCCTTGGCAATGGCAATAGCTCCAGTGTTGTCACAGAAGAGAGTCATCGGGCCCGACGTGCTTGGAATAACTACTAGGTTGGTGATGAACTCCTTCATCCAGACTCATTCTTGTGCTGCTTCGGAAGCAGCTATGTACTCCACTTCACATGAAGATGCTGCCATGACGCTTTGCTTGCAACTCCACCAGCTGACTACCCCACCATTCAAAATATACACGCATCCGGTTTGTGACTTGGAGTCATCCGGATCTGTGTCGAAGCTAGCATCAACGTAACCCTTTACGACGAGCTCTTAGTCACCTCCATAAACAAGAAACATATCCTTAGTCCTTTTCAGGTACTTTAGGATGTTCTTGACCGTGTCCAGTGTTCCATTCCAAGATCACTTTGGTACCTCCCCACCAAACTTATGGCAAGGTTCACATCAGGTCTGGTAAACAACATGGCATACATAATAGAACCTATGGCTGAGGCATAGGGGATGACACTCATCTTTTCTCTATCTTCTGCCGAGGCCGGGCATTGAGCTGTGCTCAATCTCACACCTTACAATACAGGCTAGAACACTTTCTTGGACTGATCGATATTGAACTTCTTCAATATCTTGTCAAGGTATGTTCTTTGTGAGAGACCAATGAGGCGTCTCGATCTATATCTATAGATCTTGATGCCTAATATGTAAGCAGCTCTCCAAGGTCCTTCATTTAATAACACTTATTCAAGTAGGCCTTTATGCTTTCCAAAAGTTCTATATCATTTCCCATCAATAATATGTCATCCACATATAATATGAGAAATGCTACAGAGCTCCCACTCACTTTCTTGTAAATATAGGCTTCTCCATAAGTCTGTATGAACCCAAATTCTTTGATCACTTCATCAAAATGAATGTTCCAACTCCGAGATGCTTGCACCAACCCATCGATGGAGCGCTGGAGCTTGCATACCTTGTTAGCATTCTTAGGAACGACTAAACCTTCCAGATGCATCATATACAATTCTTCCTTAAGGAAACCATTAAGGAATGCCGTTTTAACGTCCATTTAGCATATTTCATAATCATAGAATGCGACAATTTCTAACACGATTCAGACGGACTTCAGCATCGCTACGGGAGAGAAAGTCGCATCGTAGTCAATTCCTTGAACTTGTCGATAACCCTTAGCAACAAGACGAGCCTTATAGATGGTCACACTTCCATCTGCGTCAGTCTTCTTTTTAAAGATCCATTTAATTTCTATGGCTTGCCGATCATCACGCAAGTCAACCAAAGTCCATACTTTGTTATCATACATGGATCCTATCTCGGATTCCATGGCTTCAAGCCATTTGTTGGAATCCGGGCCCGCCATCGCTTCTTCATAGTTCGAAGGTTCACCGTTGTCTAACAACATGATTTCCATGACAGGGTTGTCGTACCACTCTGGTGCGAAACGTGTCCTCGTGGACCTACGAAGTTCATTAGTAACTTGATCCGAAGTTTCATGATCATTATCATTAACTTCCTCTCTAGTCGGTGCAGGCACTACAGAAACATCTTCCTGTGGCGGGCTACTTTCCGATTCAAGAGGGGTTACAACCACCTCATCAAGTTCTACTTTCCTCCCACTTACTTCTTTCAAGAGAAACTCTTTCTCCAGAAAAGATCCATTATTGGCAACGAAGACCTTGCCTTCGGATCTGAGGTAGAAGGTGTACCCAATAGTTTCCTTCGGGTATCCTATGAAGACGCATTTTTCTGATTTGGGTTTGAGCCTTTTAGGTTGAAGTTTCTTGACATAAGCATCGCATCCCAAAACTTTTAGAACCACAACTTAGGTTTCTTCCCAAACCATAATTCATATGGTGTCGTCTCAACGGATTTAGACGGTGCCATATTTAAAGTGAATGCGGCAGTCTCTAAAGCATAACCCCAAAATGATAGTGGTAAATCGGTAAGAGACATCATAGATCTCACCATGTCCAACAGAGTACGATTACGACGTTCAGACACACCGTTACGCTGAGGTCTTCCAGGCGGCGTCAGTTGTGAAACAATTCCACATTTCCTTAGGTGCGTGCCAAATTCGTGACTTAAATATTCTCCTCCACAATCTGATCATCAGAACTTCATTTTTCTGTCACGTTGATTCTCAACCTCATTCTGAAATTCCTTGAACTTTTCAAAGGTCTCAGACTTGTGTTTAATCAAGTTGACATACCCATATCTACTTAAGTCATCAGTGAGGGTGAGAACATAATGATAATCACTGCGAGCCTCAACGCTCATCGGACCGCACACATCAATATGTATGATTTCCAACAAGTTGGTTGCTCGCTCCATTGTTTCGGAGAATGGAGTCTTGGTCATCTTGCCCAAGAGGCATGGTTCACACGTGTCAAATGATTCATAATCAAGAGACTCCAAAATTCCATCTGCATGGAGTTTCTTCATGCATTTGACACCAATATGACCAAGGCGGCAGTGCCACAAGTATGTGGGACTATCATTATCAACTTTACATCTTTTGTCAGTCACACTATGAATATGTGTAACATCACGTTCGAAATTTAATAAAAATAATCCATTGACTAGCGGGGCATGACCATAAAACATTTCTCTCATATAAATAGAACAACCATTATTCTCATATTTAAATGAGCAGCCATCTCGCATTAAACGAGATCCAGATACAATGTTCATGCTCAAAGCTGGTACTAAATAACAATTATTGAGGTTTAAAACTAATCCCGAAGGTAGATGTAGAGGTAGCATGCCGACGGCGATCACATCGACCTTGGAACCATTCCCGACGCGCATTATCACCTCGTCCTTCGCCAGTCTCCGCTTATTCCGCAGCTCCTGCTTTGAGTTACAAATGTGAGCAACTGCACCGGTATCAAATACCCAGGAGCTACTACGAGCGCTGGTAAGGTACACATCAATAACATGTATATCACATATACCTTTGACGTTGCCGGCCCTCTTATCCGCTAAGTATTTGGGGCAATTCCGCTTCCAGTGACCCGTTCCCTTGCAATAAAAGCACTCAATCTCAGGCTTGGGTCCATTCTTTGGCTTCTTCCTGGCAACTCCCTTGCCATCCTTCTTGAAGTTCTTCTTACCCTTGCCTTTCTTGAACTTAGTGGTTTTATTCACCATCAACACTTGATGTTCCTTTTTGAACTCCACCTCCACTGATTTCAGCATTGAATATAACTCGGAAATGGACTTCTCCATCTGTTGGGGATATAAGTATTTCATATGACCCGCCCAGGAGGGGACGGGTTACCCAACGGCGGTTCATGGGCCTAGCCCGGAAGTACATTAAAGACGGTGGTTTAGTTAAGGGCCAAAGGCCTGCGGCGGCTTAAAACCTGTAAATATCAAGCGCCATATCTGTGACTTGTGTTGTAAGGCATCTAATAACAGTCACCGGGCCGGATACGATTGTGTAAGCCGGCCGGGACTCCGTAGGCCGCAGGGCATCAACCCGTGTATATAACGGGACGACCCGACAGCGGCTTAGGGTAAGAAACGACAGATCGAGGGCTAGGCGAGCGCATCCGCACCCTAGCAATCGACACCCTAGCAATTCCACCTCAAACTGGATTAGGTTTTACCCTCACCGCAGGGGCCGAACCAGTATAGACTCCCTGTGTCCTTTGTCTTGTTCTTAACCCCTTTAAGCTAACCACGTCGCTATGGCTCTGCAATCAAGTCCTTACCTTAGGACATCTGCCGTGACACTTCCACAACAGTTGGCGCCAACCGTGGGGCCTGCGGCCTGTGGTTTCGAGTTCTTGAAGGGCAACTTCGAAGGGCTTAAGGGATACGTTGTGGGCTAGATGACCAAGAGTCGTCGCGGCAGGCTTTACATCGACGACAAAGGCTGGGGTCCCGAGGCCGGCTCAATTGAGTACGGGTACCGGGTCCCCTTCGGCGGAATTCACGTCTTCATCGGCAAGATCGGCAAACCGGGCCGTGAGCCGGACACCTGCAGCGACATCGTCGGGCCGGCTCAGCGTGCGCGACCTGCCCGGGTTCGGCCCGCGAGGAAGCATGCTTTCGTTGGAAACATCCAGGGCACTAGAGGCTCCGGATCTTATGAAGGGACAGCCGTTCTCTCCGACGGTGAGTCATCCATAGGTGAGACTAATTCCATGTATCGGATGCAGAGCAGACAGCTTGGGGGCTCGTCCGATGGTAACAGTATTCCGGAACTCCACTACAAAAAATACACTTCCGTGATGATACGTGTTTGTCACAGTAGGTCACTTTTTCTGTCATGTATGTACATCCATGACGATTTTATGACAGAATCAAGATAGTCATACCTGTGCTGTCGTAGAAGTGTTCCATGACATTACCATAATTATCATCACGGAAGTGTCCAGTTCCATGATGATAAATCGCGCGTCACATAAGTGCTTTCGTCAAGGGTGACCGACATGTGGCATCCACCGTAACGGAACACCGTTAAGCTATCGAGTCTGGTTTTGGATCCGATAACCCATTAACAGCCCAGACCAATGGGGACTTTCCACGTGTAAAATCATCATTGGCTGAGGGAAACACGTGTCGGCTCACTGTTGGGACAGATGTCATCCACTCATTGGACACAAAGCGCCTATGATACGTCGACACGTGGCACGGCCCAACAGAGGCCCATTCCTATGAAAAGGCCGGCCCATTTGACTTGGTCCACAGATGGCAGGCCGGCCCACGGCAAGCCTGTTACAGGCCTGTTTGCATATAGCCCATTTACAGCCCGCTAACCCAGGGCCCATTTACGGCCTATAGGATTTAGGCCCATTAGCGTCATCTGGGCCGCCCAGTATAATTCCAGCCCGTTTTAACTTACGGCCCATGTATGGCCCATGATGTCTTTCGGCCTATGATACATCGACATGTGGAACGGCCCAACAGTGGCCCATATAGGTTAAAAAGGCTCGCCCAGTCAAAGGCCCGTAGTACTTATCAGGTACTAGTGGGCCAGCCCAATAATGACCTGCTTAATAAAAGCCCATTTACGGATCGAAGCCAGATCTGGCCTGTTAATTGTTCGCCAAATATTTGGGCCCATTTACGGCACGTAGCCACATCTGGCTCGTTAATTGTTCGCCGAATATTTGGGCCCAAATACAGCCCAGTGACTTTCAGCCTGCTAGAGGCCCGATGTAGACATGGGCCCATTTCAGCTCGGTGTGACTTTCGGCCTGGGAATAGCCCGTGCTGCCCATGGGCCATATATGGTCCGACAGGACATCAGGCCCACTAACAGCCCGTGATAAAGGTGGCAACAATTAAGCCCAACGTGACTTTGGTCCTCTTAAAGGCCCATGATATCAGTGGGCCAACTAGGGCCCGAGATATGTTTCGGCCTGTTAACTGCCCTTGATATAACTGGGCCCAAAAAGGCCCCGTCTACATTTCAGCCTACTGAAGGCCCATTGACGACTAGTGAAAATTGAGGCCCAATATGCATTTCGGCCTGCTTAAGGCCCATGGTTTCATTTGGGCCGTAACAGGGCAGTACAATATTCAGCCTGTTAATGGCCCAATGCTACCTGGGCCAAACTAAGCGCTGGGTCCACAAAAGGCCCAACTAAAATATAGGCCGGTCTAAGTTGTGGGCCTCACACAAAGTGTGAAGGCCCCAATGATTCAGGCCCAAGAAAGATGCAGGCCGGCCCAATTGTGGCCCGCTAAACACCAGGCCTGTTACAGGTGAATGTTTCGGCCCGGTCGACTACATCTGATTTTTTTTCAGGTAGCGAATGATGGTAGTAACTAGTAAGAATTAAGGACAAACCTACACTATACAATAAAGTATTTATGGTACATTACATCCACTGGGCATCGAAGTTCGCCACCAGTGATCATAACGCGCAACGAAGAGGCAGATTACAAAAACTGGGCACCATTGCAGGGTAACAAAATAATACTGAACCGAGACCACTTCCAAGACAGTTCAAGAAAGGTTAGCCTTGTGCGAGAACTGCTGCGCAAGCTGCTGAGCAAGGCTGTGAGACCGGTCTAGCATGTCGGTCATAGCTTCCAGGTGTAGCTGTTTAGCGATGAGGTTCTCGTTGGTGTTCTCCGCAATCTTTCTTGGAGATAGGACTTCAAGTCGAAGTTGAGTTGCAGAATGCCTTTCTGCTAGAACTTGGAATTAAAGAAGTCAAACTGATTCTGTGAGCTTGTCTAACTGCTAGTCTCAAGTAACTTGAACACTGCATCAAGACAAGACTTTGGGGTTGTCTCGCTATCTTCAAGATGTTTTGCCTTCTTTGCTGCAGTATATGTTGGGTTTGTCTCACACCCTTCAGTAGACTTGTGCATGCCATCAGGCATATCACCCTGAAACAAAGCAGAGAGATGACATGTTTTGCACGTGTATAAACAAAGATGATAACTGTGTTGTCAATTCCATCCAATTTCAAATTGGAAAATAAAGAGTAAGCTCAAAATATCAATAGCATGATTTCGCATTGTTCATAATGCGTGGAGCTTCACCACACTACTGGATTACCATGTCAACATAACAAGCATAGATGAAGGGCAAAGAAAATCATTGTATCTATTTTGGTTAATGTTCGTGGCATGTTGTTCATATCATCAGCCACATCAGTAAGATAAAATAGGAGATGACAAGGTGCAAACGTGGGCTGCTTCACCACGCACTGGATTATAGATCCACAAAAATAAGCATACATATAGGGAGTATTGAGTAATGTGCATGGTATGAATAAGGAATTTGGTTTTACAAGTAAAACTTAGAACTTACGGTTCTTGCGAACATGCATTTTGGTAGAAACAGCAAACTAAACAGCAGTAAACGATAGGGAGTATGAGCAAATTAAACAGCAGTTGATGATAAAGTCTTCAGAAGGACTGACTTACATTAACAGTTAACACCGGCTTTAGAATGCCCTTCTCCATGTCAAGGGAAGGATAACTCAAGAATTTCAGCACATAATCTTCTTCATAAGCATTGCCTGTACTCTACATTTTGTAGAGAGTAATTATAGATATGATAATACTGGAAGGGATAGAGGATAATGAAGATAAGATGCAGATTGATGCTACATAATCAACTACCAATCTCTGGAAGTACAAGCATTACAGGACAAAATGTACTGACAAGAGCAATGGGCTACACTTCTGTACTGGCATTGTCTGTGTATTCTACTTTTTGCTAAGATTAAATATAGATTTGATCTTTTTTAGTAAATGGTGGGTGAGGGAGATAAGATGCAGAATGCTACACAATGAACCAACCCCTCTTCCCATAATGCATGGATGTTTTGAACACTGGTGTACTGTACAAAACGTTCTTATATTATGGGATGGAGGGAGTAGCTATTAATGTAAGTACAGTGATAGACGACATTCAGTCCTTACAAGAGGACTACAGAGCTAAACCTCTTCAAAAGCATTGGGTTGATTCTAAATTTATGTAAGAGTCCATACAGATCTTATAATGTCCACCAAATGGGCGATAACGAGGCTAACATGTGCAGTGATCCTACATAATCAAATAGCTATGAAAGTAAGTATGGTCATACAGGGCAAGAGGTCCTCACAAGAGCAATGCAGTGTGCAGTATAGTTGCGAGATTCTGTGGTCCCTTGAGAATGAATGTTCTTCTGCTAATAGTTTTCGTACAAGTGAGACGTTAAGGCAAATGCAAAAATGTAGTTCAAATTGTGATGTGATATCATAGATAGTACCTTACGCTGTAGCCCAGACCAATGTGTAACAAGATTATTCCAGTCACCGTCAGATAAATGTAGCACCGGAGACTTTACAGAAATTTCGTTTAGAGGCTTGCCATCGAAGTGCGCTTGCCTCAGGTAGGAACGATACTTCATCAATGAGTGCTTGAAAAGCGCAACCAACCCTTGCTCGTCTTCAAAATCACGTTTGGTCCTCGCCTATTTAAAAGAATGAAATCTTGTGTCTTCTGTCAGCAGAAACATATGCAACAATGACCATGAATAACATTAGTACATTACTTACGCGTAAGTTGCGGAGGAAGACTGGAAATTGTTCTGTGTCTGCGGTATAATCTTTCCATGAAGGAAAGATGCACACAAAGTTCCTAACAACAATATAAGCTTTGTCTTCTAAACTAGGAAGAAATGGAATAGGGGTCCTATTTGCTGCAATTGGGGCTCTCTCTGGTTCTAAAAAAGATTTGGCAACTGGATTTGGTGTACTCTTTGCTGGAATGGGGGTTTTGCATTGTATAGCTGGTGCTATGTCAACTGGCATAATCATAATGTTTGCTGTAGTAGGGGTCTGCTGAGTTGGGGCATCAGAAATGACCTGTGTAGTAGGGCTAGTGTCTGCTAGAGTTGGGGTGTTTTGTGGGTCAGGTGATATTGCAACTACACATAATGGGCTATTTGATTTATCAGGTGCCACTACCTTTTCCAAATATTTTGCTTGTGCTCGTCCACGATCAGCAATCGCCCTCTTCCTTTTGAACGTCTGATACACAAGAACATCATTTGAATGGATAAATATGGTATGATGACAGATGGAATATGTACTGAAAATGGATAGGCAGGGCGTATTCACATACACGATGTGTAAACTAAGCTAATGGCAGTTCAACAAAGTAGAAGCAATGCAAAGCATCAGTTGCAAGATATGTGCGACAAATATAACCTTGGAAAGTTAAAGCAAGCACCTTGATGGGTGAATAAGATAGGGCATCTTCCTCTGACTCCTCCACTAGGGAGCTACATTGACTTAGGTCTCCCTCTAGCTCAGAATCACTGTTAGGATCATATTCTGAGCATGAATCTGTAGGTGGAGAGCGTTTGCATTGCATTGCATCCAGACTTGATTTCAGTCCCTTAATGCCAAGTTTGACAGCCATGGCATTGTTCTGCTTTATTCTTTTCATGCGCGCAAGCTCATAATCATTATGATGCCGTTCAGAATATGAGATTCATGAAAACATAAAAATTAGTCAGATTATCTATGGAATGCATTGCGGATTCAACTCGGAGAGTGTCTTCCTATAAACCCCTGCATATGCAAAGCTCACCCCCAACCGTGCTGACCAGACCACACACAGAAATACAAACCCCTTATGTCTCTATAACAGGGAGACACACATTTCAAAACTGAATTAAGTAGGAACATTAGAATCATATGAAATTTGTATTTGAACAAATAAACTAAGTGTAGGATCGAAAGTATGTCTAGAGGGGGGGGGGTGATTAGACTACTTGTAGATATAAAAATTCTGCCTTTTGACAAAGAACGGTTTTTGGCAGATTCACAATTATGATCAAGTCAAGCATCACCCTACACATGCAATTCTAGAGTATAGGCAGCGGAAAGTAAATTGCACATGTAGTAAAGAGAGGTGGAGAAGAGCAAACGCAATTTTGGAGACGCGGTGATTTTTCCCGTGGTTCCGATAGGTGGTGCTATCGTACATCCACGTTGATGGAGACTTCAACCCACGGAGGGTAACGGCTGCGCGAGTCCACGGAGGGCTCCACCCACGAAGGGTCCACGAAGAAGCAACCTTGTCTATTCCATCATGGCCTACGCCCACGGAGGGCTAGCCTTACTCGGGGTAGATCTTCACGAAGTAGGCGATCTCCTTGCCCTTACAAAATTCTTGGTTCAACTCCACATCTCGATGACGGAGGCTCCCAAGCGACACCTAACCAATCTAGGAGGCACCACCCTCCAAAAGGTAATAGATGTTGTAGATGATGATGAACTCCTTGCTCTTGTGCTTCAAATGATAATCTCCCCAATACTCAACTCTCCTCACTGATTTGGCTGTGGTGGAAGAAAGGATTGAGTGGAAAGCAACTTGGGAAGGTTAGAGATCAAGCTTCATATGGTGGGAGTGGAGCAACTTGATCTCAACACAAGGGTAGGTAGTTCTCTTCTCAGAAATGTAAGGTAGGAGTGGTAGTTCTTTCTGATGGCTCTCTCCACGAATGAAGAGGGGGTGGAGGGGTATAAATAGCCTCCACACAAAATCCAACCGTTACACACATTTGAGCAAACTCGGTGGGACCGAAGTGGACAACTCGGTGAGACCGATAGTTCAAATAATGTGAACGTTGGGGTTTTCGGTGGGACCGAATATACAATCTCGGTTAGTCCGATTCGTGCAAGACAAGAGCATACCAGTTTCGGTGGGACCGACTGCATCCTCTCGGTGACACCGATTTGATGACAGAAGGTTACAGAACCTTGGCAACTCATGTTTCGGTGAGACCGAGTTCAGAATCGGAAAATCCGAGTTTACTAGGGTTTGGCTTATGGCCGAGGTGGTTCATCTCGGTGTGACTGAGTTTGGAATATCGGTGGGACCGAGATTACTTATGAGTGTATATGGCAGTGAAAGTTGCTGATAGTTTAGGAGATGTATCACTAAGCACTTGAGCAACCAGATCATCATCATAACCTCATCCCCTTTTAATAGTATTGGCTTTTCCTATGGACTCAATGTGATCTTGGATCACTAAACCAAAAATGGAGTCTTGAGCTTTTGCCAATGCTTGCCTTAGCATTTTGAGGGGTCCACTTCTTCAGTCCTTGCCATACCCATATCACTGAACTTCTCTGAAATGATCTTCAAGTAACTATTAGTTCAATGATATATATGTTGTTATTAATTACCAAAACCACCCGGGGATTAGTTGCACTTTCACTAAGGAATTATGAGTGGCATAATGTTTAGCTTCATGGGTGGAGTGTTGGTAGTGCGACACAAAGCAAGTAGACAGATTGTATTCCATGTAAAAGATCGAAGCCTATGTAAAAGCTGGAAATGACACTTTCTTTCTATACAATGCAGTGTTCGTTTCCCACAATGATGGAAGAGATCACATAGAGAAATACTATTCACTCATGTCCACGGTTGCAGTATTTAGAAACAGGGTGGTCCACCCTAAAAGAATATTGACAACAAATATGACAAGGCAAGCATAGATGTAGTGAATCAATCATTTACTTGTGAGCTTACCAGGACAAGTATGCAGAATTGTAACTACAGTAAGAGACCGTCCAAAATCTGAATCAAGAAGTTTGTCTAGCACTTATTGTTTGCAACTAATCGACGTGAATAATTGGATATTATATCGAATGAGTAAGAAAGACAAGTAAAATTGCCAACAAACCTGGCTTGTAGTAGTAATCTGGGTCAATGTCACTACGACCAACAATCCAAAATGACTAGTGTCTGTTCCTAGGGCCGGAATTTGGAAAACCCTGTGAACTTTATAGGTACTAAAGATTACCGAAATACATCTGAACCATTAAGTGTAGGTAGCACTGAGCACACAACAAACACTAATGACAGCCCTGCCTAATGAGTAATGTATCAATTAGAAAATGGGTGATGATGAGTGGCTGCTGAGTGTTGAGGACTTATCTCACGATAAATCGGGTTGGCTTAGTGGGTGCTGCATGCGTGAGCCCTGAACAGACTGGGAAGGTAGGCACGGCGGCGCGCCCGGGCAGCGGTGACGCTGTTGAGCGAGTGGCTCCTGACCTCCTATTAGTCCGACGTCTCCTCCTAGATTCATGCCGTCCGGGGACGGTAAGTCGCCGGCGAGGCAGGCGGCTGGGGGCGAGGAGAGATCGGAAGCGCGCAAGAGAACAGAGGGGAATCAAGGCCTGGGATGACCCAAAATCCCTGGGTGGGCCGTCCCACTGTGGGCACCCATGTAGAGATACACACCCGAGCGGCGAACATGCATTTTTGTCACTAATTTAGGAATATTTAGCTGACCAATTAAACGAATCTGTTTTAATAATATCAGATTCGTTTTTGAACAACTAAGCTTGTTAGCTTGATGGGTCGAGCAGTGCTATGATGACACGAAGCACGTATTCTGATCGTATAGTGATCATAAAAGGGGGAAACCGGAGAAATGGTATTTAGCAGCCATTGTTTGCTTCGAACTAAAAACTAAATTCTAAGAGCTGAAAAGAAAGTAGAGTAACCAAGTTAAGATCTATTTTCTGGTTGAGATCAAAAAGTTGAGGAGATATGAAGTACCACCTCTCTTGCAGCACCGTGTAGGCATCGGGGGTGCGATGGCTGTCGGTGGCGTTGAAGCAGATCTGTGATGGTTGACGGGTGCATTGGGGGATAAGTCCCGTTGCGGTGGAAGAGAAGGTCATGTGAGCGGCCCCAGCAAAGAGGACGACGGCGTCGATGAAGCGAGAAGACATGATGCAAAGCTCTTGGTCTGTCGCCGTGGATGAGAAACGTCCATCTCTAGCAGTGGACGACACGGTCTTGGTAAGCGCTCTGGCATGGTGGAGGACGGTGGCGATGGATGTGGTGGAGGACGGCGCCGATGGATGTGGTGGAGCACGGCGGCGATGGATGGGGTGGCGGACGGAGGCTGGTGTGGGGATGGTGTTCTAGCGCAGACGGTGTAAAAAATGGGAAAATGGAGGGAGAGGTACGGGGAACCATGTTTTTGGGATGCGCTTGTCTGATATATAGGAAAGTTACGAACTTAGCCCCCGTTTAAAATTTGGACGTCTCGTCGGTTGAGGATACGACGGTAATCTCGCATCTCACCAATATTTGCCTAGAGCGATTTCAGGCAAGGAGAGGGTGGTTGGCGCCCACGGTGTATGAACGGGGCTGACAGATAGGGCGGTTGTGTCACGTCTGTGTGAACTTACAAACCTGCCCCTATTTAAAATATTTGCCTACATCGATTTTGGCCGAGCCGAGTTTGTTTTGCCGCCCATCGTGTATTAATGGGGAAATGGAGGGAGAAACAGAGGTCTTTCGGACGAGCTTGAATCCAATGTGTTTTGCCGCCCATGTTTGGCACCCACCGTGTCGGAATGGGCTCGGAGGCGGTCTTGTCACATCTAATTGAAGTTACTATCCTACCCCTATTTTGAGCAGTGGAAATCGGGCCGATGGATTGTCCGTGTAATGGGTAGACAGTAATTTTCATCTCCCAAACACTTGGCTTCGGGCAGCCGACGTGGGAGTGTACATTTTGCCTCTTTATCGAATTTCAGGACAATAAGCATCCACGTTTACCATGGCAACTAAATTCGAATCCATTTTGTATTCCTATACGAATCTTTATAAATCATTCTATGTGTTTTTATATATCTTCAAAAGGACGACAAAAATGTATTCCACTGTCATATATGAATATGGTTTACAAATGTCAATACTCAAATTCAGAAGCTAGAATCCAATTTAAGGTGAATTCGAATATTTGGAACACTTCATGTCCAACTCAAATGTCACACGCAACATAATGTGTACTCCCATTTTGATATGTACACAACCGATGTATCAAGATTCAAATACCGAGTCAATCAACCCAGAATGTACAGAACTAACAGACATATAAACACTTATAGAGTATATGGATCAATAATATCAACTAACATACATAAGCCAGGCCGCTGTACTTTTCTTTGCTACAACAACATCCTGTTATTAGCCAAGCTACTATAGCATCTTGGCCCTTTCCGATGCATGCCACTTATGGTCCATCTATACTACTATTATTGTTGAATGCACATTCAGCCCGATTGGCATATTTGTAGGTCTGGCACAACAATCAAAATGAAATGTCTCCGAGTCTTATCAATTAATACAGACTTGTGCTCAAATAAAATTACAAACCAAAAAACAAAAAACAAAAAACAATTATTACATGATCTCTAAAACAAATGGTTTGATTGATTACATGAACAAACAACAAAAAGGTTATCCAACGATGGAAAGAACATTTCACATGTGATTTACCAAGTGGGAATTTAATTTCATTTTTTCCTTCAGGACCTTAACAATGTGGTGAGTCTCAGCTTGCTTCGTTTTGAAATCCACCAAATATTTAATGGTTGTCTTGAGTATTGGTACTTATTGTGCTATTTGCTTCCTCAACATGTCAACTTCATATCTAAGTGCAGAAGCAGAATCTCTTTCTACCTCTACTTCAGCCTCTAGAGCATCAGCAGTTGGCAATTCATAATGCACGATTGGGCCGGTGCAACTGCTGTGGGATGATACAACGTCCATGGGGACCTTGCTCTTTGACCTTGGGCTAATCCGTTTTGCCATTAAAGTTCCGATTGGATTCAGAAAAGTTGAAGTTAGCAAAACATCTCAACTGGGAGTTATAACAGAAAACCAGTTAAACAAACAAGGAATTAAATAGTTTCAATTCGATGCTGAAAAATAGTTATTAACATCATTGTAACCTGTTGTTGCAGCAGCAAAACAGTTAAACAAACAAGTAGCTATTTAAGTTCAGGCAAACAGGTAATTCTTAACAGTAAGTATCAAACACATAGATAGGCGCAGTCTATAATAGGATTAACAGGCTATGGCATTATGTAATCAGTAGCAAACTAAATTAAGCCAAGCAACGTAATTGAACAATTTTGCAATAAGTGGCTAACTAAAATTCCGAGAAGCAGGTAACTGAACTTACGCTAGTTCTTTGTACTGGCACACTGCAACTTCTTTTTCGCTTACAAGGTTGTACGAAGGAGTCCATGGCATCAATTTCTTGGATACGCAGTCCCAATACTTCTTTCTTCCAACACTGCATTGGTAAGTCGAATGGTTAATCTGGTAAGATGGTGCGTCCTTGATATGTTATATGAGGATGTGCAGTCAGACTAGTTGTAGCCACACACATCACACTGGCTTTTACTGTATATTTCATGCGACTACTTTTGGCATATCGAGATCTAAGCAATCTACAATAGGATGAAAAGACTGGATCCTTCACATTATTGGCGAACTCAGTTCATAGAAACAAGCAATTCAACCATTATGTGGGTAAATCAAAAGAGCCACGAGAATATTTTTTACTACCCCTATCATACACGCAAAAAGGGGCGACGCCACCATAGGGGCTAGTATGGGTGGTCGCCTCGGGTGGCTTGAAAGTGTGCACCTAGTTTGAGTTGTCCAGGTTGGCCCAGGCTAGTTTTGTTTGTCCCAACGCATGAGCAGGCAATGTAAAGAATGAAGAAAAATGTTTGAATTTGGATAGGCCAATAACAAAAGTGCAAGGCAGTCCCTATAGCAGGCTCGTGGCCCAAACGAGCGCCTCCCATATCGATCGACATCAGGAAAAATCCCAATTCATCCACTCCAGCCTCCACTCTGGTTTGCTCCTAACCTAGCCGCCACTGGACAGACCAACACAACACTTCCTCATGCCCTCGTTGGAGGGCGGTCGCCGGGCTTCAAGCGAACATAAGGACAAGAAGATGAAGATCCAACCCTGGGTGTAGCCTGCGTGGGAGGCAGTGGCGGCAGCACGGGCATGGCATCGAGCTTGCGCAAATGGACAGTCGTAGTTTGCAAGAGTAGCATGCGCAACGAGCAGGTACTTCACATCCCTGATTATATCTAATTCAACTCTTCAATTTTTGGCCAATAGTTAAACCTCACAGTGTTGTAAAACTGCTTGTATGTAGGGAATCTATGAGAAAATGAAACCAATTTCTACTTATTTTATAACTCCTCCAATCAATACTGAACTGACTGAATCTGATGAATCTAATCAAGTTTCCAGTGCAAACATCCAAGCTCATGTTGTTCTTGAGCCTGAAGTGTCTAATGAACATACTGGTAATGAAGGATTTGATACAAACATTTTACATGCTCCTGGTGATGAACATATAGTGTCTAATGAGGCATATAATGCAAGAATTTTGCAAGCTCCCATTGAAGGATTTAGTCTCTAATGATGATTTGCTATGTTGAGAGAGACATAGAGATTTGCAGGCATTGATGACAATAAAATTATAGTGCATTTTCATGGCTTGAGGAAACGTCGAGGCCATCTACCAGAAAGTCCCCGTATCATGACAACGTAGCATAAATACTTTTCTAATATGTTGTTTGAAACTATTGGCATACTTGTGCAGGATTGATATATTGATATGCAGTTTGCGCACTAGTTATAGGTCCAATTACACTTCGATATTTTCAGCCAGAGAATGAATAATTCAAGCAGGTACAGACCATGTTTGTAGTCCTTGTACACCATGTTGCATTTTGTTTTTTGGGTGCTTGCATCATTTAGTGTTTATAATCTGAACTACTTTGGATCATTAGCTGGTTTTCAAAGTGCATGTAGCTTCACATTTCTCAAGTTATGTTGATTCCCGGAGTGCAAGTGCCTTCGTATTTTTTAAGTTAAATGTTCGCCCTTGGTAACTTGAATTCATGGATCCGCCACTACACACAAATCATACATGAATATCAGTACAAATTAAATGAAATGCAGGGACTTATGCTAGCTCGTTGTACAGGCTCACTGCAGCTCTGCTTGCGCTTGGGATGTTCCATGTACAAGTCCAAGTTACCACTTGCTTGGATGTGCAGGCCTTGTGCTCCTTGCATCCCCCTCTGCATTTTTGACATGGTGAATGGCTGGTCAGATAAGAGGAATCGACCTTGCTGCTGTACCGGAGGACAGATACTTACAAGGTTATACGGGTGTGCAGGATGTGTACCAGATCCCGTAGTGCCGTCATGCTTCGCTAAAAAATGGTTTTCTTATTTCAGATGATATCTCCAGAAGAAATAAGATTAAAAGTCAGAGTTGGATAGGTGTGTAAGCTAAGAGAGCAGTGAAATGATATCCAAACATCATCGGAACAGTGCACAAGGGAGTGATGTCTGGATACCTAGTTTGGGCCAGCGTTTGGGCATGCTTGCCTAGCTAGAGTGCGGGTCACTTCAGAGCCGTTGAGGGTGATGCGCTGGCGTTGGCTGGCCGCGCACGGATGCAGATCTTGAGTGGCAGCGGAGCGCTACGATGCGGTGGACGAGACTGTTGGTGAAGCCCCAGCGGCCTTGGGGGCGGAGGCGCGACGATTTGCTCGGTGAAGTAGCCCCGGTGAGCTGGGAGACGGCGTCGGTGAAGCGCACCTGATGCGGTGGAAGTCGGTGTCTGTGAGGCACGTTGGTTCCGGCGGCTGACGTTGTCGTTGGACCACCCGGTGCGGTGGACGAGGGCGTAGATGAGGTAGCCCCAGTGTGGTGGTGAAGCGCTGTAAGGGCATATTTAGCCAAATGGTGTTTTGGTGATTGATGACAATGCGTTTGCGGACTAATCATGTGTTCTAAGCTCTTTCAGATACATCTCACAAAGGCATAAGAAGATTAGATGCCCCTCGGAATCTATGGAAGACAGTGTTTCCTTTTGCTTAGTTTTTGGTGGTTCTGAGTAATAGGAAAGCCGTACTATTAAGAGGGGATCCGCTTTTGTAAGGTTTGGGTGGAATCAACACGTACACTTCTTTATTGCACCCACCATTCCTTCCCGCCGCAATGGAGTTCTTCTTTCCCATCTTCTCTAGTTTTTCCTGGCTCCAGCGGTAGTACCGCGGGTCTTAGCGGTAGTACCACCTGTGTGCCTCAAGCGGTAGTACCACCCCACTAAGCGGTAGTACCACCTGGTGCACACTGCAGTAGTACCGCTGCTGACCCGTGCTACCACCGCCTCGACTTGCGA
Organism: Secale cereale; assembly: GCA_902687465.1. Lineage (NCBI taxonomy): Eukaryota > Viridiplantae > Streptophyta > Magnoliopsida > Poales > Poaceae > Secale > Secale cereale. The sequence continues at coordinate 635,021,285 of LR738714.1, forward strand.
GCGCGTTTTCGTGTCGAGTTTTGCGGTGCTAGGTGCGGTAGTAGATGCGGTAGTACCGCTCCTAGCGGTAGTACCGCCCTGAGACCACGGTAGTACCGCTCTGGGTCCCTCCCCCCTTGGCGCGGTAGTACCGCTTGAAAGGCAATGGTAGTACCGCTCTATAAGCGGTACTACCGCTCCCTCAAGCGGTAGTACCGCTCTGTGCGGGGCTGAGTGGGGGATAACGGTTGGATTGTTCCCCCCACTATATAAAGGCTTCTTCTTCTTCTTCCTTATTGATTCACCTCTTCCCCCACATACTCCATTATTGCTCCAAGCTCAATTTTCGCCCGATCTCCCTCCCTAGCCAATCAAACTTGTTGATTTGCTCAGGATTGCTTGAGAAGGCATCGATCTACACTTCCACCAAGAGATATTTGATTCCCCCCACTAATCCCTAGCGGATCTTGTTACTCTTGGGTGTTTGAGCACCCTAGATGGTTGAGGTCACCTCGAAGCCATATTCCATTGTGGTGAAGCTTCGTGGTATCGTTGGGAGCCTCCAATTCAGTTGTGGAGATAGCCCCAACCTTGTTTGTAAAGGTTCGGTTGCCGCCTTCAAGGGCACCACTAGTGGAATCACGGCACCTTGCATCGTGTGAGGGCGTGCGGAGAATACGGTGGCCCTAGTGGCTTCTTGGGGAGCATTGTGCCTCCACAGCGCTCCAACGGAGACGTACTTCCCCTCAAAGGGAAGGAACTTCGGCAACACATCCTCGTCTTCACCGGTTCCACTTGTGGTTATTTCTTTCCTTTACTTGTGCAAGCTTTACTTGTTTATCTCTTATAGCTTGCTTGTGTGGTTGTTATCTTTACTTCCTATTAGTTGTCTTCTCAGTAGCATATCTAGACAACTTACTTCAACGCTTCATTTAAAGTGGTTAAGAAAAGCTAAAAAATGTTAGTTGCCTATTCACCCCCCCTCTAGTCAACCATATCGATCCTTTCAATTGGTATAAGAGCCTCGTCTCTTTTTAAGGACTTTACCGTCCAAAGAGTATGGGTGACAACGTAGTCGAGACGGAGGATCATTCCAGTGGAACTCCGTCCTTGCCTACGTCCGATGGGGGAGCCTCGGTCTCTCGTGAGGAGTTCAATGTGGCCTTGACCACATTGAAAGAGTCACTAGCGACCGAGGTCAAAGGCATGTTTAAAGATTTGCTTGAGGGGCTTAAATTATCCACCGCACCGTTGGAAGTGGTTCGTCCCGCTACCAATGTGTTGGAGGCTAATCCCGACAAGGGAGAAGCTAGTAGTGAACAAGCCCCTGTTACTAAGAATGGGAGTGGGATCTTTGCCCACTCCGCTCCTCCTACTCACTATGGAGGACCCGTTCCTACACCACATTTAAATTCCGTTGGGCCTCCTCCCAAGTTTATAAAAAATTCTGATTTTGCTACTTGGGTGTTTTGTTTCAAACGTCATATAAATCATTGTTCTACTAATCTTTGGAGAATCATTGAGCAAGGTTTTTATCCGCGTGATCCCGACAACATGACTCCAAGAGAAACTGCGAATCATCAATTCAAGGAGTCCGCTCTTTGCATTCTTCAAGATGCTATTCCTCCAGAAGACATTGCACATCTTCGACCCTTCACTGTGGCCAAGGAAGCTTGGGAGCATGTTGGCACTATGTACAAGGGAAGCACTAGCATTCAACGCTCTAACTATGAAGTTGTGCAAGATGAAGCCGATGAGTTTGCCATGATCGAAGAAGAAGATCCTCGTGAACTTTATCGGAGATTAACTACCCTTGCGGTCTCTCTTCGAGATCATGGCAGTAAGGACACGGATGACAATTGGATCAAGCGCAAGTTCCTCAAGGCCATGATGCCCTATCATAAGGCCATGTCCTTTGTCATTTGTCAGAGACTGGACTTCCACCACTTGTCATCAAACGAAGTGTTGGATGAGTTCGTTGCCATGAGGATCTTGGATATGACCGCCGACAATGCGGTCTTAAGAGCTCAATGATCGAAGAAGCCTAACCTCGCCCTGAAGTCCAAGGCTTGTGTGGAAGAAGAGGAGGTGGAGGATGATGATGAGTGTAGCCCCGAGGACACCAAATATGCCTATCATGAGCACATGGCTCTGGCTTCAAGGCAATTTTGGGGCAACAAGAAGAACACAAGACCCAACTTCAATAGGAACAACTCAAGTGGGAACAAGGGCAAGCAACGACTGAGGACATGCTTCAACTGTGGAAATGTAAGCCACTTCGTTGCGGATTTCCCATATGAGAAAAGAGAAGACTTTGGAGGCAAGCTTATCTGGAAGGACAAGTCAAAGTCTTATCCCAACAAGAACAACTTCAACAAGAAGACTCCTCCTAAAGGGTTGGTGGCCCAAGAAGAATATGTTGAGGATGATGATAATGATGAAGATGATGAGATGGTCACCATGGCCACGATCGCTATTGCTACTACTCCGCACTCATCACTCTTCGACTCACCGAATGAGAACATCACCGCCAAGTGTCTCATGGCCAAGGCCACCAACAATGTAACCCCAAACATCAATACTACCATCACTTCTAATCCTTCATTGACGGATTGTATTGATGAGAGTGAGGGAACCAAGGAGGGAGAGAATGAATTTGAGCTGTTCATGAACAAACTCAAAGGCAAACCCAAGAAGCATTTTGTTGCTCTCTTGGAACAACTCGGTGAGGCCAATGACATGATTGAGGCTCACAAGGAAACCATCACTAAAATGGAAGGACATAGTCGAGACTATGCCGATGAGATATCGGATCTCTCTAACGCCCTAGAGGAAGAGCGTGGTCTTCGTTTGGCTCTTGAGGAGTCACACAACGATGATCATGCTAAATTAAAGAAAGATCTTGATCATGCTTTAGTTGTCTCTTGTGTGCTTAATTTCGAGAAGGCAAAACTTGGGGTTGACCATGCTAAACTCAAGGAAGATTTTATCATACTCGACAAGGCTCACAAGGCCTTGAAAGGTATGCATGCTTCTCTCAAAGAGTCTCATGATCTACTCCAAGTTCCGCTAACCAAGGAAAATGCTATCTTTCCTCGCATGGTATTAATTGATAATGCAAATGCTACTAACCCATGTTGCGAGCATGTGCATCTTGTTGAAGAAAATGCCGAGTTGAAGAATCAACTTGAGAAAGGCCTTGTGACATGTATACAAGGTGAGAAGAACCTCAACAATCTTTTGAGCAATCAAAAGGAGGTTGTGGCAAATGAAGGAATTGGGTTTGTTTCTAATCCCAAGAAGAAGAAGAATGACAAGACCAAGCTACCACCCCCTCTCCGACAAACATTTGTGAAAGAAGGAGAGGGCGCATCAAAGGAGAAGAAAACCGTGAAAGGTGGTGGTGTCAAGAAAAACTCCACCATACCATCAAACATGGCCGGCGACTTTAATCCTTCATATGTTTTATGTCGTGCTAGTGATGGTCATGTGTTTGTTAAATTTGTTGGTTCTTCTTATGAGTACATTGAATGGTCCATTTGGCACTACTAGAAAAAAGGCTATAGGTAATATCACTATTAGTGGCGCACCATGTATGTGGTGCGCCACTGCTATATAGCAGTGGCGCACCAGATATGGGTGCGCCATTAATGATCATATTACTAATGGCGCACATTGCATGTGGTGCGCCACTACTAAGTTTGTCCTGACCCTACACCCCTCCCCAGACTTAGCAGTGGCGCACCAGGGGAAAGTGCGCCATTGCTATTTTTCATTACTAATGGCGCACCCCTAAAGAGTGCGCCATTGCTAGCAAATATGTATGGCGCACCCCGTCCCAATGCGCCATTGCTAGCGCTAAGTACCTATTCCCACCCGGGCACGCCTCGTCTCCCACTGCACCCACCCCAATCCCATCCCTCCCCTCGTCACCCCCCTCCACCGCCGGCCTCCCCTTCCTCCCTGCGCCTCCTCCACCGCGGCCTCCCCTTCCTCAACCGCCGGCCTCCCCTTCCTCAACCGCCGGCCTCCCCTTCCCCACGCCTCACCCGCCACCCACTGAGGAGGAGAAGAAGGGCCACCCACTGATGGATCCCCCACACCCGTACTTCTTCTCCACGGATCCGCGCCTAGACGGGGGAGCAGAGTGAGCGCGTGCGTGCGTGCTCCACGGATCCGCGCTTCTCCTCCATGGATCCGGTCATCGCAGGTGGCCCGACATCGAGGACCACGCCGGCGGCCGCACCGTCCACCTCATCGCGCCTGCGCAGGTACTTCCCTTATTTCCCCTCCATTCCATCTCTCACCACCAATTTCCCTCACCTCTCTTACCTTTTTTCAGATCTGGACCGTCAACCGCCACGACCATGACCACCGCGTGCGTCCTCGGCCTCCCAGGCGAGGATGGAACAAGCAGGACAAGAGGAGAGGTGGGAGCAGGGCGACGTCCGACGGCGACCTGACCATCCTCCTGGATCTCACCGGCAACCCCCTGGAGGCCGCCTGCCCGCCGTCAGTGCGGGGCCCACGCACCACTTCCTCGTGCTCCTCAACATCCCGGTGAGGCTTTGCTTCTCCCGCCCCCCTCTGTTCCAGTGTTTTTTTTTTTGGTAATTTTTGCCCATGATGTTGCTTCGCACCTTTATTCATATCTTGTATTTGGCACAGGTTCATATGTTCATAAGAGTTATCTGTGATGTTGCTTGCACGGTTAAAAAAATCATATCATCTGTTGGCACTTTGTCCATGTGTTTTAACATTTGCGTGTTTTGATTTTGTGATTTGGGTGCATTGTTTCCTGATTAACATCAATTTAGTTAATACATCACCTTAATTTGGATTAATTACTGACCATGGTGAGCAAGATCTAAACAAGCAAGGCACTTATTAACTTGGCACTGTTAATTAAGAAAATTTGATGAAGCACACACTGTTAATTTCAGCAGCACTCTCTGCCTTTGCATGTGAATTAATGGATCTGGAACCTTTTTATACAAATCAATGGATATGGCACTTAGTGTTATGAATCTTATGAACAAATTAACATCACTGATGTGTATGATATGTATGCATACTTGAACATTATGATGTGTATGCATATTTGAATGGTGGTAACTTGAATGCATCAATATCAGTGCTATAGAGTTGTTTCCTGAGCTAGTTCTGTTTACTCTTAATATAGGTCTATTAGTCACCAATACTTGCCTGCTATGCTATAGTAGACCTTGTTCATTTTTATTAGCTAAGTTTGTTTGTCCTTGGGATCTATATGCATGCCATTTGTGTTTCACGCTTTCTCTGAAATGAAATAATAGGTCTATTAGTCACCAATACGTGAGTGAATTGAACCCCTTACCTGCTATGCTATAGTAGACCTTGTTCATATTTATTAGCTAAGTTTGCTTGTCCATGTGATCCATATACATGCCATTTGTGTTTCACGTTTTCTCTGAAATGAAATAATAAGGTGCAGACTCCATGGACCAGGACGATCACTGGGACCTCCACGGCGACGACGAAGCCCCGCACATGGTCGAGCTCGATGGAACAACAGTGCCTCGGTGTGGCGCAGCCGAGTTGGGCCGATGACTACGTCTCCATGGTCCTCGACCACGTCGATGGCTTCTAGCTCGGGTAAGCCAAGCAGCACCCCCATCCCCATGGTCGTTTCAGTTTTCAGAGCCTCCTTCTGTTTCAGTTTTCAGAGCCTCCTTCTGTGTTGTGTGTGTGCTCATGACGCTTCTCTTCTCCATGGGGATAGGGGATCCTCAACAGGACAACAAGTCATCTCAAGGGAGGGATTCTATCACTGCTATATACTCCAGTTCCAATCCATGGCCGACATCCACAAGGACAAAGACGTCGGACACCTCATCCAACCAGCCCCGCACAAGGTCGTTCCCTGCTCTGCCCTCCCTACCTTAACTCAACAGATGAACATTGATATGATGATACAAATGTGTATTTGTTTAAAAGTATCTCCAGACAGGAGGTGCATTTCTGAGATCATTTTTTTGCAGTGCTTCTATGTGACTTATACAAACCAGAAGTTATAGGGGCTCTTCTATTTGAATTATAGGCCTGAATTTCAGATCCAGTACTGTGCTTGATATGGTTAAACTTTGGATGCCTCATGACTATTTTCTTTGTACTACCTCTGTATCAAAACATAAGACGTTTTGTAGTTCCATTGGAACTGCAAAAACGGTTTATATTTTGGTACGGAGGGAGTAATATTTAGCCAATGCATATGTTTGTTTACTCGGTTTGAACATTGAAAAAAAATTCCTGCTCTCGATTTCTCTCTGCACACGAGTAGTAATTAGTTTGTTAGATTTGAGTGATTTGATCATGATCCAGGAACTAATTATTTCCTTCCATGGTAGGAGTAATTTTTTTAATTCAGGTCGGCAAAGCTTGAGCGAGTCGGTAAGCGTTCGTTGCCGAGGGACCTTCTGATTAACTCCACCTTATTAGGTTTCGCTAATATGTCGATGATTTGTCGATGCGTGTGCTGACATGTGAGTTATGTGGATTTTTTTATAGGAAAAAGGTCCTTATGCGCGCGGCCTTCTCTTCATCCATCCATCCAGCCGTCCTTCCTTCTTTCCCCTGGTCACGGGAGCATTCTTGGACTGCAGGTTTCTAGCTCCACATTTTCTTGTGCTTAATTGTGTGTTGAAAGAAATCCATCATGATTTCTGGAATCAATTGCTGTTTGTTCATATAGTTTCCACGACAAAAACACTTGCATTCATCTTAGTTTAGACGTGCATACGAGGACGTACCCATCAGTTGTAAACAAGAACTAACTTTGGAATCCCGATGTTTCAATAGTAAAGATGTAGCCCTAGAGAAATTCACGTGTATGGAGTCAATTGATTCAACTCCTGGCTATTTTATCCTACCGTTTTGTGTGCCTAGTGTGTATGTGTATGACCAATGAGATTGAACTTCATCCATAGTTACACAACTATATATGATACGGACAATAAGAGTTAATATTAACTTGTGAGATTAATCATCTTATTGATTTGAATCATATCCTACACTGTAAAAGAGCCCAATAATTAGATAGATGATCTGCTGCTGCAATCATATGTCATTGCATTACACTCTGGCTGAATGTTATGTTTTGGTGCAGCATACAAAGAAATGCTAATCATTAGCTTGCACTGTTACAAACACCATTATTGAGAAGAACACTATTATTTCCTTTTCTGCCATATTTAACACTTATAATGTGCACGCACTCAGCAGCCCAAGCACCATGAAGACCCCTCTTGGCCAGCACCAGAAGCGCCATGGGCAGTGAAGACCAGCAGCTGTACAACCACACCCAGCCATCTCCGGCCATGGCAACTGACTGTAGCACAGGTATGAACCCCTCCTCCCCCTCACCTTCTCTTCTACTTCTGCACAGTTATGGGCAGTGTTTCTTTCTCTCTTTCCGATCTAAGCATGAGCATGGGCAGCTTGTACTATCTATGTGGCTCACTAGTTTGCGGGTTTTTGTGGCTGTGATTAGCGTGGCCGTAGCTTAGGTCAAGCATGTACCTTATGTTTTGTCTCATGTAAAAAGCTTAGGACTGTGTTTACTGAATAATTAAGTTCTTCTGACTCTTGGCTTCATGAAATGACCCATGTCTATGATTCAAGGTATCTTAGATCTTCGATGTCGGATGCAAATAATTGCTCAATTTCACTTCTCTGCAATGTTCATTCTCACATATTTCTATCATTCTTTGCAGGGATAAAGTAAAGAAAAAGAAGAAAAGATTACTAGAAGATTAGTTTTAGAATTTTCTTTTATTTCCTTGTAATTTTTCTTTTATTGGATACTTGTAAAGACATTGTAATATTCTTACTATAATAAAAATTATGATTCTATTTCATTGCTTTTAAATTATTTTTCCTTATAGGTTGTTTTCTGTAAATTTGGATTTTTTTTTGTTTTCCAAATACATTACTAGTGGCGCATTTCAGCCCTTATTAGTGGCGCACCTTCCTTTATTACTAGTGGCGCACCTATAAGGCTATTAGTGGCGCACCTAGAGGGAATACCAGTGGAGCACCTAAGGGTTAGTAGTGGCGCACCAGAGGTGCGCCATTACTATCTGGATTACTAATGGCGCACCAGAGGTGCGCCATTACTATCTGTTACTAGTGGCGTGTTAATAGTGGCGCACCTATAGTGCGCCATTACTAACGAAAACAGGTGCGCCACTAATAGGGCTTTTTCTAGTAGTGTGGGTTCCTAAGACCCTTGTTACTAACCTCAAAGGACCCATCACCAAATGGGTACCTAAATCCAAGCATTGATCTCTTGTAGGAGTTTGCTTCCGGTGGGGGATCATGGTTGCTCGATAGTGGAGCCACAAATCATATGACCGGAAGCAAAGACTTGGTGGTGGACGTGCATCTAGGTTCATCTATGGCCACCAACGTCGAATGGGGTGATGCTTCATCTTCTAAGGTATTGGGGCTTGGCAAGGTGGTTGTCTCTCATGATCTCACGATCGAGAAAGTCATGCTTGTTGAGTCCCTTGCATACAATTTACTTTCTGTTCGCCAACTTGCACTCATGGGCTTTGCTACATTCTTTGATATTGATACCGTGGCCCACTTGTGGAGCAAGACTCTTAAAGTAGCCTATGTTGGGCATGTCGAGAATGGTCTTTATGTGGTTAACTTTTCGAAGCAACCCACCAAGATTGCGACATGCCTAATGGCTAAAGTTGATGTGGGATGGCTTTGGCATCGCCGTTTGGCCCATGTCAATATGAGATCTTTGCAAAGTCTTCTCAAGGGGGACCATGTATGTGGACTAACAAATGTTAGCTTTGCCAAAGATCGTGCTTGCAGGGCTTGCATTGAAGGGAAGTTACATGAGACGGCTCACCCTCCCACGACTATCATCTATTCAAAAAGACCCCTAGAGCTTCTTCACATGGACCTCTTTGGGCCTCCATCTTTTGATAGTCTTGGGGGTAGAAAGTACTGCTTGGTGATAGTGGATGATTACTCAAGATACACCTGGGTATACTTCTTCAAGAAGAAGAGTGAGACCCAGCAAACCGTCATCAACTTTGCAAATGAAGCTCAACGGCAACATGAAGCAAAGATTTTGATGATCAGAAGTGACAACGGCACCAAATTCAAGAACTACACCTTCGATGAGTTTCTTAGTGATGAGGGGATCAAACATCAATATGCAGCTCCTTATACCCCTCAACAAAACGGTGTAGCGGAGAGAAAGAACCGGACTCTGATGGATGTGGCAAGAACCATGATGGCGGAATTCAAATCTCCATACAACTTTTGGGCCGAAGCCATCAACACCGCTTGCCATGCATCAAATCGGATCTATCTCCGCAAAGGCTTGAACAAAACTCCATATGAGATCCTTACCGGTAACAAACCCAATCTCAAGTACTTCTGGGTGTTCGGGTGTAAGTGTTTCATCCTCAAGAAAGGTGTTCGGTTGTGTAAATTTGAATCTAGAGCTCATGAGGGCATATTTGTTGGTTATGCTACAAACTCTCATGCTTACCGTGTCCTCAACAAGTCCAATGGACTCATTGAGGAGACGATTAACGTAGAGTTTGATGAAAATAATGGCTCCCAAGTGGAGCAAAGTGGTACTTGTGATGTAGGTGATGAAATTCATCCTCAAGCCATAAGAAGAATGGGCGTTGGATATATCCTACCCATTGAGGAACCCCTTGTGGCCGACGGAGAAGGATAATGTTCTACTCAAGTGGAACCATCACCAACCCAAGACCCACACGCTTCCGAAGAACAAAGTAAAGGCCCTCAACCGAATGAACAAGGCCAAGTGCAAGATCAATCACAAGATGGTGGGGAGCCACCAAATGATGCACAAGGCCAAGTTCTGTCCTCCGAGCAAGATCAAGGTCAAGGGGAAGCTGAAGATCAAGATATAGCTCCTGACGACGCTCAAGATGATCAAGTCAATGCTCCTCAGTTATCTCTTGAAGTGCAATTAGAGCGTCGTGCAGCAAAAGTTGCCTCCAGGCTTGCTTCCAGAGAACATCACATGGAGAACATTCTAGGAAGCATCAAAAGGGGGGTAAGCACTCGTAGACAATTAGTAAACTATTGTGCTCATCAAGATTTTGTCTCCTGTGTTGAACCTCAGAAGGTTTATGAGGCACTCGAAGACCCTGATTGGCTTAATGCCATGCATGAAGAACTCCATAACTTCGAGCGCAACAAGGTGTGGTGTCTGGTGCCAAGGCCAAAGGAGAACCATAATGTCATTGGAACCAAGTGGATCTTTAAGAACAAGCAAGATGCTCATGGCATTGTCATCCGCAACAAGGCGCGTCTGGTGGCTCAAGGCTACTCCCAAGTCGAGGGTATCGACTACGGTGAAACCTTTGCCCCTGTTGCTCGCCTTGAATCCATTCGTTTGTTGCTTGCCTATGCTTCCCATCATAACTTTAAATTGCAACAAATGGATGTGAAAAGTGCATTTCTTAATGGTCCTATTAATGAGTTGGTGTATGTTAAACAATCCCCGGGGTTTGAGGATCCTAAGCTCCCCAATCACGTGTACCAACTCGATAAGGCACTCTATGGCCTTAAACAAGCCCCACGTGCGTGGTATGAGCATCTTACCGAGTTGTTACAAGATCGTGGGTTTGAAATTGGGAAAATTGACCGCACTCTTTTTACTAAGAAGGTCAAAGGGGAGTTGTTTGTATGCCAACTATATGTTGATGATATTGTCTTTGGTTCTCCTAACAAAGCTTTCAATGATGAGTTCGCCGCACTCATGACCACACATTTTGAGATGTCCATGATGGGAGAGTTGAAGTACTTCCTTGGGATTGAGATCAAGCAAAGAAGAGAAGGGATCTTCATCAAACAATCCAAGTATACTCAAGACATGCTCAAGAGGTTCAATCTAAGTGATGTCCAGTCGGCTACTACTCCAATGCCAACCAAGTGCCAACTTGACATTGATCCCAATGGTAAAGCGGTGGATCAAAATGTATATCGCTCTATGATCGGTTCCTTGCTTTACCTTTGCGCATCTAGACCGGATATTATGTTGAGTTTGGGAATCTGTGCACGGTTTCAAGCCTCACCTAAAGAAAGTCACTTTGTGGCTGTCAAGCGAATCTTTCGATATTTGGCTCATACCCCAAACTTTGGCTTATGGTACCCAAGAGGAGCAAACTTCAACCTTGTAGGTTTCTCTGATTCTGATTGGGAGGGAGACAAAGTGGATAGGAAGTCCACTTCTGGAGGGTGCCAATTTCTTGGATGCTCTCTTGTTAGTTGGTCTTCCAAAAAGCAAAGTTGTGTGTATCTCTCGTCCACTGAAGCCGAGTATGTGGCTCCCGATAGTTGCTGTGCTCAACTCTTATGGGTGAGGCAAACTTTAAAGGATTACGGTGTGACTTGTGACAAAGTGCCTCTTTGGTATGACAATGAAAGTGACATCAAGATTTCTCTCAACCCGGTGCAACACTTCAAGACGAAGCATATAGAGATTCGGTATCACTTCATCCGGGATCATATACGGCAAGGAGAGATCTAGCTTCACTATGTCAACACTCATGATAACCTTGCAGATATCTTCACGAAGCCATTGGATGAAGCAAGATTTCGCGAGTTAAGGCATGAGCTAAATATCATTGATTTGAGCAATGTGGTTTGAGCACGTGCACACCCCACCATACTCTTCATAGTGTCTTATCTAGATGTAGGCATGGACATAGGGGGAGCATTGTTCTCTCAATGAACTCTCTCTCCCCCCATTATGCATAAATTGATCTAGTCTTTCATTAACTATCTTTGATGGTACTAGTGCTTTAAGGACGAGTTTTGGTCATGGGCCCAAGGTTAAAATCTTCGCGGCGCCATACCTCTAGACTCAAACATAGGTGACTTCGGTCACCGCCCTATCTTGTAGAGGGGTCTCTTGTCTCTTGCTAGCACTGTTCAAGATATCTTCCGACATGCCGATAAATCGGCCGATTTATCGCTTACCGTTGTCTGGCCGATAAGATAAATCGGCCGATAAATGAGCCGATATGGTGATAAATCGGCCGATATGCCGATAAACTGGCCGATTTACCCCTTATCATGGGTCGACCGATAAGTTCCCGATAAGCGATATCTCCAACATTGCTTGCTAGTATGTGTGTGTGAGTGGTGGTTTGTTTTTACCTCCTTGTGTGTTTCTTTTTGAGCTTTGCCTTGAACTTTTTGTTGTCGTGGCGTGCTGGGCGGTACTACCACTGGTGGTGCGCGGTACTACCGCTGCGGGGAGGTACGTGGGGGTTATATTGGGGCACGGGGAGGTTTCTCTCCCCCATACCCATTCATTCGCCCCCTCGTTCCTCTCTCTCTCTCTCTCTCTCCAGCAGTTCATCGCCGCGGGAGGGCTCCGGCGGATCTCCTCCTCCGGGGTGTTCCTCTCCTTTTCCTTCGGTGGAGTCGATCCCCACCAAGTCCTCTTGCCATGGAAGCCGGTATTGCCCCCGTTCCTCTTCTTCTCGTGTATCTTTTTCAGATCTTGTGTTGTAGGGGCAATAGTGTTTGCATCTTTAGATTTTTGGCTAAATCTAGGCTTGAGTAGGATGGAGAAAGCAACTAGACTATCTAGATTAGAGTATGATAGAAATATTTTTGAATTTGACAGGCCGGTAGTGCCGGATCTGACCATGATAGTAGGAAACCGCTGTTTCCCCGCCTCGAGCGGTACTACCGCTCCCTGGAGCGGTACTACCGCTTAACAGATCACGGTACTACCGCGGGGTGCCTAGTTCACTCATATTTCTTCATTCCTTGATCTTCCTTTGTTGTGTTCATTGGCTTATGCTCGTTCCTTTTGGTTGGTTCGTCTGTTTTTGTGTTTGGTTCTAGGTGATGAACATCCTGAGCATCAGGATCGCCATATCAACCCCAATCGTGCAACCTCAAAGCGCTACCGCACATCTGAGTCTGCTGGAGGTTCCTCGAGTGCTCCACCTCCACCTCAACAGAAGAAGAAGGCCATGGCAAAGCCAAAGGGCAAAAATGTGACACAAATGAGTGGCAAGGAGTTCTGGGCAAGGCATCGCCGCAATCCCTATGAGGTTGATCAAGAACCCAATTTGGTCAACCGTCCGTTCTGGAATCGCTTTCAGTTTGCTGACTACTTTGATGTGCTCAATGCTAAGAAGAATCTCTTTGTCAGTGTTCGCTCCATCGACACGGAATACCTGGAGAAGGATCCTGTGTATTTTGGCGATGCTCTTCATATGTGCACTCAGCTCAACATTCTTCAGATCATTCAGTTCAACAAGGACTTTGATGCAGATCTTGTGGCTCAATTCTATGCCACGGTCCATCTAGGGACGGATGAGGACAGAACTCTAACATGGATGACCAATGGCATACTGTTGTCTGTCAAGTGGAAGGCGTTCATGGAGTTACTTGGGGTGGAAGACCAGGGGCTTGAGACACTAGTTGGCTTTCGTCCTCATCAGAACGCTACCTCCACTCACAAGCAAGCTCTCTGGCCCTACTGCACTGTGAAGGTCCTCCCCGAGACTAAAAAGGTAACATATGAGTTGTCTACCTATCTGGATATCCTTCACCGCATCTTCCGTGAGACTATTTTCCCTCGGATTGGGAATCATGATATGGTTCACTCCTATCTTGTGGACATGCTTCTCTTTTGCCAACATCAGTTAGAGAGGAACACTAGTGAGACCCTGGATATTTCACATGTGATGTGGTCTGAGCTCTTGTCTGCTATTTCTGAACGCAAGTGCCTGATCTATGGACCTTTCATCATGCTGCTGATTGAGAAGGCTTGGGATCATGTCTATCCCAACGTATTGCTGGAGACTGGAGAGTTGGTGTCTCATGAGATCAAGCGTCTGAGGCGGAAGGACAACTGGGGCACTCATGCTTCCAAGACTGGAGGCTCATCCTCCGCTGCTGCTATGGAGACTGAGGAGGCTGAGGTTGAAGCATATGATGATGATGACTATGAGCCATCTTGTGCAGAGCCCTCGTGGGCAAAGAAGCTCAAGAAGAAGATGAAGAAGCTGTTTTGCATGGAGTCTCATGGTCAGTACATGACTCATGTGGCAGAGAAGAAGGCCAGGGGACGTCACAAGGAGCTCATGCATCAGTTAGGTGCGATCGTGGCCAGTGGCTCTAAGGAACAGGTAAGCGAGGAGGAAGAGTGGATCAAGCAGCACTGCCCATGGACAGATTCCGATGCCGAGCAGTTTCAGGTCGGCGACGACAAAGAAGATGACCCTGCTGAGATCTGATGTTCGAGACCTTCTCGTGCTCTCACTTGGAGCCGTAGCTTAGCTCTCTGCCCTTTTGGTGTCTCGATGCCAAAGGGGGAGAGAGTTTAGGGATTTGTGCCTTTGTGTTTCTGTCGCTTGTGTGCTTTCCGTTTCTTGTGGTTTGGTTGGTTTTTCGTGAGACCTAAGTTCCCATCATATGGTGTAAGACATATGCTACCCTATCTTATTTATGTACCTGGTACTCTCTAGCATCCATGATTATCTTACTATGTACTATGCTCTCATATATCTTGCTTAGGTTGTTGGTCTCTAAAATATAGGGGGAGTCCTAGTATGTGTGCCGTGCAGTCCAAAGCACTTATCTAGATAGCACACATCTAGGGGGAGCCCGTCTATATTTTAGGGGTGTGGATTTTGTATTTACGTTATGTCATTATTTCTTTTGTGCAAATCCCGTTTTGTCATCAATCCACCAAAAAGGGGGTGATTGTAAGGGCATATTTAGCCAAATGGTGTTTCGGTGATTGATGACAATGTGTTTGCGGACTAATCATGTGTTCTAAGCTCTTTCAGATACATCTCACAAAGGCACAAGAAGATTAGATGCCCCTCGGAATCTATGGAAGATGGTGTTTCCTTTTGCTTAGTTTTCGGTGGTTCTGAGTAATAGGAAAGCCGTACTATTAAGAGGGGATCCGCTTTGGTAAGGTTTGGGTGGAATCAACACGTACACTTCTTTATTGCACCCACCATTCCTTCCCACCGCAATGGAGTTCTTCTTTCCCATCTTCTCTAGTTTTTCCTGGCTCCAGCGGTAGTACCGCGGGTACTAGCGGTAGTACCGCCTGTGTGCCTCAAGCGGTAGTACCGCCCCACTAAGCGGTAGTACCACTTGGTGCACACAGCAGTAGTACCGCTGCTGACCCGTGCTACCACCGCCTCAACTCACAAGCGCGTTTTCGTGTCAAGTTTTGCGGTGCTAGGTGCGGTAGTAGAGGCGGTAGTACCGCTCCCAGCGGTAGTACCGCCTTGAGACCGCGGTAGTATCGCTCTAGGTCCCTCCCCCCTTGGCGCGGTAGTACCACTTGAAAGGAAACGGTAGTACCACTCTATAAGTGGTAGTACCGCTCCCTCAAGCGGTAGTACCGCTCTGTGCGGGGCTGAGTGGGGGATAACAGTTGGATTGTTCCCCCCACTATATAAAGGCTTCTTCTTCTTCCTTGTTGATTCACCTCTTCCCCCACATACTCCATTGTTGCTCCAAGCTCCATTTTCGCCCGATCTCCCTCCCTAGCCAATCAAACTTGTTGATTTGCTCGGGATTGCTTGAGAAGGCATCGATCTACACTTCCACCAAGAGATATTTGATTCCCCCCACTAATCCCTAGCGGATCTTGTTACTCTTGGGTGTTTGAGCACCCTAGACGGTTGAGGTCACCTCGAAGCCATATTCCATTTTGGTGAAGCTTCGTGGTATCGTCGGGAGCCTCCAATTCAGTTGTGGAGACAGCCCCAACCTTGTTTGTAAAGGTTCGATTGCCGCCTTCAAGGGCACCACTAGTGGAATCACGACACCTTGCATCGTGTGAGGGCGTGAGGAGAATACGGTGGCCCTAGTGGCTTATTGGGGAGCATTGTGCCTCCACACCGCTCCAACGGAGACGTACTTCCCCTCAAAGGGAAGGAACTTCGGCAACTCATCCCCGTCTTCACCGGTTCCACTTGGTGGTTATTTCTTTCCTTTACTTGTGCAAGCTTGACTTGTTTATCTCTTATAGCTTGCTTGTGTGGTTGTTATCTTTACTTCCTATTAGTTGTGTTCTCAGTAGCATATCTAGACAACTTACTTCAATGCTTAATTTAAAGTGGTTAAGAAAAGCTAAAAATTGTTAGTTGCCTATTGACCCCCCCTCTAGTCAACCATATCGATCCTTTCAAGCGCGACCGTTGTCTTCGTCATCGTCGTCCGGCATAGAGGTGGGGAAAGGGACGAGACGAGGGCCGATTCGAATTTGCTTGGGTTGGCGGCGAAGGGATTTTAGAAATCTGGGCGCGGAAGGGGACGGTGGAGAAGGGAGATTTTGCAGGGCTGGAATTGGGGCTGCCAGATATTTCAATCCAAAACATGGAAGCGTGATCTTATTTTGCCGTGCGATGCATGCGACCACCACGACACGACCCTGGTCTGCCTGGTGCGCCTACATTTGAGAATGCAAATGAATCTTCTTTCATTTGCAAACGAATCTGTATGTATTACAATGCCCGTGTTTTCCTTGCAATAATTAGTCATTCGAAACGAGATACTATTAATTAATTAATGAGGAGTTATTTGAAAAAAAAATCAAAACAGTATCCATAGTATCCACGCTAACGTGGATTAGAGTGTGTGTCACATAATTAGTTATTTGAATTAGAGTGTGTGTCACATAGCGATCTCCAATTCTAACGTGGGTTTCGCATTTCACTATATCCACGCTACTTTTTTTAATACAAATTCATATGTATATGATGAACACCATGGTAGTGAGAAAACTTTTGGATGGATTCAAACATATGACCTACAAAATAGCAGAACAAATCGACTCAGTGTCAGCTTTTCAAAACCTAGTATGGCACGAAGTCGAAATAATTAACCATATGCATGGTCCTCAGTTCAAATCTTACAGTGTACACCGAATTGAAACATCGATATTAAGTCTCATAATATCTACATTCAAATGTTGTT
>LR738714.1:635038369-635048436 GCA_902687465.1 Secale cereale
CCTATATTGGTCAATCTTCCTCTCCTAACCACCTTAGGAAGGTATGGGTTTCCAACACACATCCATTATTTCTCTCCATGTTTCGATCTCTAACTCTCTCAACTACGCAACCCCCTTTTTCCACTCCGTTACGAAATGTATTTACCTCACACACCCGCCATTGCACCCGATGCCGAGCTCTCTCTCTCTCCCTCCCGCGCTAAATACATGCATTACCTATCTAGCCCCCAACCTCTCGTGCACATTGTCTATCTAGGTCACTCTCTCCATCCCGTCTCACTCTTTCGATCGCACGACGACCCTATGTGATCGATTGACCTTGCTTCCTCCCACGCACAAAATATATCTACACGTCTGTGACTGGATCATATATATATTTGTTCAATCGGACAACCCTCACCCTTGCCAAAAGCTCAATCAGACAATATCTCTCCAGAGCATATATATTTGTTCAATGAATGTCGTACCACACTCACTTTGTCTCTCTATCTATATGTCTCTCGATTGACCTCGCTTTCTCACGCCGTATATTCCACACATTGAAGCTACCTCTCCATCCCTCGCAAAGCCGGAGCTATTTACATTGCGAGGGGCACTCCAACCTTGGATTAATTTGTGTAGGAATTTATTCCGGTCGTTTTAGATTATATTTTCGTAGCATTCGGCCCACAACTACTCGAAACACCGTTGCAACCCCCGCAACTCCTCTAGTTGATTTCCCTATGGCCCGGTCATCGCTTTCTCGCACGTCCTTTCTCGCCTTCAACGTCGCACCATGGTATTATTGCAAAAAACTCTGTTATTCTCTTTAATTATTACAAATAAGCTACAAACTACACACCGATAGTCCACTTGGAATGGAATAAATTTTGACCCACAAATTAAAGTGCTACAAACTACACACCGAAGGGCCCACATGTCATGAAACAAATTTGGACCCATATACAAATTAAAAAATAAAGGACGAGGATCGAACATGCGACCAGGGCCTTCAAGCCGCACGTCAATAGGCAACTCACGTAGAACAGCACTGTTGTTGTACCTCCCTTTGTTCACATAATGTTTTTATATTACCACAACCCATTTAATTGATAAATGTAATATTTTTTAGTACTATTTGCCTTGACTTACTGGTGGGTTCCATGTGTGCTCTCTCTCTCCCCCCCTTCCGCGTTTAGACGCACGGGCAAACACGAAGAACTCGCGGGCGATGTTGCCGTTGACCATATCTGGACGCGTTCACAAGTTACGGCACCAGTTTCACGTGCTAGCAGCACTAGTCAGTGTGTACGTGCAATGCACGATAATTTGGAAGTATATTAAGTACATGTGGATGTTAAGTAGGATATTATTTGCGTGTTATTATGTGATTAGCACTATTTTTGGTATGAAATTAACTGCACGCTAAACGTGTTGATCGCTCGACATTGATGCAGTCCAGGTCATTGGATGACAAGAAATACATGTGGCTTGATGACGTTTTATATTTAATTTGATACGTCTCTAGCAGAGCATTCAATCGATCAAACCATAGATTTCGTTCAGTCTCACTCTGACTTTAAACTATATGACGATTGATCTAAAATAAACGGAAATGATAAACATTCGGATTTTAAGCATGGCAATCCGAACGATTTTCATGGCAAATTTAGATTACACGGCGGTGACGCGGGCGTCTTGCGGTGGGAAGCGGCTCCTCTGCCGTGCTCTGTGTGTCATCGGGCCACTGACCGACGGCGACAGCGGCGTCTTGCGCCGTTGTTGGCATACTCCTGGACGTTGGCCTAGCTTCAAGGAAGGCCACAGTGTTCTGGACTTTGGAGCGAGTCAACTGGCGGGAGGAGGTGGCTGGCGTTGGTGCAAGGAAGCGGTCGACAGCGGCCATCCATGCCGCTGAGGGGGGCACTGGCACACGTGCGGGGACATGCGCTGTCAACGGCGCGGCGGAGAACTTCGTGTGCACGGGCACCGGCACGGGTGCGCACATCAGTGCACGCGTAGGCGCATGCGCTGGCAGGTGCACGGGCACCGGCATGGGCGTGCGCGTCAGTGCACGCGCAGGTGCATGTGCTGGCAGGTGCACGGGCGCGTGAAAGTCGGCGGGGACCTCGTGGAACCACGTGGCATCAAGCTCGGCGACAATGTGCGGCTCCCAGCCCATCAATGCCATGGGGATGGGCGCTGGTGCAGTCGGGCCGACGGGAGCTGGAACGAGAGCGGAGACAGGCGCGGCGTCTTCCTGCAAGGCCAGTTCAAGCTTGTCCCAAAGCGCCTTATGTTCTCGAGACTTCGGCTGGGTGTCTTCCTTAGGAAACTGGAAGACTAAGGGTAGACCATCGTGATGCGGCATGGCGTATGTTTAGGTCAGGCTGGTTGGAGGTAGACGACAAGAGAATCGGAGAGGAAGAGAGAAGATTTTAGCGATACCGGGTAGTGCGGGGTTGACTTTAAACTGCGGCGCCGGCGATATTAAAAGTGGGAGCAGTTGGGACGAAGGTAGGCGGCGGAGCCTGGTCAAAGTGCTCGCCTCCCGGTGAGCCTGCACAGCGATCTGCTCGCACGCCTCCCTGTCAGCCGGCGCAGCGGTCTGCTCGCACACCTCCCATCGACTCACACGCTTGCTCGGACGGCACCTGGAGATGAGAAGCGGGACTCGTGGCAGCACGTAAACGCCCACGGTTTCAATAGTGAAAGCGTTCGCCTTTAACGTGACAGGTCTTTGTTCCAAAATACCTTGGCTCTTCATTTGTGCAACTTGTCATAAGCAGCTTGTCTCAAATTGAAGAAAAAATACAAATTAATATTTGTGCCATATCACGTGACCATGCTCAGTTTCAAGAATTTATGGTCACTTTTGGATTTTTTGAAATTTAAGATCCAGGATTCGAAATAATATCATAACCTGCATCATGCAATAAATTTTGAAGCCATACATCTGTCCTGTTGTATTTCTTAAGAAAGGATTTGGTCAAAAATTTTGTTTAGTTAGACTTCAGACAAGTTATATATGCAGAGCAAACGGTTAATCCCTCCATACCAGTGCATAGCCTGATATATTAACTCAAGTACTAGGCACGAACAAACGGGCTCAATTCTGTGCTCATCCTAGTGTAGTAGTAGTAGTAGTACTAGGCAATGTAGTTGACGGGTGACCTTGGCGAGCGGCGACCGAGGGAATTGAATCGTGCTCGGTGCGGTAGGTAACGTTGTCTAGTAACTAAAGCATCCCTCCGTTGTTCATTGGTACTAGTCATTATGGACCGGGGACATGAGGGGAATTTCCTAGGGCTGGAATTTTGGCCGCCAGATATTTCGACTCGAAACGCGGAGGCTCGACTGGTTGGTGATGCCTAATGTGCGTACCACGCACGCCACCAGAAGGACACGAGCCCGTTTTTTTCTTTTTTTAGGATCAACACGAGCCAAGGTCTGGCTGGTACACCATTGGGTCTTACCATTCGAGAATACGAAAGGAACCTTTTAAATTGCCGAACGAATCTATGTGTATTACAATACCCGTATTTTCCTTGCAAATACTAATCTCAACGTGGTAATTGATTTATGACGACTTGTTGAATTAGAGTGAGTTTGTGATATAGTGATCTCAACGTGGATTTCACATTTCATGGTATCCTTGGTAAGTTTTTCAATGCAAATTCAAATTTAAAAGATGAACAATATGGAGGTGAGAAAACTTTGTATGTATCAAGCATATGACCACACACACACACACACACACACACACACACACACACAGAGACACCCACACGTGAACACAACAACAATCCAATAAGTATATTGCATCTATTTTTCCAAACCATGCATGTATGACACGAATTAAAAAATACTCCTTATTTTCCTAAATATTAGTCTTTTAGAGATTTCAACAAGCGGCTACATACGGAGCAAAATGAGTGAATCTACAGTCTAAAATATGTCTATATACATCCATATGTGCCAGCCCACTTGAAATCTCTAAAAGGACTAAAATTTAGAAACGAAGGGAGTAAAATGTAAGACATGCATGGTCCTCAATTCAATATTTAAAATGAACATGAAACTGAAACATGAATATTAGGTCTAGTACTACAGTACATGCAAATGTTGTGTATAATTAGGCGGAGCTATGATTGTCGGGGGTCAACCCCTCGACCTTAGATAAAATTGTGAAGCTCTGTTTAGGGTTGTTTAGATTATATTTGTCCCCACCCTCCCAACCACCGATTGGTTGTGCACCCCTACCCCTCCTCCCGGGAGAATATCATGTGCCCCATACCTTAGATATGCCGATACGAGTTGCTTGGAGCTTGTAGATCTGAGATATAGCAGCTCACATGATGTCTTAATATTTTTATAGGAAACCTTGATGAGTTTGAAAATTGCACACAATTTGTACAAAAACTATACAAAAACTACTCACATGCCCTTGGATCCCATATCCAACGACCTCGAAGCTCGTATCACCGTAGCATCTAAGATGAAGGAGCACATCATATTCTCCTATATGTAAGAATATCATGTGCTACCACACCTTAGATGCTTTCGTGATACAAGATCTTCGGAGCTGTTGGATTTGTGACCCAACACCTCTTCGGTGGTTCGAATGATTTTTTGCAGAAAAGCCACCAAAGAGTTCGGCCACTACTTACAAGCACAAAGACTGCTCAGATGCCATTGGATCTCAGATCAAACGACCTCAAAGCTCGTATCACCATAGCATCTAAGATGAAGGAGGACATCATATTCTCCTGTATGTAAGAATATCTTGTGCTACCACACCTTAGATGCTTTGGTGATACAAGCTCTTCGGAGCCGTTCGATTTGTGACCCGACACCCCCTCGGTGGTTCGAATGATTTTTTGCAGAAAAGCCCCCAAAGAGTTCGGCCACTGCTTATAAGCACAAAGACTGCTCAGATGCCATTGGCTCTCAGATCAAACGACTTCGAAGCTCGTATCACCATAGCATCCAAGCTGCGAGAGCACCTTATGTTTTCTCGCACGAGAGAATATGAGGTGCTCCCGCACCGTAGATTCTATGGTGATACGAGTTCACGGAGATCTAATGGCCCACAGTAGGATGTTTGAATGTTTTTGCAATATACGGCTGAGGTTGTTTGCGAATTGCGCAGAAAGTACAAGTAACGGGTAATATCACCGTAGCGGGTAATTAAGCTACGGGGAGCACCTAATATGAGCAACGGGCAGCCGTTGGATCCAAGATGCAGCGGCACACACGAGGCCTGAATGTTTTATTTGCAAAAAAGACCTTTGGAGAGTTTGGAAATTGCGCATAATTACAAAGACTACTCGCAAGCCATTGGATCTCACTTCCAACAGTGTAAAAACTCGTATCACCATAGCATCTAAACTTACAAAATACGTGTAACTTGTGCCGTTACTTGTCTAACCGTGCAAAGTGTTTGTTCAAAAAACCATCCTACACTGAAATATCGGAACAACACACGGGGGTCCCACTTGTCATTAATCAAATTTGGACCTAAAACTTACAAATATGAAAGACGAGATTCGAACAGGCAACCTGGACTACAAAGCGTAAGTCGATAGCCTGAAACAACAACGTTTGTTGGCTTTGTCCCATAACTTGATTTTATACAATATTACGTTGAGTAGAGTAGAGGGAGTGCCTCGTCAACACGTGCATGACCGTTGACTCACTTACTGGTGGGTCCCAGGTCTGCGATCTCTCTCTTCTCTCCATCGTCTAACCTTTGCACGGGCACACACACGAAGAACGGCGCTAGCTTGCCGTGGTGTTATTACAACTAAAAGAAAAAGCTTGGAACATAGAAGAATCGCCTAGAACAAGAGACGTTGTGGCTGGTCGAGACGGAGCTAACCACACCTATCCTCCGTGCCATGTTAGCGTGATGAAGATGTGTGGCTAGTGAGGTGTTTTCGACCGACTGGCTGGGTCCCGAGGTCAAACCTTAGGTACTACGTCTGATACAATAAATTTTTACACGCACATTTTTCCTCCGTGCCGAGACATGGCACACCCTACTGCGCGGTTTTGGGGTCCTCCCGGGTGGTGCACGCATATATTTTTCCTGACGTGGGACGCCCTACCGCGCGTTTTTGCCGAAGCAAGTAAATGAGTCATCAAATCACGAAAGACCACTTTTCCCGCCGAGTACATTAGTGAAGCACGGTGGCTAGCTATTTGGGCTAGTTCGACCGATTAGCTAGGCCGCCGCCACATTTGTTTTTTCACCCCTTTTTTTATCTACTTGCCGATAGGTAAATTTAAATATCCACTGCAATGTTGCTCTGGTGTTTGAGTGCGGCAGGATTTTTAATTTTTTTGATTGACGGGAGCAGGTGCGGCAGGAATTTTAATTTTTTGATTGATGGGAGCTTGCGCAGCAGCAATTAGTCAGATGACTCCGCTTGTAAAACCCACTGCTCCCTGATGTGAGAAGTCGCTGACTGGTGTTTTACCATGGTGAAAACCAAAAGATTTCCCGGTCCTTGGCTGGCTCCCTCCGGCTTCCCGTAGATTGCATTGCCTTTCAGCCGTTTCGCCCCCTGCATCACCAACGTCTTCCGCCTCGAGAAGTAGAGGGACTTCGGTGTTGTTTAGGCGCCCTCTGCATGGGCATGTCCATGTCTCGACGCAACATGACCGTTGGATCAAACTCAGACGGTGCAGATCATACACTGTAGTACAAAGCGTGTGGGTGTGTTTGGTTGCACTCTCATCTCAATATACTCCTCTATCTAGGTGTGTATGTCACCTTACGAAAACCAAATAATCTGAAAACACTTAGGCATGGTACATTAACTCCCTCCCCGTTTCTTGTTTTGTGACATATCAACCAATAAGAGACGTGGGCCGTGCATGCTTTCAATGACTTGAGACTAATAATCATGACATGTAGTGGTTAATTCATTGCATGCAATGCTATTAATTAGCAAAAAGACATTAAGTTTTCTCGTTTTCCTCTCCACCTTGGTCGCAGTGCACAACGTAAGATGACTTACACACCTAGACGGAGGGAGTAGTTGTTTCCTCTTCGTGTATTTGTGTTAACATACTAGTGTGGACTCATGCACCCTTCATGCCCTCTGCCAAACACCCAAAAGTGGGTCGAGAAGGGAACTTTTGCTCCCATCCCGTGCATCCTTCATACACCCTGCCTAACACTATTCGTGCTTCTTATGGTTCATGTTTCATGGAGTACTGTAGCATCATACTCTCCGTGCGCTGTACACTTAGTTCTGTTAACATTGATCTCACCGTTCATTCTCGACCGGACAGTCGAGAAAGTGGTACTATGTCACTACATTACTGTTCATATAGTTGACATGCGCACAACATCATTTGTTGTCGTCATATCTTACTACACTAGCAACAAGATTATGTAGTACTTACGTATGAACCACTGCACATGCCTAGTAGTAGGAGCACTGTGTATGTTCAAGTGGCTGCCGTGCTTCGCACTCCTCTGTCGTAAGAGTGGAAACGCTTGCTGTAATCATTTTTTTTCTTCAGAAAAACAGTGGACATGCTCTACGGTGCGGATCCTCCTCCAGCCATGCACACATACCAGAATCATTTCATCAAACACTTGGCATACACTGTACTGACAGCTGTTAACTGAAACTGTCGATAGACAGTTCGACAGTTCGTCAGTTTCGTCAGTTCATCAGGCGCAGAGACAAATCTCGTCAGTACCTCCTTGGCTCAATGCTGCACTGCACCTTCTTCTTATCCAGTGCGCCGCACGCTCGCTTGGCCGCTTCTGGGCGTCGGTGGCACTCTGGCCCGACTACGCCGGCGACTGCCACGACAACAGCGACGCCCGTGCCTACTGACAGAAGCAACCCCGCGGCTCAACGCCGTTTGGCACCGCCCAAACCACCCCCGCGCTCCACGTGTCCATCTCCACTGCCAACGCACGCCTGCCGCACCGTCGCCGTGGCCTAGCGTGCGCAGAACGCGTTTTCTGCCGCCGACGTGCCGCACGGCCGTTCCGTCGGGGACAGCCCGTAACTCCCCCTCCCCTGCTAAGTTAGGCGCGGGAATGGAACCACTACAGCTCCTAGATGATGCTCAAGCCCCTAACTCCACCGTCCGACCACTGCAGCACCGTAATCGACTCGCCGGACTTATCCATTCACGGCAGCCACCTCGGGCCGGCTATATAAGGCACACCCAAGCTCGTTCTCGAGCCCGCACACCTTCACTACCTCCCTAGACCACGCCCAGCCTCTGGAAGAGCCCCAAGGGGCCCTTCTTCCCCAACTCTGGCCAACTCCCTCCGCCTCGGGCTCCAGCTTCGCTCACTCCGGTGAGAGCTTCTCCGCCGCCGTGGACTCGAGCGTAGCACCCTGGCACCCACCTAGACCTAACCCCCCACCTCAATTTGATCACAAGAACCCTCTCCGATGAGGCCCACGACCACCCGAGCCGCCGTCCGCCGGAGACAGGGTCGCCATCGACGTGGGGCTCGCCGACACTCAACTCCACCACAGTTCGACGCGGAAGACCACCGAGAGGCCATACGTATCACTCCCCTCCCCTAACTCGCCATGGATCGACGCCGGCGATCACCGCAGCACCGGCGCCTGCGCGGCTCTGTTTCCAGTTTTCAAACCCGACGAGTGGGGCCTCCTGTCAGCCTCACATCTCTTCCCCCGAACCGATTTCTGTAAGCGCCTTCGGGCAAAGTACGTTTTCTCCTTCAGTTGACGTACTGCGTACCGGTTCGCTTTGTTGTTTTCTGTTCTAGCCCCTGGAACTTTTCTGTTTCATTACAGATGAGTCCCTAGACAGAAACTCTAATATCTTTTAAACTAAAAATGATTTTCAGTTGATTCTTTTTCTGTGCTCTTTAGTTTTTTGCCTAGTTTTTTATCATATTTATGTGGAAATTTTTGGAGCAACTTTATTTGCACGCGTGGTATTTATGTTAGTATTTATTTGTTTGAATACATAGATACCGGAGGCCGTGACGGAGACGCGAACCACACCGAATTAGGCTCCGACTTCTCAGAACTAGGCAAGCATGTTTGAACCTCAGATATGATGAGTGTGTTGCATGTTTGCTCGAGCAGTTCCTCTCATAAGCATGGTCATATAAGCATTATGTATGGTTATATTTCATGCAAGCAAGCTTCGAGCGAGCCCCGAATGAAAATTGTTGGACCACCTCGATCATGTGGTGACATGAGGGGTGGAATGCTGGTATTGTTGGAGCATGCCAGTAGTTGGTTAACTCAGTATCAACGGAGATCATGTCATGATTCCGTTCGTCTCCTTTTCGGTACTATCATAGGCTGTCCATTGGGATTACGGTCTAGTCAGTTGTAAACCACTTCCCAAGTACACACCAAGTAGAGGGGCCGGGATGAGGGTTCCATGGCCCTGGATTAAAGCCCGTCATCCGGTCAGGGGGCATGGGTGTTTCCGGTTGGGACCGAGTGGGGGGCACCCCTTAGAGCGCGCATATATAAATTTGATCCCATGCTATTCGAGGTTGTAGCCTCCCCATCTTAAAGTTTTTCGTGAATGTCGTCGTGGGTGATTCCGGACGACAGGATGTTAAATGGGTGTGTACTGGTTAGTTGGGTTTCTACTAAAACACCGTAGACGGGACTAGCCCACGTGGCTAGTAGAACCCGTTGGCTATGAGTTAATAGTACAATCTCTGCAGAGTTAAATTCCTTCAGTAGCCATGTTTATGGCCTAGGGTCAATCTTCGTGTCAACTCGGTGACCGTCTCTAATAATTCTTGATGGAGATAAGAGTAGTATCTTCGTCAAGTTCATTTGGTTGATGAACTCACCAACTATCTCTGTATTGATTTACTTTCAGAAGTATTTCATCCTTATACTATGGTTATTTATAAGCCCTTTATGTGATGTCGCTCAGACGTCCGACTGTGGCATTCTTTTGTTTATAAGCCCTTTATGTGATGTCGCTCAAACGTCCGACTGTGGCATTCATTTTATTTATAAGCCCTTTCTGTGATGTCGCTCAGACGTCCGACTGTGGCATTCATTTTATTTATAAGCCCTTTATGTGATGTCGCCCAGACGTCC
>LR738714.1:635050227-635106205 GCA_902687465.1 Secale cereale
TGCCTTGACGCCCGCGCCCCCGACGCCCCGGCCTCCCCCGACTCTGCAGCAACGCCGCCGCCGCTCGCGCTCCCGACGCCCCGGCCTCGACGCCCGCGCCCCGGCCTCGACGCCCGCGCCCCCGACGGCCCGACCTCCCCCGACTCTGCAGCAACGTCGCCGCCCGGAGCTACGCCGGCGACCACTCCATACGCAAGTAGCCATCACTCCTCCCTCCTTCCTCTCTAATCACCACCAGAAAGTAATTTTTTTGTATTTCTGCCATTTTCGTTGAAGTACGCGGTTGAGATCAAAATTTAGGTCACTTGGATAAAAATTTAGGTCACTTGGATCAAAATTTGATTAGCCCGGTTGCTTAAACTAGCTCCTGATTATTGTTCTCATGAAGATGATGATATACTGATATACCTTTAAGATTCGAGCTTGCTCTTCAATGGTAGTCATTAGCAGGCATGGCATGGTATCTCCTCCTTCCTTGTGCACAACAGTCCAGTAAGGGCAGCAAGGAAATTGGTTGCAAACCTCGTAAGGGCAGCAAGTAAATTAGGTGCTCTGCTGGTAGAAGATGCAGAGGACGCTACTCTAGTAAGTCCAGTAGCGACAGAAATGTGCAAAAATGCCAGGCTTGATTCCTTCCAGTGCCCAAGGGGATAAAATTCTTGCTTAGCAAATGTGAAATGAATGCCGCCGATTTTGAAAGCATCCATCACTTCCAGATAACAAACTGCACCTGAGAACTGACTGCCTGCTTATTGTCCAAACAACTAGTAATCTTGATCATCAACACCTGAGATTCAACTTAATTTGGGCAGCATCAGGCTGAAATAATCATCCGAGGCATTGAAATTTGAGCCCTGCAAAAATGCAACATTGATTAAACTAGCTATTTGTCTGTCCAAAGTAACCTTGATCATCAACAGGCTGGGCAGGCAGATGCAAATAGTACAGTATTCATACATACAAATAGAACTGTATTCGTAAATACAAATAGTATGCGACTCAGGCTGCAGGTGGAACTCACTTAAAACTACATGTATATCTGGGTGATACACCAAGATGTCCCAACAAGGCAACAACCACCTAAAACTTTTGTGGGCATAAGCTTGCTGTTAGCTTGGTTGCAGTTTGGAATAGATAATTATAACTACTGCTTTCTTCTGAAATTAAACCTGTTAATAGAGAAACCTCGCAAGGCAATAATTAATTGATTAACAATCTTAGCTGAAATCACCATCATAGCATAAAGTAGAAACTGATTAAATCTTGACCCAATGTTTCCTCAGAAAAGCTTAAATTAGCAGAATGAACTACCACATCAGTCTATATGGCCAACTTTTGGAATTGTATGTTGTCCACATTGCGTTGTGCCACCTGAATATCATCTTCCTTTCCATCTGTATATAGGCTAAAGCAATGTTGAGGAGGCCCTGACCAATTGGTGGCACTGGAGCTCCTTGATTAACCTCTTCCGTAGTATAGTGAGTAATAGAAAATAAGCTATCAGAAAAAGTTACAGTTGTAGTGATGCTACTGTCTGGGGCCCCATCTTCTGGTAATGTAGGAATTTCAACTTGATGTTTCTGAGGTTGGATTGGTTCTGGTTGGGGAAAAGCCGAGTGCTGATCTTGTTCTTCTTGCTCCTCACAATCATTCGAGTCTCCATTTTGAGCATGAATATTATGGATAGGCAGTGGCTGAAATCCTGGAAAGTCATTAGCATGTTGAGGCACAAGGTGTGGGTCAACACCATCAGGTGGAATAGGGTCTTCATTAGCAGGCCCACCACTCAGCATTTCTTCCAAAAGGACTTCAACAGAACAAGTCCAGGACTCCTCTTAAAAATGCTCCCCCTCAGACCATCTTGTGCTCTTTCGAATGTCAATAAGCTCTAATTTTTTGGTGGAATAGATTAAACGTACTGTATTTCCAAACATTGCTTATTAGATGCCATGCCCTAATTTTTTGGTGGTGTTTTAGGATAAAGATCTTACACTTTTTGAACTCGTTTAAAATGAGTTTATAGAGAGGATAGTAATCAGATTGTGAGGATGGTATGTAGCAGAACTAGTGCAAAAGTGTTGACAATGTTAGTCCTAATGAGCCTAGGATGGTGCCACAGCTAGCTTGTCTAGGTACATATTTTTAGTTTATAAAGTTTAATCTCTTTGAAACATAGGAAATGTCGTCTTCCGACGACGATAGGATCCCGGAGTGCTCCTAGTGCGGTGACGACCGGGGTCTGTGCGACAGGCCTCACCTGGTAGACGGTCGTTACTTCAGTATTAAGCTCGACGAGACCTTCGATGTCGAAACAGTACGCAACGACAAGTCTTGTTTCGTAATTAATTAAGCACGATTTCTAGCTACTTCAACGTGTAAGTAATTAATTTTCTTCTTTTACATGCAACTAGTTTATCCCGTGTCATGCAAGACGCTATGTCTTGGAGAGGATGGGATTTGAAGATCATGAAACTTCGGAGACAAAGCAAATTCAACTAAGGACCATGCATAATGTTGATTTAGAAGTGGATTTGTACAATTCAAATAACGTAACCACTTTTGGTTGCAAGAATTGGGAATCATTTTGCAAGATATATGGTTTTTATGAGGGTATGCTTCTCACCATGGATCTTGGTAATCCGGATTCCATCGCCGAAGATGATTTGGACATTTGGGTCCTTGTTGACGATATGATTCCAATTCTACCGAGAAGTGAGTTTATCAAACATAGTTATTTAGTAATTTATATTGTTTATTTCAAAATAGTTGACAACTTATTTCCATTGATAGGTTATTTTGATTATTCAAATAATGTGAGGATGATGCTAGACATAACCTACTACACCCCTGGCTCAGAATGTACTTATAAGGACAAAGAGCAGATCATCTTCTTTTATTCCTTTCTTCTGGATTACATTCAACATCGCAATATTGATCCACAATATAGTCAATACGTCCCACTAGTGCACGTCTTGAACTACGTTAATATCAATGGAGATACCATGGTAAGATTTTTGTACTATTACGACATTCGTGCATGTTTTGCATTAGTTCTTCTCGAACTGAACTACAATGCTAACTACGAAGTCTTACTATATGTTTTGCAACAGATTCTCCCTAGTGACTGTGTGCCTCCTGTCATGTTTCAATCTGGTCAACTACAAGTTTTAAACATTCTGCCAGGTGAACCTACAAATCACATGTGTCCATATCGGATTTCTTCTAAAAATGAAGGAATGAGAATCAAAGAATGGCGAAAAATAACGAAAACTCGTAAGGAGGTACTTGGAAGCAATAGAGTGAGAAGGGCAAGAAATGGAGACAAGATAATCTGCGTTCTTCATAATGGCCCTTTAAATCTAATTGATTTAGAGACAAACGCCATCTTGTTTTATGCCATTTTATCTTAGAAAAATGCTACGTAGTAGAAGTTGTATGGTCGATAATGATGTGTAAGACTTATTATTTAATACCTATGTTGAGTTTTTATTATTATTATGATCGATGATGCATGATGCTAAGTTGTTCTATGAGCTATTATATACTCCCTCCATTCCGATTTACTCGTCGTGGTTTTAGTTCAAATTTGAACTAAAACCACGACGAGTAAATCAGAACGGAGGGAGTAGATTCTAATAGTTTCGATGTGCGTACCATATATGTTGGCTCCACGAGAAATTATATTTATATATATGCATAACCTGTGCAAAAAACAGAAAAAAAACCTAATATTCATACTAATGGCGCATCACAGCAGAGTGCGCCATTAGTATGCCAAAGCACCTGGCCCCTGGGAGGCATACTAATGGCGCACCACTGTGCATACTGATGGCGCATTAGTGGTGCGCCATTAGTATACCAGATACTAATGGCGCACCAGAGGTGCGCCATTAGTAAAGTATACTAATAGCGTGCTAGTAATGGCGCACCACCAATGCGCCATTAATGGCCAAACTAGGTGCGCCATTAATAGGCCTTTTCCTAGTAGTGCTACCATCCCCTTTGCCTACAGCAGGGAATTACTCACACATGGAAGGAGAAGTCATGGAGGGAGGATGGAGTGGTGATGATGATGACGATGGCGACGATCTCCCCTCTCCGGAGGCCAAATCAGCCTCCAGATTAGCCCTCCCGAAGAAGAACAGAGGGTGGCGGCGGCTCCGCGATGGAAACTGGGAAAACGACTTCTGTTCTGGGGTTTTCTCGTCACGGGGATAAATACGGGTCAAAGTAGGGCACCAGAGGGGGAAGGGCCCGCCCAGGCGGCCTCCCGGCGCGGCCAGGGGTGGGGCCGCGCCACCAGGGCGCCTGGGGCCCCCCTGGCCCCCCTCTGGCCCATCTTCTGGCACAAGGGCCCTTCGGGTGCGTGGATTTTCTGTGATTTTTCTTGGAATTTTCTGAGATACCTAAAAATCCATTTTCCTGCACACAATAAAACCATACAGGCAGCTCTGCTGAAAACAACGTCAGTCCGGGTTAGTTTAGTTCAAATCATGCAAGAATGAGGTCAAAACAATAGCAAAAGTGTTTGGAAAAGTAGATACGTTTGAGACGTATCAATTCCCCCAAGCTTAGCATATTGCTTGTCCTCAAGCAATTCAGTTCAACGAACTGGACGCGACAAAGAAAACTTTGACAAACTCTTCTGCTTCATTAGATGTATATAAGCATGTACTACGAAAAGAGTCTAGCAAGTATTGAAACAATGCTATGAGGACAATGCACGAAGCAATCCTTCTTTCAAGTGACCAATTACAAATACCTAAAAGTAAATAATATAGTACTGAAAATCAAGACAAGATTACATTGCACATAGCTTGAACATACTAGAGTGGTATCTCGCTAGCCTCCATGAGTGAAGCAAAACATAAATGCAGAAACTCCTCCAGAGTTTTAAAGGAGACTAGAACTAAGAATTTCAGAATAAATAATATCACAAGCATGCAGAAGACAACGTAATACTTTGGGACAATGCACATTACACTCAGAATGACAATTATGCTCTCTTAGTTGGTGCTTTGAAGAAAGAAGGTGGAGACTCTCGAACCGTGGAATTTGATGGCGAGGTTGAAAACCCATAGTTGGAAGCAAAGACTAAACATGTACCAGAGCTCTTGGTTTTGAAAACAGAGGTAAAAATGATTTTGGGAGGTGCATATTTTGTCAACGAATGTTAGTAGACAACCCAATTACTTCTCGAGCTGGACAAGTTTCGAGGAACGGCTCCCGCATGGGGACGATCACATCCCCTTAATCTCCTTTGTTTATCACTGCCAAAAGTTTTTTGATTTCTCATGAACAAAGCGTGAAGGAGGGTTTCTTTGTTGTATTATCTTTTATGAGCCGGGCGCACTCATGCCAGTTCCTTCTCGTATTAGGGGTTTGCAGATTAGACATGCAATCCCGGGATAAAACTTGTCCAACTTAAAAAGATCATGAATTAACTACTACTTCCTCATGAGCTAAAACAGAGGCACAAAACAGGAGTAAATTCGAATAATTTCGAGATGGTACAAGAAAGTCTTCGTTAGGATGGCAGGTAAATACCACATAGGAAGGTATGGTGGACTCATATGGCATAACTGGTTTGATAGGATTTGGATGCACAAGCAGAATTCCGCTTAG
Source organism: Secale cereale (assembly GCA_902687465.1). Lineage (NCBI taxonomy): Eukaryota > Viridiplantae > Streptophyta > Magnoliopsida > Poales > Poaceae > Secale > Secale cereale. The sequence goes on from LR738714.1 coordinate 635,055,853, forward strand.
TGCGAGCGAAGGCTAGCAAGAGACTGGGAAGCGACCAACTAGAGAGCAATAACGGTCATAATCATGCAGAGCGACAAAGCAACATTGAATCGGGCATGAAAGTGATATAACTATTCTGAAACTCAAAGATCATCAAGGCAAAGCAGACCTTTTAGTCTTAAACATGTGTAAACATGTGCCAAGTCAATCCAAGAATTCTCCAAAGGGAAATACCACCTCAGTATACCAAACTATGAATAGTGCAATGCATGTAAATCATTTCAATAACACATTATATACTCTAGCTATTTGAGACTAGCCACAAGGAAAGCATGAACCACTAGGAAAGCATTGTAAACATTGCACTATGTCGCTACAAGCTGGTCTCTAGCTCATAAGTACATGCATATGTACAAAAGTAGAAACAAGAAGAGTTCATACCGGTTTTCCTTGTTGCTTCCCTTCCGTCGATCTTCGTCATTACTGCCTTGTCACTTGCACGATCGAACGTAGGAAATATAATTAAATGCCATCACGGACTCGAGCTGAACTATGAAAACAAAGCAAACTAAAGAGAGAAAGGAAATCTTTTTGGGTTATTTCAAAGTTTGAACGAAAGCAAAAGAAAGAGAAAATCTTTTTGTTGTTTTTGCAAAGAAAAGAAATAAAGAAGAACGGGCAAAAACTTCGAAAAGATCAAAGCGAACAAAAATAAAATGGATAATACAATGGAAAAGTGAGAAGGGCACGTACTCCCCCAAGCTTAGGCTTTTGGCCTAAGTTGGTAGTAGCTACTGCCCCCAGGAGCCTCCTGCTCCGGGGGAGTGCTGGTGAGTCCAAGGGTCGTAAAAGGATTCCGGCGCGTACACCGAACTCCTCGGATCCTCCCACGAAGAAGGGTCCGTACTCCAAGCAAAGGAAGACCCTTCACCAAACTGGGTGACGGTCTCCCCCTGGAAAGGTGGTAACTCACCGTGCTCCTCCTCGTCGGGCACAACCCCCTCCATGGGGTTATGAAACTGATGTTGGACCATGAACTCATCGAACTGGATAACATCAAAGGACCATCCGTTCCTGCGAGAAAAATCAAACAAAAGAGGTGCAGGTAGACGGATCTTGCATTCTGCGGTAGTTCGGAAACGCAAGATATAAACAAGGTTACCAAACTCCGAAGTCATGGTAACAAACTTATGCCTTTTCATAGCAGCAAGATCAAAACTTAAATAAGTAAAAGGCTTATCATTAGGGTGTGGGGTGCCTTTAAGATGTTCTAAGATAAGTGTGGCATAAACGCCACCAAATAAATCTCCCCTGTTACCATTCATAGCAAGGCGTCGAGCAATTAAGGCACCCAAATTATAATCAAACCTCCCTGAGAGGGCGGTTGCCAGGATAGCAATATCCGGCGCAGAAGTGTTGCTCGTGTTGTCACGAGCTAATACCCCTCTAGCAACATAATACGCAAAATACTTGAGGTGAGGGAATAAGATGCTGGAGATTTTTGACCGATGAATATCCCTTGTACCCATGCTGCAGAGAGAGTTGAAGACGGTTTTCAGCTCGGAGGGCTGAGAGGTCATCTTCGCCGTCCGCCCAACGTTTGGCACACCTATTATTTCACAAAACTTTTCCAAGGGCATGGTGATAAGATCATTGTAAATTTTAAACTCAATAGCACCAGTATCAAGGTTATATCTAAAACTGTTAATGAAACCGGAGGTGAGTTTTTGATACTGAATAACACGGCACGTGACGAGCCGTGTCAGACCTGCATTAGCACAAAGATTATAAAACTCATCCTTAATTCCCGCAGCTTCAAGGAATTCATCACATGGGAACATCATAGCACGTGCTGGACTTGTGTCTTCCAACAACTCTAGGGGCACATGATCTTCATTGTAGCTCACCCTAGCAGTCGAGGGTGAAGCTGCGGCTCTAGTAACTCGATCGGAGTGCGCGGGCTTCTTTTTCTCAAGCCACCCCTTTGCCCTTCCTAACAAACTCATTTCTGAAATTTTTGGCAAATTACAAAAACAAGGATTTAAACAAAGTGGTTTAAGGCAAACTACTCAACTCACTTATCTAAGGCATAAACTTGCATCAAAACTTGGAAAATAAATTTCTACACATGCATGCAAGCTCATCTACACAACACCAAGAACTACTAAATACTCACAGATGAAGCCACCAACCAAAAATCTAATTGGAGGGGTGGAGGAGTTACATACCAGGGAGTATTTGTTCAAAATCTCAGCTCGAATGATCGGCTGTAGAGAGAGATCGAAAATCGCCTCCAAGAGCAGCAAGAACGCAAGAACAAGTGCTAAACTCGTGTTTTTGGAGAGAAAGAGAGAGAGAGGAAGAAGACTCACCTGAAGGTGGGTCCTGTGGGCCCCAGGCGCCCTATGGGCGCGGCCAGGGGGCAGGCCGCGCCAGCTGGCAGCCTGGGCCACTGGTGGCCCCCCCTAGTCAGCCCCAGGTGCCTCTGGGTCACTCCCGGCATGGAAATTTTTATTTTTATTTTTCTGGAATTTTTCTGAAAACTTCACTGTTGAAATTTTTTCGAAGTTCAAAAACCTGCAAAACTTTCTGAAAACTTAAAGAAGTGATTAGTATTGTGAAGCTTCAAAAACATAAACACTTGGTACAGCAAGGAGAACAAAAGCTAAAACAAATGAAAACATAACAAGCTCAACTTTTTACCTATATAAAACATGCTCACTAGTAAGGTTGATCAAGTCTTACCAACAAACAGGCGATATATAGAGCAAAAAGTCTCACCTCTTACGAAGTGATCATTGCACCTTTACTTTAATGGACATTGTCCCCACCATAATAGTTTTGTATTCGTGGTGCCCTTGTAGTGGACAGTCCCATTCTCCAATCTTCACGGTCTCGATATTTGCTATAGAGTAGAGGCCATGCCTCTTGTCGGTCTTCTTTGGAAAATACATCGTGTGTTCTTTATCATTCACATTGAAGGTAACCTTCCCTTTATTGCAATCAATAATAGCACCTACGGTGTTAAGAAAAGGTCTACCAAGAATAATGGACATGCTCCCATCTTCGGGCATGTCAAGCACGACAAAATCAGTAAGGATCAAACAATTAGCAACTTCTACGGGAACATCCTCACAAATACCTATCGGGACGGCGGTTGACTTGTCAGCCATCTGAAGAGAGATATCTATAGGGATTAGTTTCTCTAAACAAAGCCTCTTGTAAAGAGAGAAAGGCATAACACTCACTCCTGCTCCAAGATCACATAAAGCAGTTTTGACATAATTATTCTTTATCGAGCAAGGAATGGTGGGTATACCTGGATCACCAAGCTTCTCAGGAATGTTGGCACTGAAAGAGTAGTTAGCAAGCATAGTAGATATTGCTTCATTAGGAATTTTTCTTTTATTAGTGACAATATCTTTCATATATTTTGAATAGGGAGGTAACTTAATAGCATCAGTCAAAGGGATTTGAAGAAAAAGAGGTTTCATCCACTCACAAAACTTATTGTAATGCTCTTCTTCTTTAGATTTGAGAGACTTACCTGGAAAGGGCATGGGTTTCTGTATCCATGGTTCTCTTTCCTTCCCATGTCTTCTTGCGACGAAGTCTTCTCTAGTGTACTTCTTGCGTTTGTCAGGTGCTTCTTCTTCTCGAACTTCAGGCGGATCATTCTCATTATCCTTAGGTTCGGCACCGTCTTCAGTCTCAGCATCGGAGATAGATACACTGTTGGGATCAACAGCTGGCTCTTCACCTGTAATAGGATTATTGGAATTGTCAGCCTCCTTGTGTTTCTTCTTCTTCTTCTTTGAAGAGCCAACAATTTCTTCTTCCAGCATTTGAGAATCTTGCTCGAATCTCCTCGGATGCCCCTCTAGATAGAGATGATCTTGAGTGCTAGTTCTTCCTCGGGTCTTAATCCCGAAGGCCTGCAAATCATCTTGTTTGGCATTGTTAGCAAGCAAATCTTTTTGCACATTAGAAATTTGTTCAAGCTGAGTTTGAACCATATGAAAATGCTTCACAAGACATTTAACATCATTAACTGTTCTACCTAGAACATCAAGCAAACTTTTGATAGCAAGGGAATTATCATGCAATTGACTTTGTATCCTCTCATTAAAATGATTTTGTTTCATAATAAAATTATCAAACTCATCTAAACATTGATCAGGAGGCTTACCATGAGGGATGTCACTTGCGTTGAAATCTAAAAGAGAGTGTACCTCTACCATAGGAGGATGAGTGGTAGGCTCACACAACTTCTCAATAGGGGGTAGATTCTTCACGTCTTCAGTTTTAATACCCTTCTCTTTAATAGACTTCTTTGCTTCTCGCATATCTTCGGGGCTTAGAACAAACATGCCCCTCTTCTTTGGTGGTGGTGGTGGTTCAGGGACGGACCAATCTTCATGGTTTTTGGCAATCCTGCTCATCAATTCTTCTGCATCGTCCGGTGTTCTTTTCCTGAAAACACAACCAGCACAACTATCCAAATAGGACCTAGATTCATCAGTTAGACCAGCATAAAATATATCGATTAATTCATTCTTAGGGACTCCATGTCCTGGTCTAGCCCGGATCAGACTACAGTACCTCCCCCAAGCTTTAGGGAGGTGGTCATCCTGCAATTGTTTAAAGTTATAAATTCTTTGTAAAGCAGCATGTTGCATATGAGCAGGAAAGTACTTATCAACAAAAGAGTGGGCTAAGTCTTGAGGACTCTTAATGGAACCACATGGTAGTGCATCATACCATGTTTTAGCACCTTCCTTCAAAGAGAAAGGAAGAAGCTTAGTCACATAAAAGTTTCGTATCTTTTCATCCGTGGTAAACAAGCCACCCAACTTAGTGAGTTTGGTCAGGTGTGCAATAGCATCACCATTTTCTCTGCCATAAAAGGGGTCAGCTTCAACCATAGGTATAAGTGAAAGATCAACAGAGAAATCATAATCAGGATCATTGATGCATATAGGAGATGTAGCAAATTCAGGATCAGGAACAGTCTTGTTCTTCAAGGAGTGTTTTTCAAGCAGCTTCTTAATAGCTTCAGGGTCAGAGTTGGCAAACTCTATCAGTTCCCTGCATAAATCATTATCAAGCATAATGTAATCATCATCAAGGAGTCTCTCCTTGAGTTTACTCAAATCAGGATAATCATAAGTTCCACCAATAGGGTAGCGAGTAACAGGAATTTCAATTCCAGATTTTTTTTTGCAGCGGCGATCTGTTTCTCAAGAGCATAACCAAGTGAACTAATATCATCACGAGTAGTAGAAGCATCATCAAGAGTATCGGACATAGTAAAAGATTCAGTAGAAGCATCATGCGGTGGTGGTGAGGCAAACTTACTCATAACAGAAGGTGAATCAAGTGTAGCACTAGTGTTCAGAACAGTACCTCTTCTTGTAGTGGATAGTAAGATCGGAACCTTGGGGTCTCCTTTCTTATCCATAGCGGATGAAGTGCAGCAGGTAGGATACTTCAAGTAGACTTGTAAATATTGCTATGCTCCCCGGCAACGGCGCAAGAAAACGGTACTTGATAACCCTCAACCGTAAGGGATCGAGATAGTCTTCGCGGGTAAGAATAACACAATTTATAGATTCGACACACGGGGAGCCAAAGAGTATTTATAAGCTTTGACAGTTGAGTTGTCAATTCAACCGCACCTGAAATATACTTACTTGCAACAAAAGATAAGTGGTAACGGTGATATGATAGTGATGGTGGTGGCAGTAAAAGTAAACAGCAAAAGTAAACATCAAAAGTAACAACTAATGACCAGCAGGATTTAAACACTGTAGGCTAGGGAGATGGATGGTTGGGCGCTGCATGGATGAGATATATCATGAATCTAACTTGGGGCAAGGCACACAGAAAAGTAATGATCATCTAGGCAAGTATCAAACATTAGGCATGTATCCCACAGGTAGTTGTACGTGCTTGCAATAAGAACTTGCACAACATCTTTTGTCCTACCATCCCGCTACGAACGGGGCCAAAAGGAACTTATGGAGATTAAGGTGCTCATGTCAAAGAGCACCGGAACAAAGAAATAAACTCAATGGATACATGTAATCCTCAAACTATGGACCATCCCCTTTGGTGTCCCAAGCTGTCACTTTTGGGATCGCCAGTTCCGGACCGTAATAGGTGCAAACAACTCATACATAGGATCAAGAACACAAATATATTCATGCAAACACATATGGTTCAGATCTGAAATCATGGCATTCGGGCCCTAAGTGACAATCATTAAGAGCAACAAGTTGAAGCAAAGATGATAGACACCATAGTAGATGATAGTCAACATGCCCCCAACAATCTGATAAACTATTACATGATCTAACTCATCCAATCCCTACCATCCCCTTTGCCTACAGCAGGGAATTACTCACACATGGAAGGAGAAGTCATGGAGGGAGGATGGAGTGGTGATGATGATGACGATGGCGACGATCTCCCCTCTCCAGAGGCCAAATCAGCCTCCAGATTAGCCCTCCCGAAGAAGAACAGAGGGTGGTGGCGGCTCCACGACGGAAACTGGGAAAACGACTTCTGTTCTGGGGTTTTCTCGTCACGGGGATAAATACGGGTCAAAGTAGGGCACCAGAGGGGGAAGGGCCCGCCCAGGCGGCCTCCCGGTGCGGCCAGGGGTGGGGCCGTGCCACCAGGGCGCCTGGGGCCCCCCTGGCCCCCCTCTGGCCCATCTTCTGGCACAAGGGCCCTTCGGGTGCGTGGATTTTCTGTGATTTTTCTTGGAATTTTCTGAGATACCTAAAAATCCGTTTTCCTGCACACAATAAAACCATACAGGCAGCTCTGCTGAAAACAGCGACAGTCCGGGTTAGTTTAGTTCAAATCATGCAAGAATGAGGTTAAAACAATAGCAAAAGTGTTTGGAAAAGTAGATACGTTTGAGACGTATCAATTACCGCCCGACTTCCATCTTTGCATACATCTCATTAATATTTTATCCCGGTCGTATTTTGCTGGAATACTCATATGCATCATGTTGGCATTTATTATATCTTAAGTCCGAACTGTCTTGCGAGTACATTCAAAGTACTCACCTGGCTTGTTGATTTGGCCAGATGTGGACGAAGGCGATCTCATGGATGAAGAATTCGATAGCGAGTCCGACGCTTAGTGGAGTCCCAGTCAGTCTCTTGCGATCCTGGAGTTGATCACTGTTTTATAACCGCTTCCGCCTACCACCAAATAAATCCATCGGGTCTCACTCCGACACTCGATGAGCTGTAATATTTAGGAGTCACATCACCCACTTCACTGTGACATATTCCACCACCTTTTATTACGAGTTAGTAGTATGCCACCCTGCCTTGTGTCATATCCGCCTTTATGTATTATATTGGCGCACTTGTAATAAAATTGTTGAGCAACCCCCAGCTCAGCCTTGTATAATATATCAGTGTACTGGAATTCTGTGCCAAGGATTTGTCTGCCAGCAGGTAATAATATTCCTCGCTGGTTTGATAAAAAGGTCGGCCCTCCAGTAATTATTTTACTAAAGGACCGGTCCTGACATAGGGTGGGATTTTTTTGAACATGCTGTCGCCTAATTTGGAAATTTGGATTGCAATATTTGGATAAAAGGTACTACCAGTACGATGGTCAACACTGACGTGAAGGAGGAAGTTATTTCTAGATTTGGATAGGGAATACATTGTGTTCTCATATTATTTTTCCTGTAGTGCATTATTTGCTCTACCAGAACACATGTACTCAAGATGCTCGGTCTTGCCATAATTGAATACACCAGTTTAATGGTCACAGTGAAGAGAAGCCATGGATATAAGTTCCGAGTTCGGTTCATGAACCAAGAAGATCGCTGCTTTTTGTATGGCCGAACTTGGATAAACTTTCTAAAGTGTTACGGACTGAAAGTTGGCGCAGGAATGTTGATGGAAATAGCAGAACCTGGTCTCATCTTCACAGCGATCTTCCACCCCGACGTCATTCCAATTCTTCATCCATGTTAGTATCTGGTTCTTGATTGTTGCCTCAATTACTTCTTAATCCACCTATTCTGTCTAACTAATTACAATTTAACTTTAGAAGTAGCAACGAATCTCTCACAAAGATGCTACTTCTAACTAATATTTTCTTATAATTGGTGGCACGTATAGGTTTTTTCAGAGTTAAGCAGGCTACTCGTTTGTTATTCTGTAACAACTCGGCTGCTACTGATGGCACTAAAGTTGACTGGGACGACATCCACAAGTTCCTACACTTTAGTGTTCGTCTTGAGGTCCTTGTGGGGCATTTCAATGGTGGAAGGCCACGTGGGATATGTGTGCCACTGCTGCACTCGTTGAAGAGGTCCAACTGTGTCAAGAAACTTATGGTATGAGCTGTTTTCTGTTATATATGTTGTTCATAAACTATTGCTTATACACAGTTTTACAGCTGTGATCTTCTTGAAACAGAAACTGCCCAGTTCTATTGTTCCTATATAGATGCCTGACCATGGTCGGGTCAGACTTGCGCTTGGTCACAACATGATGCTTATGTCGACCTACTCCATTCCCCTTGGAGGTGAAAAGATACTTATTCATGGGTGGTCTCAAATAATGAAGGCTCGTCCATCTTGGAGAATAGGGCAGAAGATTATGTTCCTGCTTCTCCATGTCTCTAATGCGAATATCCTGTTTATTGACCACATTGCGAGATGAAGCCGCTTTCAGAAGGTTGTGGATGCGCGGGGTGGCGCCTGGGCCTGGTCCTGGGGCTTGGCGGCCTCACCCTTGGTTAGCTGTAGGCAAAGTAGCATTGTTCGAGGCGTGCTTTGTACGGTTGAACCTGTATAAGTACTTATACTACTTTCAGCTATGGTTGTTAAGTTCCCCTGCTAGTTTCAGTTAAGGTTGTTAAGTACTCCTGCTGCTTTTACAGTCTGTCGTGTTTCTTTAGTCCTGTCTTCCTCCAACCGCCAAAACCGAACAAGCGCCAACGGGGCCGCCTACTTCCGCCTCCCACGGCTGGCTGCGCCTCAGCGCACGCATCGCCGCCCCACCATCTCCTAAATCATTAACACCGACGTCCGAGGCCTCGCCATCGCCTTCCGCGCGCTTTGGTGCGCTCGCTGCGGCGCCGACCTCTCGCGTTGTCAACATGGTCAACAATCAACAGGAGTCGGCAGAAGTACGTGGAGAGAATGACAGTACGGGCCCACCATGTCAGCATATGGAAAAATAAAATGCTTCCTCCTAGTGTTTTCCTGACATCTGGGACCCACGACATTGTGAGCGTATATAGTCAATAGACAAGAGAACAACACAAGATCGGCTGACACCTTGGACGTAGCTACTCGAGCAGTATTTTTTTTGTTATGGTTGAGACGGAGCAGGGTTTGAACTGGGCTGTGGCCCGTCTAGCCCATGCTTATATTTTATGTTCCCCATGTGACCAACCCAGCTATTTTTTCTTTGTGAAAATGAGCCCAGTTTATTTTTTCTGAAGAATACCCAATCCAGGCCTATTTATTTTTCTACGCCCTGATGGGCTGCAACTCTTTCAAGACGCGTGCAAATCTTGAAAGTAATATGAAATTGGTTGTAAATATAAAAACAGATGCCAAATTGGCAATTACTTTATAATTTCTGAATTTTTTCACATTTTCAGTTTCCTATTTCACTCGGCATTAACCTAATTTAAATATATCTTCAAAGTACTTTAAATCTAGCTCGACATTTCGGTATTAAAAATAGTTTGGAACCCACAGAAATATGTGAAATTGGCCCTGGCCAACCAAAAAAACGGACTGCAATAAATTGCATAAGAAGTCGAAATGAGCTATATATAAATTATTAAAAAAAAGGGAATGGTCTGACTTATGGGCCTATTAAGTTGACGTGTATGCAAGATTTTTTTAATTATTATATACGTCAACAAACGATTCTAGCAGACGTAACCGTTGGATGTCAATCCAACGGTCGTCGTGTTTCTTCAATCTCTGATCTTCTTGCTCCAGCCGCCAAATCGAGCGCTGGCGGGACCGCCTGCTCCCGCCTCACGTGCAGGCCTCACCGCCTCCTACTACTCCCGCAGCTGGCCAGGGAATCCCTATACTCACCCACACCCCATGTTATTCTGCGGCGATGGTAGCCTCACACCGCAGCCGAACCAGTGAACCCTCGTACTCCTCTCTGCGTGGGCATCCACTGCCGCGTCTTCCCCGGCTCCGCGTCGTCCCCTTCCTAGGCCTCGCCGTCGTCCACCGCCCTGGTGCTCTCAGCGCAGCATGGTCAACGTGGTCAAGGAACGACTTCCATCGGAAGAGTACTGTCGTGGAGAGGCTGACAGCTGGGTCCACGGCAGCCGCAAGGAAGTGCCTCCTTATTACGCGGAAAATAATTATTCCTCCATCTGACAGCAGGGACCGACCGGACGGGCCACCGTATTTGGCGAAAAAAACATTTCCCCCTGACTGTTGGGACTCACCGGACGGGCCATCGTATTTCGCGAAAAAATGTTCCCTCGCTGTCAGTTCGGACCCACCGGAAGTGCCTCCTTATTACACAAAAAGAAATGAATAATCCCCCTGCTAGCTAGGACCCATTATAGTGGGAGGCTGACTTGTGGGCCTACAAAGTTGACGGGGACGGAGGGCTTTGTCAACTTAGTCAATATGCATGATTCTATCTCGATTGACCGTACGATGTCCATCCAAAAGCCGTAGTGCTTCTTCAACCTGTGGTCTTCTTTCTCCAGCCGCACAAACCAGCGTTGGTCGTGCCTCCTGCTCCTACATCCCGTGGCCGGCTGCGATGCCACAGAGGCCTCACCACCCCCTACTACTCCCACCACTGGCCAGGCCATCCCTCTACTCACCCACGCCCCCTGTTATTCTGCGGCGACGGCAGCCTCACACCGCAGCGAACCAGTGAACCCTCATACTCCTCTACGCATGGGCATCCACAGTCGCGTCTTCCCCGGCTCCGTGTCGTCCCCTTCCTAGGCCTCGCCTTCGTCCACCGCCCTGGTGCTCTCGGCGCGGCGTGGTCAACGTGGTCAAGGAACGGCTTCCATCAGACGTGGACTGTACGTGGAGAGGCTGACAGCTGGGTCCACGGCCGCAGCAAGGAAGTACCTCCTTATTACATGCAAAATAATTATTCCTCCACTTGACAGCGGGGACCCACCGGACGGGCCACCGTATTTTGTGAAAAAAAAACGTTTCCCCGTGATTGCTGGGACCCACCGGATGGGTCACCGTATTTTGCAAAAAAAAAAAATCCCCTCGCTATCAGCTCGGACTGACCGAAAGTGCCTCCTTATTACGCACAAAAAAAATGAATACTCCCCCTGCTAGTTGGGACCCTCCTTGGTGGGTGGCTGACTTGTGGGCCAACTAAGTTGATGGGGACGAAGTGCTTTGTCAACTGAGTCAATATGAACGATTCTAGCTCTAGTGACTGTACAATGTCCATCCAACGGCCGTAGTGCTTCTTCAACCTCTGGTCTTCTTGCTCCAGCCGCCCAAAGCAGCGTTGGTCGTGCCGAATGCTCCCGCCTCCCGTGGCCGGATGTGCTGCCGCGGAGGCCTCACCGCCCCCTACTATTCCCATCGCTGGCCAGGCTCTGCGGCAACGACAGCCTCACACTGCAGCCAAACCAAGGAACCCTCGTACTCCTCTCTGCGCGGGCTTCCACTGCCGCGTCTTCCCCGGCTCCGCGTCGTCTCCTTCCTAGGCCTCGCCGTCGTTCACCGCCCTGGTGCTCTCGGCGCGGCGTGGTCAACGTGGTCAAGGAACGACTTCCATCGGAAGAGTACTGTACATGGAGAGGCTGACAGCTGGGTCCACGGCCGCAGCAAGGAAGTGCCTTCTTATTACACGCAAAATAATTATTCCTCCACCTGACATCGGGGACCCACCGGACGGGCCACCGTATTTCGCAGAAATTCGTTTCCCGCTGACTGCTGGGACCCACCAGCTACATCTTCACACGCAAGGAAGTGCGTCCGGACAAAAAAAAAAGATTCGCCCCCCTGACTGCTGGGACCCACCAGCTACATCTTCGCACGCAAGGAAGTGCGTCCGGGCAAAAAAAAAACGATTCGCCCCCCTGACTGCTGGGACCCACCAGCTACATCTTCACAGGCAAGGAAGTGCCTGACAATCGGGACCCACCTGGTCGAAGCGTACGTAGCATTGTCATTCTAGTCGCGAACGTGTACGTACATACTAGTCGATGTAGAGGCGCGCACGTAGCATGTACTCGTACGTACAACGGCAAGTGTGCAAGAAAGAAAATACAGCCACGTACATACATACGGGCAGGGTCTCGAACGCCTACTCGCGCATACGTACGGCCAGGGCTCGTGTACATGGCTGGGTCAGAATGGAGAAACAACATCGTCGTCGTGTTCATGGGGAGCCAACCAGCTGGGTCGGAATGGAATGCGTCGTCATGTTCATCGGGAGGTCCTGGACGGAACAGCCGATGGAAACGAGGCCTGGCGTACCGCAGAACAGAGGAAACGGCCTTGTGTTCGACCGGCCACGTTCGAAATGGGATACTGTTCATCGGGAGGGGTCTGGCGTATCGCAAAACGAAGGAAACGGACCTCCTACGGTCGAAACGGGGGTCCTGTTGATCGGGAGGTGTGTGGCATACCGCAAAATGGAGGAAACGGACTTGTGTTGGAGCGCTACGGTCGAAACGGGGGTCCTGTTCCTCGGGAGGGGTGTGGCGTATCGCAAAACGGAGAAAACAGAGTTGTGTTGGAGTGCTACGGTCGAAATGGGGGTCCTGTTCATCGGGAGGGGTGTGACGTACCGCAAAATGGGACTACACGGGATACTGTTCATCACCATCGTCGACCCCCTCCAGCCTCCACGGGCTACTGGTCATCCACCTGTCGACCTCCTCCAGCCTCCATCTGCGACTGTTCAGCCTCCACCGTGCGCTACTCCACCCTACTATTCAACCAGCCCTCTCCACGGGCTCCTGTTCAACCACTCCTCCACGGGCTACTGTTCATCCAGCACTCCCCCGTCTATTGTTCATGCAGCCCTCCACGGGGTGGTCCTGTTCATGCAGCCCTCCACGGGGTCCTGTTCATGCAGCCCCAACCGGCTCGATCGAACGGGGTCCTGTTCATGCAGAGGCAACACAACGGGGTCCTGTTCAGCCACTCCCACCAGGAACTGTTCATCCAAACCCCACAGCAACGCTCAGTATTCATGCAGTGGTAGCATCGATCAGCTTCAGTTAGCAGGAGTAGCAAAGGAATCGCTCGATCGGGTTCAGTTAACAGCCATCGATTGATCGCTCGGGTTCAGTAACGCGTGGCCTGCAGTGCAATCGCTCGGGTTCAATTAGAGCCCAACGCCTCGCTCGGGTTCAGTTAGAGCCCAATGCCTCGCACCCACATGCGTGCGCGTACGAGACAAACGCACATCGCTCGGCCCCGACCACCCACCGTAACCGGGAACACCCCGATATCTTCCTCGCCCTTGCTTCTACCATGGTTTTTTCCGTCATGGACGTCCCAAAGAATGTCATGCAGCCGCGTCTCCAACCCGCCTAGGACGAAAAGCCCATTTTTTGTCTTGATTTTTTGTCATAGAAGTAGGACCCCACCACATCTATGTTGATACCGTGCTTTGTCACAATTATTATCATAGAAGTGCTATAAGTATGACAGAAAAAAGTTTCGTTCAGCCCAAAATGTCACGGATGTGTCTTTTTTTGTAGTGCTTAGTGAGCCGCCGAGCCGGGTGGCGATTTTCATGACTGGCACCCAGCCGACTCTCAGATCAACAATTGTCGGAACCATAACACCCGGCGCGACGGCGGCTGCGGCGGGTGCAGACGACTCAGCGCGCCCGCCGACTCAAGCTTTGTCAGACCTGTTGGAGAGTCTGGCTACTCTGATGGGAACAGAAATAACCCCAGAAAACCAGGATAAACACAAGACAGTTGTGGAGAAGTTGCGGCAGGAGATAGCACAAGCTAAGGAAGATATGGCAGCAGAGAACACCAGGATGACCGAAGAACGGGCCGCTTTGGACGCTCGGGCCCAGCGGATTCAAGTGGAAGCTTTCCGGCTCTCGGTAGGTCAGAACGCTGCTAATGAAGCCATGAGGAGAAAGCAACAGAGTCATCTCCCCTTTGTTTATGAACCAAGAAATCTTTTTTCGGATGGAGCCGGGGGCAGTGGTCCGCCGGTGTTAAACCGGATGGCATAGGCACCCAGGACCGGTGGTCCGGGTCATCAGCGCACAGCCGGATCTTTGTATGCAGATCACAACCGCCCGGCCCCTCGTTCCCCTCCTGCACCGGTGGGTCACTAGTCCAACCCTCTGGATAACATGATAGCAGCGGCATCAAGGCTGGCGGCTCTGCCAGTTGAGGGCAAAACTCCGGTAGCAGTGGAAACCCGGAGAGCTCGGGAACTGCTTCAGACGACAGTACAGCAGCAGCAGGCTTATTCTTATAGTCGGGACCGGATTCACTCAACCCCCTGTCCAAGAGCCATCTACAGCAGACACGTTGACTCGCCAGAGGTTTCAAGCGCAGAGCGATGACGTAATTTGCCTCGTGGGCATAACCAGGCGGGGCATGATGCTAGGGCACAGGACGTGCCGGTTCAGGCGGCCGATCATCAGCCGGCCCCACAGTACTCGGCAACGTCAATGGAAACAGGTAGGACTTCTTGGGCGTGGGGCGTGCCATGTCTAACGGCGGCTATAAGGAACGAGCGGTTGCCTAAGGATTTTAAGGGCCCTCGCAAGGTGCCGAACTACACAGCAAATCTACCCCCTGAGGCTTGGGTAGAGAGCTACGAGATGGTGATGGAGATGCTGGATGTTAGCAAAGCTTCATGCGCTAAATACTTCACCATGATGCTAGAAGGCACGGCTCGCAACTGGTTAAAGGGGTTACCCATCAATTCCATCGGATCATGGGCAGAGTTGAAGGCCAGGTTCATCAAGCACTTCAAGGACACGTGCACGCAGCCCATGTCGATCGTGGATCTAGACTCTTGTGTTCTGAATGAGGGTGAATCAACAACTAGTTCGGTGCGCCGGGTTTTAACCATCATGCACTCCTCAAACAAGATCAACGCCGAATCAGCAATAATAACGTTGGAGAAGAATTGCCGTTTCCCTCCACTCAAGCTGAAGCTAGGGTGGCTTAAGCGCCATTGTAATGATGTGGGGGAGCTCATGGCAGCTCTCATCAAGTATGCCTACTCTGATAGTACCAAGGACCCCGAGTCTGAAGCGGAAAGACCGGGAAAGGGAAAAGGGGTAATGACCCGGGAGGACAGCAGTACAACCCGGCCAATCAACACACTGGCAATAAACGCAAGGCTGATGCTTTCGTAGCTAATACGGGGGCACATAATTTTAACCAGCGACGCAAGGGAGACCACCTCCAACGTACAATATTGATGTGGTGATGAATCGGCCGTGTCCTAAGCACGGGTCGGATGAAAAACCGGCCACCCTTGCATGGAAAGATTGCAGCATCATGCGATCTTACATAGAGTTTATCCAGAATGGTCACGGACCAAACAGCGGCTCAGGATCCGGTTTTTAGGGTCCGGGTCATGGTGGCGGTGGCTCTAGCTCCGGATTTCAGGGCTAAGGCAGTCAAGGCGGCAACAATCAGCAAAACAACCAAGGGAACGAGCAGCAATCCAGTTATCAGAGTAACCTGAAGCAGTTGAGTAATGGGCAATACCACGTGTTCACCACGAGTCTGTGCAAACGAGACCAGAAGCTCCATAAGAAGGCGGTAACTGCTGTTGAGCCGACAGTGCCCCGTTACTTAAGATGGTCTGAGCAGCCCATTATGTGGAGCCGCGAAGATCACCCGCCCCGAGTTGATAATCCGGGTCAGCTGGCCCTAGTGGTGTCCCCTCAGGTCGGAGGGTACAAGTTCACCAAGGTACTCATGGATGGAGGTAGCAGCATCAACATTCTTTATTACGATACCTTCCGTCGCATGGGGCTAACTGATAAGAAGCTTAAGCCGTCAAATACTGTCTTTCATGGAGTTGTGCCTGTTAAGTCGGCGTATCCAGTTGGTAAGATTGATTTGGAAGTAACCTTTGGAGATGAACATGATGCCGGGACAGAAACTTTGACGTTTGAAGTTGTGCGGATCCACAGCTCGTACCATGCTTTATTTGGCAAGCCGGCTTATGCTAAGTTTACGGAAAGGTCATGTTACGTTTATTTGCAGCTCAAGATGCCGGGTCACAAGGGGAATATCACAATGCATGGGAGTTGCACCATAGCTTTGGAATGTGAAGAAGGCGATGCGGCTTACGCAGAGTCAGTTTGTGCCACAAAGGAGCTCAAGTTTTACAAAGATAATGTTGACCCGGCAGATATGACATCTTTAAAAAAGCCAACTACAGAGCATGACTCGTTGCTGAAGTTTAAGTCGACAGATGACACCAAGATGGTTGACTTTGTTCCTGGCGACTCATCTAAGCAGTTCAGTATTAGTGCCAATCTGGATCCGAAATAGGAAAGCACGCTCATCGAGTTCATTCGTGAGAATTGGGACATCTTTGCATGGAAGCCGTAAGACTTGTCGGGTGTACCGAGAGAACTCGCTGAGCACACTCTTAATATTGATCCGAAGTATAAGCTGGTCAGACAGTTTCTTCGCCATTTTAATGAAGAGAGATGGAAGGCCATTGGTGAAGAGGTGGCCCGGCTCTTGGCGGCCGGGTTCATCGTAGAAGTTTTTCATCCTGAGTGGTTGGCTAACCCGGTTTTGGTAATTAAGAATGGCACATGTCGCATGTGTGTGGATTACATAGACTTAAACAAGGCTTGTCCAGCTGACCCATTTTCCCTCCCTCATATTGATCAGATCATTGATTCTACGGCGGGTTGTGAGCGCTTGAGTTTTTTGGATGCATATTCTGGATATCACCAGATCAAAATGGCGGTTAAGGACCAGGAGAAGACAACTTTCATCATTTCGTTTGGAGCCTTCTGCTATGTATCTATGCCTTTCGGGCTTAAGAGTGCACAGGCAACTTACCAGAGGTGTGTACAGAACTGCTTGCACGGTCAGATTGGACGGAATGTTCATGGTTATGTGGATGATATTATGGTCAAATCTAGAAAGAAGGAGACTCTGATTGATGACTTGAAAGAAATGTTTGACAATCTTCGGGTGTATAAGATGATGCTTAACCTGGCCAAGTGTGTTTTTGGTGTTCAAGCAGGCAAACTTTTCGGTTTTCTGGTCTCAGAGCGAGGCATCGAGGCTAACCCGGAAAAGATCAAGGCCATCACCTCCTTGGCACGGCCAAAATGTATCAATGATGTCCAGCGCATGGCAGGACGGATAGCAGCGTTGAGCCGTTTCATCAGCCGCTTAGGTGAGAAGGCTATCCCTCCATACCAGATGATGAAAAAGACATATGATTTTGTCTAGAGTGAAGCTGCTGATGAATCTTTCGAGGCACTCAAGAAGCAATTGGCTGAGCCGCCGGTTCTTGTGGCCCCCATTGATAAAGAGCCTTTGTTGGTATATGTTGCTCCAAACAGCAGGGCTCTCAGTGTGGCCATTAAGGTGGAAAGAAAGGAAGCTGGTAAAGAGCACCTGGTTCATAGGCCGGTTTACTACATCAGTGAGGTCCTCATCGAGTCTAAACAGAGATATCCACATTGGCGGAAGCTGGTTTACGAAGTCTTCATGGCAAGCCGGAAACTCAAGCATTATTTCCTGGGTCATCCCATTACGGTCGTGAGCTCTGCTCCCTTGGGGGATATTATCCAGAATAGGGAAGCTACAGGACGAGTGGCCAAGTGGGCCATTGAGCTTGGGCCTCATGATTTAAAATATATGCCTCGAACAGCCATCAAATCGCAAGCACTGGTGGATTTTATCAATGACTTGATAGAGCTGCAGGCGCCTGAAGAAAATCCAGATAATACGTATTGGACGATTCACTTTGACGGGTACAGGCAATTGGAGGGCTCGGGAGTTGGAGTTTTTTTAACTTCCCTACGAGGTGACAAACTTTCTTATGTCCTTCGGTTAATGTTTCCATGTACTAATAATGCAGCTGAGTATGAGGCCTTGCTCCATGGCTTTCGGGTGGCTAAAGAGATGAATTTGAGTCGGGTAAGATGTTTCGGCGACTCAGATTTGGTAGCTCAGCAGGTTTCTGGCACCTGGGACTCCAAGGATCCGCTCATGGCAGCTTATCGCCGAGAGGTTGATGCTATTGCGGGTCACTTCAAGGGTTACCAAGTTGAGCACATCGATCGAAGGAACAACAAGGCAGCTGATGCCTTGAGCCGGTTAGGATCTCAGCGTAAGCCGGTACCCCCCAATACCTTTTTGGACATTTTGCTTAACCCATTTGTCAAGTTGCCTATAGAGGAGGACCTCGCTATCCCTGACCCGGAGGCACAATTGGTAGTGGCTCTTCATGTCATACCAGATTGGACAATTCCATATTTGGCTTATATGACCCGATGTGAGTTACCTGAGGATGAAATCCTAGCCTGGCAGATAACCCGGTGGTCTAAGTCAATGACGATCATCAACGGAGAATTGCACCACCACAGCGTTACAGGCGCGTTTCAACGATGTGTCTCACCTGAGGAGGATGTAAGATCCTGCGAGAAATCAACGAGGGAGATTGTGGTCATCATGTCGGCTCTAAATCTCTGGTAGCTAAAGCTTTTCGTCATGGATTCTATTGGTTAACGGCTCATGCTGATGCTGAAGACTTGGTTAGTCGATGTGACGTTTGTCAGAAATTTTCATGACGTGCTCATGTCCCGGCTCAAGAGTTGAGGATGATTCCCATAACCTGGCCATTTGCAACTTGGGGGCTTGATATGGTAGGACCTTTTAAAAGATCCAAAGATAAGAAAACACACCTGTTGGTGGCAGTGGAAAACTTCACCAAGTGGATCGAGCCAGAACCAGTCAGCAAATGTGATGCGGAAACAGCGGTGCAATTCATCAAGAAGGTGATTTTCCGGTTTGGTTTTCCCCATAGTATCATAACAGACAATGGCACTAATTTGTCTAAGGGTGTTATGAAGGTGTTTTGTCAGCGTGAACATATCCAGCTTGATGTATCTTCTGTGGCTCATCCCTAGTCCAACGGTCAAGCAGAACGGGCCAATCAATAGATTTTACCAGGGATCAAGCCCCGGCTCACGGTTCCTCTGGAGAGAACACTATGTTGTTGGGTGGAGGAGTTACCTTCAGTGTTATGGAGCATTAACATAACACCCAACAGGTCTATAGGGTACACGCCCTTCTTCATGGTCTACGGAGCAGAGGCGGATCTTCCTAGTGACATCTGTCATGACTCGCCCCGAGTGGCGGCTTACATAGAAGCTGATAATGAGACGACACGTGAGGATGCATTGGATCGATTGGATCAAGAGCGTGATCTTGCGACGGCTCGTTTGGCGATTTATCAACAGGGTTTACGACGGTATCACAGCCGGCGGGTCAAGACCAGAACCTTTCAGGAAGGCGACTTAGTTCTCCGGCTCATCCAAGATTAGACTGACATGCATAAACTGTCGCTGCCTTGGGAAGGACCTTTTGTCGTCAGCAAGAATCTGCACAGCGGGTCATACTACTTGATCAATATTCGAGAGCACAAGGACTCACACACATCAGAGGAGGAGACTAATCGGCCGTGGAATATCGCTCACCTCCGGTCGTACTATACATAAGCCTCCGGCTCTCATGATGTAATTCGAGGATGTAAATATCAGTACCATATAATAAAGCCGGTATCCCCACCAATTCGGGGCCTCTGCCATTTTTTCAAAGTTGAGTCTTTATTATCATACATATTTTCTCAAGAAGCTTAGGAATCATGAAGAGTTGGATGCATAGCACAGCTCCAACATAATCTCTCGATGAGAATAATCAGCAAGTATGTCACTTGGGGGCTTCTTGTTCAAACATAGGTGTATTCGACCAAAGAGAACACAACATTACTACTCATTTAACCGGGCTATGTTCAAACATAGGCCTATTCGACCAAAGAGGACATAACATGTGTGTCATCCTACCTGTGCCCAGCTGCTTCAACTCCATCATGTCATCCTGATTGACCCGGCAAACTCTTGGCAATCAGTCTTAATGGCGTATTCGACCAAGACCTGAGCTAGCTAAGGTTCAAACGCCTGCTGTCACTGCGAGAGCACGGTGCTATAGATAGTCAGGATAGATCCAGGCTCAAAATGCCGCCTTCCTTGAAACTTGGATAACTTGGCCTATGATGCAAGATGCAACTCTGGCCCCGCGTACTCTAGGCAACTCTATCTTAAAAAAAACAAAGACCTGCACTTGTCTTGGTTCAAATGTCGATTGGGAACTATGAGAGCCGGCTCATAGCACACACGTACCTTCTAGGGGCCACCAAGGCTAGTTTCATTGAAGAAGAACCTTTGGCTTGGCGGCCTGCAAAAGCCTCGAGTGTTTTTTGCTTGTTTGTTTCTGTTTTCTCTTTGCTTTATTGTAAGTTTTCGTTTTGAATTGTGTTCTTTGCATAATCGGCCTAGCTGCCTCCCTTCATGGCTCATATTTGAAGCATCTCCGGGTCTCTACAACCCAATCTACTGAATGGATCTAAGCCGGCGGAGAATAAAAATGTTATCTATGGAATTATACCTTTACAAGGTTATGACTACATGGAGGCTGATTAAGCCGGCAGTTCAAATCATGTCTTCAGGTATGACTATGTTTGTAACAATTAAACCGGCCCTGGTTCTGGACACCTGTCCCCAGTGACACTAGTTGGGCACAGTGACCCGCCCAGCGGTAAACCGCCATGGCATTTTGTTTTCTGTTTATATACAGGATACACTTTATATCGAGCTGCGCACGCCAATACCATCATAAGAATGAAATAAGGATTTCAACATTCGGGTGTCCATAGAGACATTTAAAAGCAAGGAGCGTGCACGATGGCATGACAGTTCATGAAATAAGCCGGCAGGACAAGTATTTCGCTATCCTATTACAAGCTGCTATGAGCCAGACAAAGGTTCAACTGTTTTTATCCTAGATACATGAGCCGCCCGGCGCTTCATTCTCCTTGGCCTTGCTGCTTTGGTGATTCCAAGTCATCCTTCGCCGGTTCTTCCTCCTCCTCTGTTTGAAAATTATACGCCAACCAATCCAACCCAGCTAGAGCTTCAAATTTAGCAGCCCCATCAATAATATCAGAGGGGTCAATTTCACGGGCAAAGGTATACTTACTAATTGGTGGAATCAGTTCCATCACTTTATACGACAGATTGGACATCTTCTGGTTCTCCGTATCATAAGCTGGCTGATATTTCGACAAGTCCGTTTCATTCGTGATCAAAGTAGCAAGTGGGCGGATATCCTTGACACAGGGAGCGAAGACTTTGTGGTCAAAAGCTGAGCCGTCTTCTTTCAAACTTGGATACCCCATACCCAAGTCGGATGGATCCAGCTCTGGAAGCCACGCCTTAGCCCGGCTCAAGGCCGTTACAGCACCGGCTCTCGCAGATGACCGCTTGATTTCGTCTATTCTGACAGGAAGAACGGAGAGTCTTCGTAAGATATCCACAAACAACGTTGGTGCTTGGCTCGACGGAGAGACAACAGCCAGGGCATGCTGTGCTCCAGTATACAGTTGTTCCACAAGGTGTAGACGTCTTTTAGCTTCACAAGTGGATCTCTGCCAAGAATACTGCTTCTTTTACCAACATAACAATTAAGTTGATCAGTAACGGGTTAAGTTCTCCCAAGATTTTATTTTACAAGTTGAATATGGTGGCTTACCAAAGATGACTGCAGTCATTTCTGAGACATGATGTTTTAAGCCGGTCAGCTCAGTTGTCGCCGCTTCAAGAGACGCTTCGGCTTGTTCAACCCGTTGCTCTAAGGCAGTTTTTTCCTTAGCCCATGCAGATTCCTCGGACTTAAGCTTGGCTTTCAAATCGTTTGCTTCAGACATGCTAAATTGAAACTTTGATTCAGCTTTCTGAGTTTCCGGCTCTTGGTGCTTAAGCCGCTCCCTGGCATCCTTCAAATGTGTTTGTAATTCAGCAGTGGTTTCCTGAACAGGCAAAGTGAGCATAAGACGGATTGATTACCGGTTTAACAAAGATTTAAGTCTCAAGCACTTTGCAAGCAAGAGTACTTGACCCTTGGGGGCTAATGGAGGCTGAAGTTGTTCTTTTCTAAGCCGGATTCATAGTGTTAATGCAAGCAATAGTACTTGACCCTTGGGGGCTAATGGAGGCTGAAGTTCTTCTTTTCTGAAACGGATTAATATTGTTAAAGTTTCAAGCACTTTGCAAGCAAGAGTACTTGATCCTTAGGGGTTAATGGATGTGGAATTTTTTCCGAAATTAATAGTTCGTGAACATAAAAGTCCTAAGCACTTTTCAAGCAACAACACTTGGCACTTGGGGGCAAATGTACACCGCTTCTGCATTATCAGTTAACAATATTTAGCTCGGCGACGATATGGTTATTACCACCAGCTTATGGATGGTGTGCAAACAAGTTCTATGCAATAAGAATAAGGCCCGTCTTATTCAACCTGATTAAGCTGGCCCTCGGGGGCTACACATGCAATACTCCTCAAGGATGGATTTTTTGTTAAGTGGTATCCCGGGTTAAAAGGTGGCAATTGTTGTAAAAGTCTACAATATATTCAAGTTTTTATCATATCCACTAGACTTGGGGGCTGGAAGGACAGTTAGAAAATTGAACAAGAAGGTTACCTCAAATTTCTGGTGCATCTACTTCACCATATCAATTTCAAGATCTCGGTTGCTGAGGACCTGACTGAGAAAACCAGAAAAGACTTCACCAGTACTCAGCTGTACATACTGAGATGTGTCAAACCTCACTCGTCGTTTTTCAACAAGTTCTTGCTTAGCGGTGTGTTTGGCTAACACAGTTGGGTTGCCCGGCTCTCTAAAACTAGTAATGATAAATGTAACGTCTTCAGGCCGGTCTTCTGCTGGCTTAGATGGGGCAGGCGGTTCAGCAGGGGCAGAGTCAACCGTGGCAGGAGCAGTTGTGGCATCAGGTATCTCAAGAGGAGCGTCATAGGTGGTTTCCCTAGTTGGCCTATGAGCATCGGTTGCCGACTCTTGCAGGGCCGGTTCAACGACCTTAGGGTCAGCTACCGGCTTATTTGCCCTGGCCCTCTTGACGGGTTTTACTTGACCTCTGAATGAATTACAATAAGTTGTTGCAAGGTTATAAAGACTTCACTAGTAGAAAATATGGCTTTGGTTCAGGCCTGGCCAGCCCATTAGTCCCGGTTCAACTATGAACCGGGACCCATGGGGGCATACGTCCTGGTTCGTGCACCCAGGGGGGCGGCCGGGCCTCGTGGGGCATCTGTCCCGGTTGGTCTGGACCCATTTGTCCCGGTTCCGGACACGAACCGGGACCAATGGGCCTCGCTCCTAGCCCACGTCCCATTGGTCCCGGTTCGTGACTGAAACCGGGACTAAAGGCACACCTTCTGTCCCGGTTCCAGTAACGAACCGAGACCAATTGGTTGCTTATATATACCCCATCGCCGGCGAGCCCACACTGCTCTATTTTTTCTGGCCGGCGAGGGGAGAGCTTTGTGTGGTGCTCTAGCTCACCTTCCATATATGCACATGAGGTGTTCGATGAAATGCCCGAGCCAAACTAGTTAAGCTTTCTCCTCTCGAAGCTCGAACTCGAAGCTCCATTTAATCCGAGATTTGGCTAGGTTGAGCGGTCCGTCACGTCCCGTCTCCTTCTTCACCGCCGTCGATCGCCCGCGTCGATCTCGTCGCCAGCACCACCGTGACGATCTATCATGTATTTTGAATATATTGTGATGATGAACTTATATTAATTTGATCACTTATCTATCTATGATGGTCTGTATTGGTTTTTGACACACTTAATTATATATAAATGCAAGCAGATGAACCAGCAATGGATGTACAGTGACAGATGCACCTCCGAGTACATTAATGGCGTGCATAATTTTGTCGAAGTGGCTAAGGCAAACAAGCATAATGGTTTTATGTGCTATCCATGCACAATCTATGAGAATACGAGGTCTTACTCCGACTCGAAAACCCTTCACACCCACCTGCTTTATAAGGGTTTCATGCCACACTATAATGTTTGGACCAAGCACGGAGAAATAGGGGTTATAATGAAAGACAACAAAGAAGAAGAGGACGATGACAACTATGTGCCCCCGGAATACGGTGCTGCAACGAGGGAAGCTGCTGAAGGTTGTAAGTGCATCTAGTGCCACCCCTAGTTGGTTTTGGAGTATTGACGACAAACCTGGTTGAGGGACTAATGTGTTTGTGAGAATTGCAGGATAACACAGGTAGTAGTCCCTCATTGATTCGGTTTACCTACCAGAGACGACCCCTAAAAATGTATGAAGACATTGACGTCAGTGGTGGTATATGAAGATAATCATATTGAAGACTATGATAAGAGAAGAAATTGTGTGGAGACTATGGAGAACAAAGACTTAGATGTTTTGTTGTTTCCTTTTCTTCTTTGTTGAGTCATAGGAATCACCGTACTGTTAAGTGGGGTCCAAGTGAACTAAGTCAGAGTGACTGAAGTGATGCTCACCCAAATCTTATGTCTTCGAGCAAAGACTATGAGAGCAAATCTTATCCAGAGTAGGATGAGTCAGCCTTACTTGTAGCCCAAGTAAAGTTGCCGTGTGAGTGTTTGAAATCTGACCGTTGGAACACGTGTCAGTTCCTTAGTGACCCAGGGTCACTTCGGACAAATCAGGTCGGGTTGCCCAGTGGCTATAAATAGCCCACCCCCTACACCATAAATTGGTGGCTGCTCAGAGTTATTACACGGCTTTTGTCGTTTGAGAGCAACCCTCCCCCGAAGCGTTTGAGAGAGAAATCCTTGCGAGGATAAAGCCCAAACACCCAGAGCCAAAGAGTGTTAGGCATCACTGAAGTGTTTCTGTCTGTGTGACCTGAAGACTTATTACACTTGAGGACTATGTTTCCTCCAGCCGGTTAGGCGTCGCGTTCTGAGCATCCAAGAGTCATTGTGGATCGCCGGTGAACGAAGTCTCTGAAGGTTTGGAAGTCTACCTTGAAGACTTACCAGAGTGATTGGGAGAGGACTAGGTGTCCTTAGCTCAAGGGAAAAAGGTGAAGACGCGGTCTTCTGAGTTAAATCTCAGCCTCCCTTACCAGACGTACAGTTGTCACAGCAACTAGAACTGGTCTAACAAATCACTGTCTTCCTGAGCTACTGGTTCTATCCTTTCCTTCCCTTTACTTACTGCTCTATGTTGTGAAGTCATTGCATGCTTGCCTTATCTGATTGACTTCACCGAGTATCTACTTGTTGTGATTGGCTTCATTCCTTCTTCCATCATGATCCCTACTGCCTAGCTGCTATTAGTCTTTGTGCTTTCACTTCATTGAATACATGACTATGGCTAGGCTAGTGTAGTCTACTTTCCGCTGCATATTAAAAGGATTGAGTTTATCTTTTGTCTTCAAAACTACCGTGTTTTGAAGCATTTCATAAAAATCGCCTATTCACCCCCCTCTAGTCGATATACTGCACTTTCAATTGGTATCAGAGCGAGGTACTCCCTTGTTCTGTGTGATTCGGTTTAACCACCTAGAGTTTTAGCTATGTCGACTGCAGGGATAATCAAAGTCTCCGCTGCGTGCCCCGTCTTCGATGGCACCGAATATCCCTACTGGAAGAACAAGATGCGCATGCACCTTGAAGCCATTGACGTGGACCTCTGGTTCGTCGTCAAGAATGACGTTCCCAAGACTAGTGAAGGTATCACCCCTGCTGATGTCAAGAGGCTCGTTCAATAGGATTCAACGGCCAGGAACATCATCAATGAAGGAGTCTCTACCCAGAGAGATCAAAGGATCAGCATCCTTCACAATCTCTTCAATCGCTTCAAGAGACATGACAATGAGAATGTCCAGCACACATTTGATTGTCTCACTGACATCACAAATGAGCTTCAAGCACTTGGCGCCACTGAGATTACCAAGCATGAAATCGTCAAGACTCTCCTGAGATCACTCGACAGCTCATTTGATATCCTTGCCCTGATGATTCGAGAATGTCCTGACTTCAAGACTCTCGATCCGTCTGACATACTTGAAAGGCTCAACACACATGAGTTCCAGCTATCTGAGAAACGTGACATCTATGGTCCCAACTATGGCCGATCTCGCGCCTTAAAGCCAAAGGCTGTTTCTTCATCCGAAGAAGAATCTGACTGCAGTTCTGATGATCCTGAAGACATTGGAAAGGAGCTTGCCATGCTTGTGAAGAAGTTCCAGAAATTCACTAGGAAGAAAGGCTTCAGAAAGTCTTCACGATCCAGCTCAAGAAATGATGAAGCTTCTACCCATGACTACAAGAAGAGACCATGTCATAAGTGCAAGAAACCTGGTCACTACATCTCTGAGTGTCCTCAGTGGGACAATGAGAAGATGAAGTAGAAGAGCAAGGAATACGATTCTGATGACAAGAAAAAGAAGAAATACTCAAAGTCTTCTTCTAAGTCTTCATCAAAGTATTCATCACATAAGAAGAATTCATCTGGCAAGGCTCGTGCATTTGTTGGCAAGGAGATGGATTCTGAGGAAGAGTCTGCTTCTGAAGAGGCGGAGGTGGAGTTGGAGGAGGAGTCTGATTCTGGTGCTGCAAGTCTGGCTTTAGCCACTGCCTACGTGGGCAAGTCCATCTTTAACACTGAAGACAATGGCCCCGTCCCCAACATTGATGATGAGGACGACGACTCTGCTGCCACCTTCTGCTTCATGGCACGCGGTGCCAAGGTAAAATCACGCGATGCTTACTTTCAAACATCTAGTGAAGATGACTCTGATTGTGAATCAAAACCTAGCTACAAAACACTTGCTAAAATTGCCACTGAACAGCAGAAAGCCATGGAACATATTCAAAAACTGTTAGACAAAAGCGATGACCTGTTGGACGCGGAAATGACCCATTCTCAGTCCTTAATTGAAGACATAAAAATCTTCATGTTAAGTACAAGGAACTTGAAGGTCTTTATGAATCGCTCTCAAAAACTCATGAAAAGCTTTCCCACGATTACATTCAAAGGAAACGAGAACTTGAGAAATTGAAAGCGGCTCATGAAGATCTACAAAAATAAAATGAGTCACTCCGCGCACAACTGATCAGCTCCACTCACGAAGAGTTTGAACCACCATGTCTAAAATGCATTGAGCGTGATAATGCTACATCTGTTGCTAAATGTTCTACTGCTGCCACTGTTGCAATATCTTCAACTGATGATGTGGTAACTAACCCCTCTGCTGAGGATACCACTACTATTGCTGATGAAAATGCTAGGTTGAAGACTTTGCTTGAAACAGGGATGTACAAAAGCCTCAAAGGGCATCAGACTCTATGTGATGTCCTCAAAAAGCAGATACTGAACCGAAACCCAAGGAAAGAGGGTGTTGGGTTCGACAGGAAAATGAATGTTGATGGTTCATACTGGAAGCCTGAGCAGTATCCCAAAACCACATGGGTTGCTGCAAAGGAACCTTCAGTGGATCCATCTACCTTATCTGGCTTCACTTGTGCTAATCCTGTTATCATTGATGAATCCTTTGATGCAAACTATAAACTGTTTAAGAATCAAAATGGTGAAGTGTTTGCCAGGTATATTGGTACTAACTGCAGGAACGGGCCACCTATGAAAAAGATCTGGGTACCCAAAGGCTGTCTTGAGAAACTTCCAGCAAATGTTATCATGACACCTCCTGGGAAGAAGACAAACCCCAGACCAAAGGCTTCATATGGTCCTAAGGCTTCAAACAGACAAAGGACTCACCTGAGTCACCCTAACGCGGATGTTTTGCAGGGAAACCATACTCAGACCCACGAATATGAGCGTGTTTCTTCAATCTGCTATGTTCATAAAACAAAGAATTTTTCTGCCTATTCTTATGAGTATTATTGTCCTCCTGCAAGACTATTTGCTAGGGCTCCAAAGCCAAAATTCTCAGATGCTGCTCTTAGACTCATTGCTTCTAAGCCACCCCTGAAAGTGTGGGTGGTCAAGAAGAACTAACTTTCTCTTGCTGGGAAAGGTCTCCAGCCGAAAATCAAAAGCTTCTGATGCTATTGCTGGGGACCTAAAATAATTGTAGGGCACAAGATCAAATGCCCAAATGACTTACTGCTCATACTGCTCATGAATCACTTGCTAAACATCTTATTAGTCCTAACCCTCATCTGAGCTTTCATAATCCACTTATATGTCAAATGTTATGCTTCATAATGGCTTGTGGTGAAGCCAATCCTCCTAACTGCATTGTAGGGAGTGACACCAAAGTCTTCAGAACGGATTATGGATAGCGGATGCACAAATCATATGACTGGTGATCGGAATCTTCTTATGGACTCAACCTTGCGTCCATCTAACTAGAGTCACATCACATTTGTTGATACTGGTAAAAGCAAAGTGTTGGGTCTAGGTAGAGTTGCAATCTCAAGAGATCAGCACATGGATAAAGTCATGCTTGTTGAATATCTTGGCTTCAACTTAATGTCTGTCTCAATGCTTTGTGACTTAAACATGATTGTGATCTTTGGTAAATTCCGTTGCCTTGTACTAATGGAATGTGACAAGTCTTTAGTATTTGAAGGATACAGAAAAGGTGATCTGTATATGGTAGATTTCTTAGCTGGACCGCAGATGGCCGTATGTCTTCTAGCAAAAGCTTCAGAGTGCTGGCTCTGGCATCGGAGGCTAGGACATGCTGGCATGAGGAACTTGCACACTCTCGCAAAGAAGAAGCATGTCATAGGCATCAAGGAAGTCAAGTTCAAGAAAGATCATCTATGTGGTGCCTGTGAAGCTGGGAAGATGACTAGAGCCAAGCACCCCTCGAAGACAATCATGACGACATCCAAACCCTTCGAGCTGCTTCACATGGACTTATTTGGCCCTACTCACTACTCCACATTCTCTACCACAGCCTGTCTCTATGGCTGCGTCATTGTTGATGATTATTCAAGATACACATGGGTGCACATAATACTCTACAAGACTAAAGTGCAAGATGTCTTCAGACGCTTCGCCAACCGTGCCATCAACAACTATGGCATCAAGATCAAGCATATCAGAAGTGACAATGGCACTGAGTTCAAGAACATTGGCATTGATCTTTATCGGGATGAAATGGGAATCAATCATGAATTCTCAGCCCCGTATACACCTCAGCAAAATGGGATCGTTGAGCGCAAGAACATAACTCTAATTGAGATGGCTCGAACGATGCTCGATGAATACAAGACACCAAGAAGGTTCTGGCCCAAAGCTATTGATACTGCATGCCATATCATCAACCGGGTTTATCTTCACAAGCTTCTGAAGAAAACATCCTATGAACTCCTCATTGGAAAGAAGCCTAACGTAAGTTACTTCAGAGTATTTGGAGCTAAGTGCTGGATCAAGGATCCTCATCACAAGTCAAAATTTGCACCAAAAGCAGATGAAGGCTTCAGGCTTGGATATGGAAAGGATTCACACTCCTAGAGAGTCTTCAACATCTTTCTTTATAAAACTGTTGAAACTGTGGATGTGCGGTGTGATGAGACAAATGGTTCACAAAGAGAGAACCTACGAACTGTGATGGATGAAGCTTCACCTAATGAATCTATCAAGCTAATGGGAACTGGTGAGATCATGCCTTCTGAAGCACAACCTGACGAGGAACTCATCATCTCTGCTCCAAATCAACCTGACGACAATGCTCAGCCTGAAGACAACACTCCTGACGATGAAAATGTACAGCAAGAGCAAAATCTTCGTCCAGCTCATCCTCGTGTTGCAAATGAAGTACAAGTTGAGAACATAATTGATAGCATAAATGCTCCTGGTCCACTGACTCGCTCAAGAGCAACACAACTTGCAAATTTATGTGGGCACTTTGCTTTTGTCTCAATATCTGAACCCAAGAAAGTTGCTGAAGCTTTAATGGAACCCGAATGGATTCAAGCAATGCAAGAAGAGCTTCAACAGTTTGAGCTGAACAATGTGTGGGAACTTCTCAAGCGTCCTGATCCTCGCAAGCACAACATAATAGGCACAGAATGGATCTATCGCAACAAGCAATATGAGCATGGTCAAGTGGTCAGAAACAAAGCTCGTCTCGTTGCTCAAGGATACACTCAAGTCGAAGGGATTGACTTCGATGAAACATTTGCTCCTGTGGCTAGACTTGAAGCTATTCGTATACTGCTAGCCCATGCAAATCATCACAACATACTTCTATATCAAATGGATGTAAAGAGTGCCTTTCTTAATGGAAGGATTGAAGAAGAAGTGTATGTTGCACAACCACCTAGCTTTGAAGATCCAAAACGTCCTGATATGGTATACAAGCTCAACAATGCACTGTATGGCCTCAAACAAGCGCCTCGTGCTTGGTATGACACACTCAAAGACTTCCAGAAGAACAAAGGCTTCAAACCTGGATCTGTATACCCCACACTCTTCACGAAGATATATGATGATGAGTTATTTGTCTGCCAAATCTATGTGGACGACATTATCTTCGGCTGCACGGACAAGAAATACAGTGATGAGTTTGGTCACATGATGCATGAGCAGTATCAAATGTCCATGATGGGAGAGCTGAAGTTCTTCCTTGGTCTTCAAATTCGTCAGCAAAGCAACAGCATATTCATATCTCAAGAGAAGTACCTTAAAGATTGCCTAAAAAAGTTTGGAATGCAAGACTGCAAAGGGTACTCGACGCCAATGCCTGCTAAACATCATATGGGTCCCGACGCCAATGGTAAAGAGTTTGATCAACAGGTATACCGCTCCATGATTGGTTCTTTGCTTTATTTATGTGCATCTATGCCAGATATTATGCTTAGTGTTTTCATGTGTGCTCGATATCAAGCGGCACCAAAGGAGTCGCATCACTTAGCTGTGAAGCGAATACTTCGATATTTGGCTTACACCCCAACACTAGGATTATGGTATCCAAAGGGCTCAGAATTTGATCTAGTTGGATTCTCAGATGCTGATTATGCTGGTGACAAGGTTGATCACAAGTCCACATCAGGCACATGTAACTTTCTAGGACGATCTCTTGTCTGTTGGTCTTCAAAGAAGCAGAACTGTGTATCACTCTCCACTGCTGAATCTCAATACATTGCTGCTGGATCTTGCTGCGCTCAGCTTCTCTGGATGAAGCAAACACTCAAGGACTATGGCGTCCATCTGAAGCATGTACCACTCTACTGTGATAATGAAAGCGCTACCAAGATTGCCAACTAAAGGAAATATGCCCTCGAGGCAATAATAAAGTTGTTATTTATATTTCCTTATATCATGATAAATGTTTATTATTCATGCTAGAATTGTATTAACCGGAAACTTAGTACATGTGTGAATACATAGACAAAACAGAGTGTCCCTAGTATGCCTCTACTAGACTAGCTCATTGATCAAAGATGGTTATGTTTCCTAACCATAGACATGAGTTGTCATTTGATCAACGGGATCACATCATTAGGAGAATGATGTGATGGACAAGACCCATCCGTTAGCATAGCACTATGATCGTTTAGTTTTACTGCTATTGCTTTCTTCATGACTTATACATGTTCCTATGACTATGAGATTATGCAACTCCCGAGTACCGTAGGAACACCTTGTGTGCTATCAAACGTCACAACGTAACTGGGTGATCATAAAGATGCTCTACAGGTGTCTCCGAAAGTATTCGTGGTGTTGGCATAGATCAAGATTAGGATTTGTCACTCCGAGTGTCGGAGAGGTATCTCTGGGCCCTCTCGGTAACACACATCACAATAAGCCTTGCAAGCAAAAGACTAATGAGTTAGTCACGAGATGATGTGTTACGGAATGAGTAAAGAGACTTGCCGGTAACGAGATTGAACTAGGTATGGAGATACCGACGATCGAATCTCAGACAAGTAACATACCGATGACAAAAGGAACAACGTATGTTGTTATGCGGTTCTGACCGATAAAAGATCTTCGTAGAATATGTAGGAGCCAATATGAACATCCAGGTTCCGCTATTGGTTATTGACCGGAGATGAGTCTCGGTCATGTCTACATAGTTCTCGAACCCGTAGGGTCCGCACGCTTAACGTTTGATGACGATCGGTATTATGAGTTTATGAGTTTTGATGTACCGAAGGTAGTTCGGAGTCCCGGATGAGATCACGGACATGACGAGGAGTCTCGGAATGTTCGAGACATAAAGATTGATATATTGGATGACTATATTCGGATACCGGAAGTGTTCCGGAAAAGTTTCGGATTTAACGGGATTGCCGGAGGGGGTTACCGGAACCCCCTACGAAGGGGGATGGTCCATAGTGGGCCTTAAGGGAAAGAGAGAGGCAGCCCATAGGGCTGGCCGGCGCCCCACCTAGTGTTCCTAGTTGGACTAGGATTGGGGGCGCCACCTCTCCCTCTTTTCCTTTCCCTCTCTTCCTTCTTTGGTGATTCCTACTAGGAATAGGATTGCAATCCTATTCCTAGTAGGATTGGACCCCTAGCCGCACCAAACAAGGGCCGGCCGGCCTCCCCCCTTGCTCCTTTATATACGGGGGTAGGGGGGCACCCAAAGACACACAAGTTGAATTGTTCCAGCCGTGTGCGGCGCCCCCCTCCACAGAAACACACCTCGGTCATACCGTCGCGGTGCTTAGGCGAAGCCCTGCGCCGGTGAATACATCATATCCGTCACCACGCCGTCGTGCTGACGAAACTCTCCCGTGAAGCTCAACTGGATCAAGAGCTCGTGGGACGTCATCAAGCTGAACGTGTGCTGAACGCGGAGGTGCCGTACGTTCGGTGCTTGATCGGTTGAATCGTGAAGAAGTTCGACTACATCAACCGCGTCACTTGACGCTTCCGCTCCCGGTCTACGAGGGAACGTAGACACACTATTCCCTCTCGTTGCTATGCATCTGGTAGATAGATCTTGCGTGATCGTAGGAAAATTTTAAAATACTACGTTCCCCAACAGTGGCCCAGAGTAGAACACAATGAGTTGTGGGCGATACTAGTCATACTGCTTACCAGCATGTCATACTTTGCTTCGGTGGTATTGTGAGATGAAGCGGCCCAGACGGACATTACGCGTACGCTTACGCGAGACTGGTTTCACCGTTACGAGCACTCGTTGCTTAAAGGTGACTGGCGGGTGTCTGTCTCTCTCACTTTAGCTGAATCTAGTGTGGCTACGCCCGGTCCTTGTGAAGGTTAAAACAGCACATACTTGACGAAACATCGTTGTGATTTTGTATGCGTAGGTAAGAACGGTTCTTGCTAAGCCCGTAGCAGCCACGTAAAACTTGCAACAACAAAGTAGAGGACGTCTAACTTGTTTTTGCAGGGCATGTTGTGATGTGATATGGTCAAGACATGATGAGTTATACGGTTTTGTATGAGATGATCATGTTTTGTAATGTTATCGGCAACTGGCAGGAGCCATATGGTTGTCGCTTTATTGTATGAAATGCAATCGCCATGTAATTGCTTTACTTTATCACTAAGCGGTAGCGATAGTCGTAGAAGCAGTAGTTGGCGAGACGACAACGATGCTACGATGGAGATCAAGGTGTCGCGCCGGTGACGAAGGTGATCATAAAGGTGCTTTGGAGATGGAGATCAAAAGCACAAGATGATGATGGCCATATCATGTCACATATTTTTATTGCATGTGATGTTTATCTTATTATGCTTCTTATTTTGCTTAGAACGACGGTAGCATTATAAGATGATCCCTTACTAAATTTCAAGGTATAAGTGTTCTCCCTGAGTATGCACCGTTGCGAAAGTTCGTCGTGCCGAGACACCACGTGATGATCGGGTGTGATAAGCTCTACGTTCAAATACAACGGGTGTAAGCCAGTTTTGCACACGCAGAATATTCGGGTTAAACTTGACGAGCCTAGCATATGCAGATATGGCCTCGGAACACTGGAGACCGAAAGGTCGAGCGTGAATCATATAGTAGATATGATCAACATAAGATGTTCACCATTGAAACTACTCCATCTCACGTGATGATCGGACATGGTTTAGTTGATTTGGATCACGTGATCATTTAGATGACCGGAGGGATGTCTATCTAAGTGGGAGTTCTTTAAATTAATATGATTAAATTGAACTTTAATTTATCATGAACTTAGTCCTTGTAGTATTAGCATATCTATGTTGTAGATCAATAGCTCACGATATTGCTCCCCGTTTATTTTTTATATGTTCCTAGAGAAAACTAAGTTGAAAGATGTTATTAGCAATGATGCGGAATTGTTCCGTGATCTGAGGATTATCCTCATTGCTGCACAGAAGAATTATGTCCTTGATGCACCGCTAGGTGACAGACCTATTGCAGGAGCAGATGTAGACGTTATGAACGTTTTGACAAAAGCTCGATATGATGACTACTTGATAGTTTAGTGCACCATGCTTTACGGCTTATAACCGGGACTTCAAAAACGTTTTGAACGCCACGGAGCATATGAGATGTTCCAAGAGTTGAAATTAGTATTTCATACTCATGCCCGTGTCGAGAGGTATAAGACTTCTGACAGTACTTTGCCTACAAGATGGAGGAGAATAGCTCAACCAGTGAGCATGTGCTCAGATTGTCTGGGTACTACAATTACTTGAATCAAGTGGGAGTTAATCTTCCAGATAAGATAGTAATTGACAAAGTTCTCTAGTCACTATCACCAAGTTAGTAGAACTTCGTGATGAACTATAATATGCAAGGGATGACGAAGGTAATTCCCGAGCTCTTCGCAATGCTGAAATCGGCGAAGGTAGAAATCAAGAAAGAACATCAAGTGTTGATGGTTAATAAGACCACTTGTTTCAAGTAAAGGGCAAAGGGATAGAAGGGGAACTTCAAGAACAATGACAAGCAAGTTGTCACTCCCATGAAGAAACCCAAAGCTAAACTCAAGCCTGAAACTAAGTGCTTCTACTGCAAAGGAAATGGTCACCGGAAGTGGAACTGCCCTAGATACTTGGCGGATAAGAAGGATGGCAAAGTGAACAAAGGTATATTTGATATACAGATTATTGATGTGTATTTTACTAGTGTTCATAGCAACCCCTCGGTATTTGATACTGGTTCAGTTGCTAAAGAGTAGTAACTTGAAGTGGGAGTTGCATAATGAACATAAACTAGTTAAAGGATGAAGTGACGATGTGTATTGGAAGCAGTTCCAAGATTGATATGATCATCATCGCACACTCCCTATACTTTTGGGATTAGTGTTGAACCTAAATAAGTGTTATTTGGTGTTTGTGTTGAGCATGAATATGATTTGATCATGTTTATTGCAATATGGTTATTCATGTAAGTTAGAGAATAATTGTTGTTCTGTTTACATGAATAAAACCTTCTATGGTCATACACCCAATGAAAATAGTTTGTTGGATCTCGATCGTGTGATACACATATTCATAATATTGAAGCCAAAAGATGCAAGGTTAATAATGATAGTGCAACTTATTTGTGGCACTGCCGTTTAGGTCATATTGGTGTAAAACGCATGAAGAAACTCCATAATGATGGACTTTTGGAATCACTTGATTATGAATCACTTGGTGCTTGCGAACCATGCCTCATGGGCAAAATGACTAAAACTCCGTTCTCCGGAACTATGGAGCGAGCAACAGATTTGTTGGAAATCATACATACTGATGTATGTGGGCCAATGAGTGTTGAAGCTCGCGGCGGGTATCGTTATTTTCTGACCTTCACTGATGATTTGAGCAGATATGGGTATATCTACTTAATGAAGCACAAGTCTGAGACATTTGAAAAGTTCAAAGAATTTCAGAGTGAAGTAGAAAATCATCGTAACAAGAAAATAAAGTTTCTACGATCCGATCGTGGAGAAGAATATTTGAGTTACGAGTTTGGTCTTCATTTAAAACAATGTGGAATAGTTTCACAACTCACGCCACCCGGAACACCACAGCGTAATGGTGTGTCCGAACGTCGTAACCGTACTTTATTGGATATGGTGCGATCTATGATGTCTCTTACCGATTTACCACTATCGCTTTTGGGGTTATGCATTAGAGACAGCTGCATTCACGTTAAATAGGGCACCATCTAAATCTGTTGATACGACACCTTATGAACTATGGTTTGGCAAGAAACCAAAGTTGTTGTTTCTTAAAGTTTGGGGCTGCGATGCATATGTGAAAAAGGTTCAACCTGATAAGCTCGAACCCAAGTCAGAGAAATGTGTCTTCATAGGATACCCAAAAGAGACTGTTGGGTACACCTTCTATCACAGATCCGAAGGCAAGATATTCGTTGCTAAGAATGGATCCTTTCTAGAGAAGGAGTTTCTCTCGAAAAGAAGTGAGTGGGAGGAAAGTAGAACTTGATGAGGTAATTGTACCTTCTTCCGGATTGGAAAGTAGTACATCACAGAAAATTGTTCCAGTGATTCCTACACCAATCAGTGAGGAAGTTAATGATGATGATCATGAAACTTCGGATCAAGTTTCTGCTGAACGTCGTAGATCAACTAGAGTACGTTCCGCACCAGAGTGGTACGGCAACCCAGTTCTGGAAATCATGTTACTAGACCATGATGAACCTACGAACTATGAGGAAGCGATGATGAGCCCAGATTCCGCAAAATGGCTTGAAGCCATGAAATCTGAGATGGGATCCATGTATGAGAACAAAGTGTGGACTTTGGTTGACTTGCCCGATGATCGGCAAGCCATCGAAAATAAATGGATCTTCAAGAGGAAGACCGACGCAGACGGTAATGTTACTGTTTACAAAGCTCGACTTGTTGCGAAAGGTTTTCGACAAGTTCAAGGAGTTGACTACGATGAGACTTTCTCACCTGTAGCGATGCTTAAGTCTGTCCGAATCATGTTAGCAATTGCCGCATTTTATGATTATGAAATCTGGCAAATGGATGTCAAAACTGCATTCCTGAATGGATATCTCAAAGAAGAGTTGTATATGATGCAACCAGAAGGTTTTGTCGATCCAAAAGGTGCTAACAAAATATGCAAGCTCCAGCGATCCATCTATGGACTGGTGCAAGCATCTCGGAGTTGGAATATATGCTTTGATAAGTTGATCAAAGCATATAGATTTATACAGACTTGCGGTGAAGCTTGTATTTACAAGAAGTGAGTGGGAGCACTACAACCTTTCTGATAAGTATATGTGAATGACATATTGTCGATCGGAAATGATGTAGAATTTACTGGAAAGCATAAAGGAGTGTTTGAAAGGAGTTTTTCAAAGAAAGACCTTGGTGAAGCTGCTTACATATTGGGCATCAAGATCTATAGAGATAGATCAAGACGCTTGATAAGACTTTCGATGAGTACATACCTTGATAAGATTTTGAAGTAGTTCAAAATGGATCAGTCAAAAAAAGGAGTTCTTGCCTGACTTGTAAGGTGTGAAGTTGAGTAAGACTCAAAGCCAGACCACGGCAGAAAAATATAGAGAGAATGAAAGTCATTCCCTATGCCTCAGCCATAGGTTCTATAAAGTATGCCATGCTGTGTACCAAACATGTTGTGTACCTTGCCATGAGTTTGTCAAGGGGGTACAATAGTGATCCAGGAGTAGATCACTGTACAGCGGTCAAAATTATCCTTAGTAACTAAGAAAAATATAGAGAGAATGAAAGTCATTCCCTATGCCTCAGCCATAGGTTCTATAAAGTATGCCATGCTGTGTACCAAACATGTTGTGTACCTTGCCATGAGTTTGTCAAGGGGGTACAATAGTGATCCAGGAGTAGATCATTGTACAACGGTCAAAATTATCCTTAGTAACTAGATGACTAAGGAAATTTTTCTCGATTATGGAGGTGATAAAGAGTTCGTCGTAAAGGGTTACGCCAATGCAAGCTTTGACACTAAATCCAGACGACTCTAAGTATCAATCTAGATGCGTATTGAAAGTGGGAGCAATTAGCTAGAGTAGCTCCATGTAGAGCATTGTAGACATAGAAATTTGCGAAATACATACGGATCTGAACGTGACAGACCCGTTGACTAAACTTCTCTCACAAGCAAAACATGATCACACCTTATTACTCTTGGGTATTAATCACATAGCGATGTGAACTAGATTATTGCCTCTAGTAAACCCTTTGGGTGTTGGTCACATGGTGATGTGAACTATGGGTGTTATTCACATAACGATGTGAACTATCGGTATTAAATCACATGGCGATGTGAGCTAGATTATTGACTCTAGTGCAAGTGGGAGACTGAAGGAAATATGCCCTAGAGGCAATAATAAAGTTGTTATTTATATTTCCTTATATCATGATAAATGTTTATTATTCATGCTAGAATTGTATTAACCGGAAACTTAGTACATGTGTGAATACATAGACAAAACAGAGTGTCCCTAGTATGCCTCTACTAGACTAGCTCATTGATCAAAGATGGTTATGTTTCCTAACCATAGACATGAGTTGTCATTTGATCAACGGGATCACATCATTAGGAGAATGATGTGATGGACAAGACCCATCCGTTAGCATAGCACTATGATCGTTTAGTTTTACTGCTATTGCTTTCTTCATGACTTATACATGTTCCTATGACTATGAGATTATGCAACTCCCGAATACCATAGGAACACCTTGTGTGCTATCAAACGTCACAACGTAACTGGGTGATCATAAAGATGCTCTACAGGTGTCTCCGAAAGTATTCGTGGTGTTGGCATAGATCAAGATTAGGATTTGTCACACCGAGTGTCGGAGAGGTATCTCTGGGCCCTCTCGGTAACACACATCACAATAAGCCTTGTAAGCAAAAGACTAATGAGTTAGTCACGAGATGATGTGTTACGGAACGAGTAAAGATACTTGCCGGTAACGAGATTGAACTAGGTATGGAGATACCGACGATCGAATCTCAGACAAGTAACATACCGATGACAAAAGGAACAACGTATGTTGTTATGCGGTTCTGACCGAGAAAAGATCTTCGTAGAATATGTAGGAGCCAATATGAACATCCAGGTTCCGCTATTGGTTATTGACCGGAGATGAGTCTCGGTCATGTCTACATAGTTCTCGAACCCGTAGGGTCCGCACGCTTAACGTTTGATGACGATCGGTATTATGAGTTTATGAGTTTTGATGTACCGAAGGTAGTTCGGAGTCCCGGATGAGATCACGGACATGACGAGGAGTCTCGGAATGTCCGAGACATAAAGATTGATATATTGGATGACTATATTCGGATACCGGAAGTGTTCCGGAAAAGTTTCGGATTTAACGGGATTGCCGGAGGTGGTTACCGGAACCCCCTACGAAGGGGGATGGTCCATAGTGGGCCTTAAGGGAAAGAGAGAGGCAGCCCATAGGGCTGGCCGGCGCCCCACCTAGGGTTCCTAGTTGGACTAGGATTGGGGGCGCCACCTCTCCCTCTTTTCCTTTCCCTCTCTTCCTTCTTTGGTGATTCCTACTAGGAATAGGATTGCAATCCTATTCCTAGTAGGATTGGACCCCTAGCCGCACCAAACAAGGGCCGGCCGGCCTCCCCCCTTGCTCCTTTATATACGGGGGCAGGGGGGCACCCAAAGACACACAAGTTGAATTGTTCCAGCCGTGTGCGGTGCCCCCCTCCACAGAAACAAACCTCGGTCATACCGTCGCGGTGCTTAGGCGAAGCCCTGCGCCGGTGAATACATCATATCCGTCACCACGCCGTCGTGCTGACGAAACTCTCCCGTGAAGCTCAACTGGATCAAGAGCTCGTGGGACGTCATCAAGCTGAACGTGTGCTGAACGCGGAGGTGCCGTACGTTCGGTGCTTGATCGGTTGAATCGTGAAGAAGTTCGACTACATCAACCGCGTCACTTGACGCTTCTGCTCCCGGTCTACGAGGGTACGTAGACACACTCTTCCCTCTCGTTGCTATGCATCTGGTAGATAGATCTTGCGTGATCGTAGGAAAATTTTAAAATACTACGTTCCCCAACACCAACAACCCAGTTCAGCACTCGAAGTCAAAGCACATTGAAATTCGTCATCACTTTCTCAGAGATCACGTCATGAAGGAAGATATTGGTATCATACACGCCAACACTGAAGAGCAACTGGCAGATAAATTCACAAAGCCCTTGGATGAGAAAAGCTTTTGCAAGTTGCGGTGTGAGCTAAATATCTTAGAATCCTCAAATGTCCTGTAATCAGGCACACATCCTAACACTTTTGCATATTGATGACTTAGATGTGCAACACACGAAGTAAAGTATATCTTCATTCAATGAAGACTTATATTCTAAGTGTGAATACATTAACATGGAATTTGACTTCGGAGCGCCACGATAATTGGGCGCCGTGTCTGGGTCTAATACTTCCCATACGGTGGGTAACGCCACTACCAAATTCGTGTTTGAAGTGTTTCTCGTGGCGTTACATTTGCAAAGTCTTCGCACTTGGTTTATCTTCATATAGGATATATATATATATATACATAGAGTTGTGTTCTGTCCTCAACAACATTCACTTATAGCTATGTCTTCGTGTTTGAATCTTTTGAACTAAGTGAATGTGATCGGACCCTAACCTCTCTATGCTTTCTCATCTCACACTCTGTCTGTCCAAATCATATGCATTCTGTTGAATCTGTCGAATATCTTCTCTGCATCCTTGTCAGCAGAAGATATAGATACAAACTTTAAATCTAATTTTAATGCTCCATCCTTTATGCCTGAAACCCGGAGAAGCCGGAACGACCACTCCGACAGTCGTGGTGAATGTGGGATCATGGGACAACTCCCAATGCGTTACATGACCTCCACGTGTCACTCGTACGTGAACCGTCAGGGGCACCTGCGTAATTGCGTTGTGCCATCTCCCATGCCTATAAATGCACGTCCCATCACGGTCAAAAGTTCTTCTACCACCTCGACCAACCCTAGCGCCTCCGCTAGCTCTCGACGAGGCCGACGACGAAGCGCTTCGCTGCCGCAACTTCATCGACGCCGTCCTCACACCGGTCGCGGACATCTTCTACTCCGCCACCGCCGTAGCTGTCCTCCGTCGTCAAGTTAGGGCACGGAAGATCGAACTGCTGGGCATCCAACTCCTCTCCATCTAAGCAGTTGATCATGTGGTAAATAAAACCTTCTTTTACCATCTTCTTGATCCATAGAGATTCATCACTTTTGCCACAAGAGGTTTCTGCCTACACAAATATATAGATCTATCCTGTCTGCAATCTCATATCTTGCCTAGTACATTCACATATGCTTCAAACATAGTTAGATTCCTCACTTGTACCTATTCGTGGCTTCGTACAAATCTGGAACCAACTCTCATCATATGAGTGAATGTCTTCACGCTATGAGGTCAAAGTCTTCAAAATTGTTTTATCTTCAAAAACTTCTGAGAATGCATATGACCTCTTCCCCTTCCCTCGCATCTCTAATGCTGTCACAGGTACATGTCCGTGGGAGAATCCCTTGGTTCTCATAGTCTGCATTCATTTGTAGAATTTTTGCAGCGTCACATTCACTCCCCTGAAGACAGTTCCTGTCTGACCAGCAGACCGAAGCATTTGCCTGTTTTGAAGCCATTCAGTTTGAAGCCCTTCAGGTTGAAGCAAATGGCAACTGACAAGACCGTTAGAAAGAGTGGAAGACAGCGCCGTGGCAGCACCTCCATTGATTTGCCTCCTGATCTCATTGAGATGTACAAGACTGATCCAGAGGAGTATTATAAATAGAGGAAGACACGAATCCAATGGATTCGAAGATATTGGGCTGAACAGTGGTTCAAGTACAGGTTTGTGACCCAAGAGTATGCTGAGAAGAGCGCCATCAAGCATCGATGGGGAGATATCACCTATAAAAATCTTCCCCCCCAAGACTAGTGCTAAAGCCATTGCTCAAGGCTTCTATCCTTGCATGGTCAGAGGGCCTCAGCCTGCTGATGCTGATCCTAGCTCTCTGCTCTGGTGTCGCGACGACAATCTGTTCAAGCGAAATCTTCAATATGCCAAGAACTCGGCCAAAGAGAACAAGAAGATTAGGGATTAGACTTCAATCCTGGCCCCTCTGCGCCCCGCGCTGATGGCACGCGCGAAGCTGAACCAAACCTGGTTGGGCCCTTCTACAACTTAGAAGGCCTCATCAGTCACATCAGGGTTCAAGGGGCGGATGTGGATCAACCTGCAGCTGAAGCTGATTCTGAAGAAGCGCCTGCAACACCGAAGCCCAAGAAGAAAAAATCAAAGGCTTCGAAGACCACTCCACCAATTGCTTCTAAAGTGAAGCCTTTAGCCACTGCTCCACCAGCACCAAGTGTGCACTCTAAGGAACACTCTCACATCTCCAAGAGCAGACAGCTGAAGAAGAAGCCGTCGCACAACCCTAGTCTACCTCTCACTCCTGACGCTGTTCTGAAGACTGCCAATGATGCCCTTGATCTCTCAAGTGATGAAGATCTTGGTGACGATGCTCTGGAGCTACTGATCAAGAGCAAGCAAGATGCTGATATCTTCAATGATTTGCCGCTCTTTGACGTGGAAGTGCTCAACAACTTCATTAATGAATGGTTTGACACCCCCAACCTCAGCTTCGACGATCTTCAACTTCCAGTTGGCCTCAGCGTCTCCTTCCATGGCGCCATTGCTTCTGAGCTGGCTCTGGCTCAGAGAATTGTTGAGCTGAAGCAAAAGATCGACTATGAAAAGGCTCAGTTCAAGAAGCATGTGGACAAGCTCAGTGTACAAGAAATTCAAAACTTCAAAGTTATGATGCTTGAGCTCAAGGAAGCCTTTCGCTAGAGGCGTGATGAAGCTAAAGGTTCTCGTGAGCGAATCAAGGACTTGGCTGCCAAATGCGTTCAAGCATTCAATGAAGCTGAAAAGCGCAAGGCCCTTGGGCGTCCAGGCATTGACCCAAGAATGGCTTCCAAGAAAAAGAAGAAGCAACCTGTGCCCGAAGCTGAAGAATCAGGGCAGGAAATGCCTTGCATAGTCTTCCCTGCTAGCATGACTAGCACGAAGCCTAAGGCAACCCCAACCGCTTCAAAGCTCAAGAAGACAAAGGTAGCTGAAGCTAAAGCTCGCAAGCGCAAGCAAACTACTGATGAAGCTCCACCCACTAAGAAGCGCAAAACCAAGAAGGATAAGGCTGCTTCCAAAGAGCCTATATTTGTCGATCCCATCTCAGTTGCTCGCCCTGCATGTGCCCAAAGAGAACGTTGCATGACTGTTCATGAGCCTGCTCCCACAGAGGCTGAAGACATTCCAGCTGTTGACCCCACCACAGCGGAAGACATTGGTCCTCATGACAATGTTGAAGATGATGAAGTCCTTCCTCAGATCGAGTACAAAGTTGAATCTTCGCCTGTTCTTACGAACAGCAAACGCATCAGCATTGGTCGTCCATTGACGCCAATTGCACAGGATGACTCATGGGCTGATCACCCACATGATACACCAGTCACACCTCAGCCAACTCAAGACACCAGTTCGGTGCTTGAAGATGAAGACTTTGAGGCCCAACAACCTCCATCCCCTCAGGCATCGCCAGCTTTTCGCAGGCTTCGCAAAGGACCAAGGCCTCAATTCGTCGCCTCAAGTGTTCCAGAAGGAGTAGAGCAACCATCAGCACCTGACGCTGCTCCTACTGTGAACCCCTCAGAATCTGAAGCCAAAGCGGCTGAAGATATTCCGGCTGCATCAGCCGAAGAAGAACCAACCCAAGGAGAAGAACAACCCCAAGCGGAAGATGAACGTACTGCCACACCCCCTGTTCTCGAGGAGAACGTGTCCGACCCTCCAGCTATTGAAGTGGAGGTTACACATTCAGAGGCTGCAACCACCAACACTGAAGCCAATGACGTGGTCATGGCTGAAGCTAATGTGGCACCTGAAGACATAATGGTGCCTGAAGTGATGGCGCCTGAAGACAGTGCTGCACCAGAAGCAAATCTGCAG
The DNA here is from genome assembly GCA_902687465.1 of Secale cereale. Lineage (NCBI taxonomy): Eukaryota > Viridiplantae > Streptophyta > Magnoliopsida > Poales > Poaceae > Secale > Secale cereale. Next base: position 635,099,868 of record LR738714.1, read on the forward strand.
CCTGAAGCCAATGCCTCTACTCTTGTTCCGCCTACAAGGCCCCATACAATTGAGCAAGCATACAACCAAGATGATCAACTTATTACTGTCCGGTGGCCCATTCTGACACCACCACCTACCACTGGACCGCATGCTACTGGTCCTCAGTTTGATCATCATGTTGAGCACAGGCCTCAAGTTCAGAAGCCTAAGCTAAGAATGCCAAGGTTTCCAAGTATTGCAACCTCTCAAGGGTCATTCAATGCCAATAGCTTCACTGCGCACAACACCTTCTTTGACAGTGTCAAGAACCCATATTCCAAGCCAAGAATATTATCAGATAGGTTCTGGAGCCATCAACAGCGCATTTACTACTCAAGAGTACTCTATGATCAAAGGTGCATTTTCCCTCATATGCATCTTGATACTGACGCTATTGCTGGTCTGCCTTGCCTGGAGGAAGGTCTTGACTGCTTCCGTGATGCTGGCCTGCTCAATTTTGTAATTGACAAAGAGCATTGGAATGAAGAGCTGCTTCTACAATTCTATGCAACCCTCCACATTCGAGGCTACAGCAGGGATCCAAAGACATGGGTCCTTGAGTGGATGACAGGCAATGTCCATCATGAAGCCAAAGCCTTTGATCTCATTGATTGTACTGGCCTGCCCACTCTAGGAGATCTGTATGAACCTGGCTGTCAATTGCACAATCAAGCCTTGGAGAGCATCTTTCAGAAGCGCAAGCCCAACATGAGCCAAATGCTAAGCATGATGAAGCCTTTGCCAAGTGATGGTGAATATCCTAAGGAATTCTTTGTTGAAGACCTAGAGTACCTGCCACGCACCATCTATCATATCATCAGGTGTACTCTATGGCCCGTCAAAGGACATTCTTCATCAGCCAAGCTTGAAGGCACTATGAAGACTTTGGTTTTCTATATCTTCAATGGCATTAGCTTCAAGCTCAAGATTTCTTCATTAGGCAAATGGCTATGTCTGGATCTGATATATTTGGTCTGAAATTCTATGCCCCTTGGATTATGCGCCTCATCAAGCTGCATTCAGCTATCACCTATCAGCCCTCTGCTCGCAACCATCATATATTCTTGCCTGAGGTTGATATGTCTGCTTAGGCTATCTACCAAGAGCCTGCCAAAGAGCCTGTTAGTCTTCACAACGCTGATCACCAGAGCTTCACTCAGCAGATTGAAGGAGTTCCAGCAGTCTCACGCATTTATCCTCTGGCTGGCCGTACTCATCTACCTCGACGCGCTGAAACCGAAGCCATTGAGAGCACCATCGCCCAAAGGCCTCAGAAGCGATCTCGTGTTCTAAATAACCGAGAGCTTCTGGTTGCCCTCCATCAGAAACAGGATAAGCAGATGTCAATCGCATTCGCAATCTTGCCACCAAGAATGCCTTTGTTGCTCATGAAACCTGTCGGAGGTCTTGGAAGAGTTTGACCTTGCTGAGTGCTGAAGCGGATCTTCAAGACGATGGCTTCACAGAGAGATTCAAGTTTGACCACACTCCTCCAAGGACTGCTGTCATGCGTCGAACTCCATCTCTTGAAGATTCTGAATACTCCTCCTCCGCTGCAACAATTGACGCCAGGGTGATTGATGATCAAGATGATGCTACCTCACCTCCTCCTACTTCAGCGCGCATCGACACTACACCAACTACTTCTGCACCGCCAAACACCAATGTCGACCCTGCATCCTCTCCTGCTCCAACTGGGAACGAGTAGAGGCTCTATGTCTTCCAACCTTTTTGGTCCTTACTGACAAAAGGGGGGGAAGCATATGAGTTGATTGTCTTCAAGTGGGTCCATATGGGCGGGTGCTTTATAATTTGCCTAGTGTTTACAACTCTCGTTTTTGCTACATTTGTTTCTTTGAGTTGTAACACTTAAACTGATGGTCGTCTGCTACGTTTTTATGCTACTCTGTAATGCGATGATAAATTCCACATCTGCTACCTTATATTCCGCACTTAGTCATTATTGCAGACGTCCATTTTTCATTATGCATGTCATTATATCCGACATATCAATTGTGCATGATGAATTGTCTTCATAAGTTGAAGAGGATCTCCACAAGTACAACCTGCCATGTGCACTTACATTCAAAGGCAAATCAACTATATGCACATCTTCAGGGGGAGCCTTTTGCTACTTACGAAGACAATACCTTTATCCTTTACAATTTCACATATCTTTATCCCCGTTGAAAACTTCAACCAGTTTGTCATCAATCACCAAAAAGGGGGAGATTGTAAGTGCATCTAGTGCCACCCCTAGTTGGTTTTGGAGTATTGACGACAAACCTGGTTGAGGGACTAATGTGTTTGTGAGAATTGCAGGACAACACAGGTAGTAGTCCCTCATTGATTCGGTTTACCTACCGAAGAAGACCCCTAAAAATGTATGAAGACATTGACGTCAGTGGTGGTATATGAAGATAATCATATTGAAGACTATGACAAGTGAAGACATTTTGTGAAGACTATGGAGAACGAAGACTTAGATGTTTCGCGGTTTCCTTTTCTTCTTTGTTGAGTCATAGGAACTACCGTACTGTTAAGTGGGGTCTAAGTGAACTAAGTCAGAGTGACTGAAGTGATGCTCAACCAAATCCTATGTCTTCGAGCGAAGGCTATGAGAGCAAATCTTATCCAGAGTCGGATGAGTCAGCCTTACTTGTAGCCCAAGTAAAGTTGCCGTGTAAGTGTTTGAAATCTGACCATTGGAACACGTGTCAGTTCCTTAGTGACCCAGGGTCACTTCGAACAAATCAGGTCGGGTTGCCCAGTGGCTATAAATAGCCCACCCCCTACACCATAAATTGGTGGCTGCTCAGAGTTATTACACGGCTTTTGTCGTTTGAGAGCAACCCACCTCCGAAGCGTTTCAGAGAGAAATCCTTGCGAGGACAAAGCCCAAACACCCAGAGGCAAAGAGTGTTAGGCATCACTGAAGTCTTTCTGTCTGTGTGACCTGAAGACTTCTTACACTTAAGGACTGTGTTTCCTCCAGCCGGTTAGGCGTCGCGTTCTCAGCATCCAAGAGTCATTGTGGATCGCCGGTGAATGAAGTATGTGAAGGTTTAGAAGTCTACCTTGAAGACTTACCAGAGTGATTGGGCAAGGACTAGGTGTCCTTAGCTCAAGGGGAACAAGGTGAAGACGCGGTCTTCTGAGTTAAATCTCAGCCTCCCTAACTAGACGTACAATTGTCACAGCAACTGGAACTGGTCTAACAAATCATGTCTTCCCGAGCTACTGGTTCTATCCTTTCCTTCCCTTTACTTACTGCTCTATGTTGTGAAGTCATTGCATGCTTGCCTTATCTGATTGACTTCACTGAGTATCTACTTGCTGTGATTGGCTTCATTCCTTCTTCCATCATGATCCCTACTGCCTAGCTGATATTAGTCTTCGTGCTTTCACTTCATTGAATACATGACTATGGCTAGTCTAGTGTAGTCTACTTTCCGCTGGATATTAATAGGATTGAGTTTATATTTTGTCTTCAAAACTACCGTGTTTTGAAGCATTTCATAAAAATCGCCTATTCACCCCCCCATCTAGTCGATATACTGCACTTTCAAAGGTCAAGAGGAACCAGACGATGTTGTGCCCGATGATGATCTCTGTCGGGTCATTGTAGATGCAAGGAGACAATGCGAAAGTGAAAAGGAGAAGCTGAAGTTCGATCGCATGTTGGAGGATTACAAAGAGGGTTGTACCCCAATTGCGAAGATGGCAACACGAAGCTCGGTACCTGTCGTGGAATTAACACGGCAGATGTCCGGATCAACGGACTTAGTGTTGAGGCGCGCATTTATGTGGTAGCTTGAAGGGGTTGAGCGGAATCGAGAGATGCGATGCAAGACACGGATTTAGACCGCTTCGGGCCCCGGGAAACATCATCCGGTAATAGCCCTACGTGCTGTTTGAGGCTAGGTCTCATTATGATCCTCATGGTGTTGCCGGTAACCGGCTCTTTGTGTCTAACCCTAGAAACTTGTCTAAACCTCTCCTCTAAAACATGTCTACTTGTGGTTTGTCTAACTTGTGAGAACCTGTCCCCTTTGGGGAGCCCTGCCCCTCCTTATATATGTTGAAGGGGAGGCTTTACATGACTAGTCCTAGTAGGACTAGGATTGATCTATTACAAGGAGTCCTAGTCTTGCTTCCTTTATGGAGAATATTCCTTGTGCTTTATTATTAAACCGGCCCACTATTAATATGAACCGGCCTTCTGGGCCTTGGGCCTTGTCATCCATAATTCATCCGCCGGGTTATTAGTGAGTAATATTATTTAGGCAGGTTGCTTGTAAACCGTCTGGTGATAACGGATCGCCAGTGAATCACCAAGTGTAAACCGCTAAGTCCGGCCGGGTTATAATTCCGGCCGGTTCATACCGCGGGGGTATATCCCCGACATTAGCCCCCAAGTTTAGCTTGGATGTGTCCATGGTAAACTTTATGCTGCAAAATAAACACAATAGCGAATCTGATAGGTTGTGCTCCGGGTTAAGAATTTCTTGTAATCCGTCATCTGACCATCCTTAAGTCCTTGTCTTTCCTTCTTCTAGAAAATCCGGGTTAACAGACCAACTTCATAATCAACTTGCTTGCATAAGAAATATTGTAAATAAAGAATCCATTTGAATCGGCTTTTAATTCTTTGACTTGACAAAAATATTGGTCAACTGATATCCAATCGGTTTGAAGATGTAGAACTTGCCGGTTTATGATTGCCAAAATTGCCGGGTCACACAATTAATCTGATTTGCCGGAACTGAAAATTTGAAGATGTTCCTCCTTTATATGCATATTACTTATAGCCCCCAAGTGCCGGGTCATTATGTAATAATGAGCAGGGACTTTGAATATACTTCATTGGAAATAGCCTTGTATAATCTTGAAGAAAATCCGGATTGTTCATCCCAATCACTATGAAACTGAATATTCCATGTCATGTAGCCCCCAAGTGCCGGGTCATTATGCAATAATGAACAGGGACTTTATAGATATAATCATTGAAAATAACATTATGTAATGTAACTTCCATCGTGGGGTTTGAATCCACGTCCACAAGGTTAAGAGCCTTGTGCTTTACCAACTGAGTTAAACGGGCCTTTCAATATAATGGATGAATACTTGTGTACCTTGAATTGTTGACAGGAGCGATTGGTAGCCCCCAAGTTCCGGTTTAGCTATATTTAGAAGGTGAACCGGTACTTCCAGATGAAGCAAATGATGTTTCCATTAGCCCCCAAGTGTCAAGTAGACAACTTGCTTGTGTGCTTGAGACTTTTGTCTTTGAATTGCTGCTGTTTTACTGCTTCAACTGCCCATTAGCCCCCAAGTGTCAAGTAGACAACTTGTTTGTGTGCTTGAGACTTGTGCATTTGATGTAATCTTAATCTGAATAATGTAGCCCCCAAGTGCCGGGTTGTAAGCCTGCAGCAGCTCGGGACTATTCCTTTGTAGAATAAATCACTTCCATCGTTGAAATAATATCCATTGCGCTTGAAAGCGACTTTGAAGACCTCAATCATAATAATGATAACCATAATAGGAATCCAGCCATGTTTGGCTATTGAATAATATAATCCGGTTGGAAGACCGGTTCCAATGATGTTTGATCACAATCGGGCCGGGTTTAAGAAACACCGGTCATTATTTTGTCTCATGCTGGCGACTTATAGTCAAAACCAGGCCGGTTTAATAAACACCGGTCATTATAACTGATCATGTACCGCCAATATATATTTGAAAATAAAATACTTCATACCTGCGATCAAAATATGCTTGATATTCTTAATCCGGCGAAACTTGCAATTTTCTGAGGGAGTCTTTGATAGATCCAATAATAATTCCGGGCTTGATAACGGACACCGGTGCACTTTGTTCAGAAATTTATGGCTTTGTTGCCTGATAGATGATCCGGGTTATAATGAACACCGGTTTACTCATGCTGGTATTTCATGATCCAGGCTTTCAATTTGATAGATATGTGGTCAACTTGAGTAGCTGTTTCCCTTGGTTAAAAAGGTTATGAAACACAAAAAACATCAAGAAACACACAATTCTTGTAAATCAAACTATGTAATCAAGGCTTTTTCAAAGAGCTGCCAGGCTCAAAACAAGGTTTAGCCAATCATAGGGACGTGGGCAAACCGGACTGTCCCCAGGGGCCGGGTCATCATTTGAACGTGGGCGTACCAACTGTTCAGGGAACCCAAATAATCCTAACATAGCCAATCATGGGGATGTGGGCGAACCCGACTGTCCCCAGAGGCCGGGTCATCATTTGAACGTGGGCGTACCAACTGTTCAGGGAGCCC
>LR738714.1:635111543-635158946 GCA_902687465.1 Secale cereale
CGCCCCAAAGCCGTCACGAGGCCGCCCCAACGCCGCCGCCCGCCCCAACGCTGCCGACGAGCTGTGCATATTTGTTTTCTGTTTATATTGTAGTGTGTACAATGATGATGATGTATGTATGTTCATATGCAAATAATATGCAAAAGTTAGAATTTTTCCTAGAATTTTATGATTTTTTCTGTTGTAATTTGGTTCATAGAATTTTTATTTTGTTCATAGAATTTTTATGGTTTTTTTATGTTGTAATTTTGTTCATAAAGTTTTAGGATGAAAAAAAGAAGAAGAAAAAAAATGAGGAGGAGAAGTTTCATTTAGTTTTAGGATTATTTTAGTTTATGTTTAGGTTAGGAATAAGGAAAAGAAAAAGGAGAAGAAGAGGAGAAGGAAGAAGAGGAGAAATAAATAAGAAGAGGAAGAACAAGAAAAAAAGGTCGAGGGGTCGAGGGTCGAGTGTACGAGGGGTCGAGGGTCACCGAGGGGTCGAGGGTCGCCGAGGGGTCGAGGGACACCGAGGGGTCGAGGGTCGAAGGTTCGAGGGTCGTCGAGGGGCCGAGGGTTCGAGGGTCGAGGGTTGGAGTGTCGTCGAGGGGTCAATTTTTTCTGTAGTAGATGATGATGATATATGAAAACTTGCTTGGTCAATTTTTTGTACTAGATGATGATGATATATATGGTGATATATGAAAACTTCTTTAGATGTATAATATATGATGATGATGATGTAATTTTATTCAATGATATATGATGATGTAATTTTGTCGATATACTCCCTCCCCGATAACTTCGACATGACGGGGGTCGATTGATCTACCCCCTTACCCTATAATATTTTTTTCTACGTATATGTTGTCGTTGTCGATATATATACCCCCTCACCGATAACTTCGACAAGAGGGGGGACGGGTAGCCGAGGGGTCGAGGGTTGCTGAGGGTTCGAGGGTCGAGGGTCGCCGAGGCTACCGCAAACCCTAGAGAAGCGTCGAGGCCACTAATATGGTTTCTTATTGTGATTATAGCTAGCTAGGTCTATGTTTGCCACTAATATATCCATTCTGTCATGTTTGTATATAATGGTCATGTTGTAATATTTGCAGGAACTATGTAGATAGGACGAGACGAGGTAGCAGAATAGGTGTTGGGGGACATAATCGCAGACAGAGCTGCTATCGAATTGTATATGAATGTCGACTACGATGGTCATTTGGAAGGACATGGTGATGAAGAAGTAGGTTACGGTGATCCAACGGAGGAGATAACACATATTATGATGGTCCCATGGAGGAGGAAACACATGATTATCATGGCTCCAGTGACCGATTACCGGTGGAAGAAGGACACGGTGATGACGGCTCCGATGACCGAACGGAGTCCGGCCAGGTATATCTGTATTCATTAAGCATCTACTGACACTATAGCTAATTGATGCATTGATTGCTTTGGTATATATGTACACATATTAACTCTCTTCTTTCTTCTTTTCTAGCCCTCCTGGTCGAGCCAAAGTTCGGTAAAGACACGAGGCCCGAAGAAAAGGTTGCGCCAGGATGAAAAGTTCATCATCGAAGAAATCGGGCGCTATGGCCTACCGAGTAAACCCAACAAGGCCATGGACGCATTTACTGCTCAGTGCTGGGTTGTTGTTAGGGACATGATCCCGATCAGCAACCACCTATGGTACAAGCCTAAGAACGAAGGCCCTCGGGCGTCTTATGTCAACGATATGCAGAAAAATGATCTTTGGACCGCGCTGAAATCCAATTTCACCCTGCCGCCAAAGGAGGATCCGGAGAAGCAGCCAGCAGTTATAGATTGATTGGTCAAGGCGGCCGCTCTTAAGAAGATGGGGCAACTATCCAGGAGGTGGAAGACTGAGCTGAATGCAAAGTTTGTCGAGAAAAACAAGACTCCAGAATTCACCGGCCGGTTTGAGAAGATTAGAGATCACTCGGACGCAATTGTGGCCCACAAGAAATCGGAAAAGAGTAAGGAGATGTCAGAGAGAAACACGATAAATGCTGCGAAGAAGCAGTATCACCATCGCACGGCGTCAGGTGGCTACCTCAAAGCCCAGCCATTGTGGGACAAGGTCGAGAATGACCTGCTTGCTAAAGGGGTCGAACCACAGTCATTACACTGGCCAGACCCTTCAAGGACTTGGTTCTTCGGAGTTGGGGGAACCTTGGACCCTGTAACAGGGAAGTGCGTTTGGACAGACGAGCAACTTGCAATACCCATCACGCTGCTTCAACTCTATATCGAAACAGCGCAGCAAGGGACGTTCGTTCCCGACAGAGAGAACGACGAGCTCACAATGGCCCTCGGGAATTGTCGTGGAATTAGCACGGCAGATGTCCGGTTTAACGGACTTGATGATGGAACCATCGCACGGGTTAGCTTGAAGGGGTTCATAGCACAAAAAGGACACAGAGGGTTTATACTAGTTCGGCCCCTTCGATGAAGGTAAAAGCCTACGTCTAGTTGGTTTGGTATTGCTTGGGCATCGGATTACAGGGAGCGGAGTGCTTGCCTGTAGTCTCGACGGGTTGATTCTTGCTTGTCCTTGAACCGTCGCCGGGTCGTCCCTTTATATAGAGGTGACGCCTGGTCCGGTTTACAGAGTCCCGAGGCCGGCTCATACTCGTGTCCGCCTCGGTCTCTGTCCTTTCTTCCTTATCTCTCAAGTTACATCACTTGGCGGTTTACAAACCATAGTTCTATACATGGGCCCTAAGATCTCATGGGCCGTAGCCTTAACTAAATATTACAACCAAACATATTATAATTAAGCCGGTTTACACTAGCCGGTTCATACCTGCTAGTCATATCCCTGACATTAGGCCTCGGAATGATTTGAACTTGTTCATATCAATCTCCCTTGTCTTGTATAATTTTATTTTGTGTCTTCTCATTTTTGTAAACCGGCTCTGACGTCATCCTCGAGAATCATTGAATCTGACCGTGACATCATCTCCGCATTTAACGCTGCGAGCTGTACTGTGACTTTGTTTAATGTTTATCCCGAAAATCGAGGCGTCAAAGGATCTTTATCCGATCTTTGCTCCCTCGAACCCCGCACCTGTCGCTTCATATCTGACCTTCCCTTATAAATGCCGCCGTCCTCATTCGTTTATCTTCTTCTCGCATCTCCTTCCTCTGTCCGTCGCCTGAGCTTCAAGACGCCATTGACGCCCGAGCTCGAACCGCCGCCGTCGACCGCTGAATCTGAGACTTCACCGGCCGCTGCATCAACCTGACTTTTGACCAGAGAACCTCCGCCGCTGATCCCTGCTGCTCCAAGGTACATCTTCCTTCCTCACTGTAGATCCGTATCTTCTAGGGTTCTTGCTCGTGCCTCCGCCATTAGAGCCTCGATGAGAACTTCGTCTTGTTTGTAGTAGTCTTGACCTTTACGTTCTGCCCTTAGATCCTACTGATTCCATGTTTTAGATCTCGTTATTTACATAACCTGTAGATTCCTCCGCTCCGTATATCACCCTTGTAGTTCTTCCCGTATGTCTTTGTATTTATTTATCTTTTTCTTGCATGCCCAGATCTGTTCTACCTTAGTTGTCTGTAAAAACCTGTTTCTCTCCCTTTTGCAAATCTGCTAAGTATATTCCGGTTTAAACTGTCATGCGCAAACCCTGAAAGAATATGCGACGGTTTAACTCTTTTTCTATTGCTATCATGAACCAGTAGTATCATAAACCTCTGTTATTGCCGGGCTATCCATATCATTAGTCCCTTGCTTAAACTGTTGCATGATCTTCGTATGTATCTTCCGGTTTATGCTGTTGTACTTAAATAATCCGATCTTTATACTTTTACTCTTTCAGTACTTCTCCTTCTGTTGCCATGGCCAAGCAGTTTGTCTCTTGTGACTGGGTTCCTTCCATCATCACGGAAGAAGACTTGGTTAAAATCGCTGCCATTTGTACTTTAGGCTCTCGATCCGTTTTGAAGTGGCGGGCTCCAGGAAACGAATGCCCTCCTACTCCCAGAGAAGGGGAGGTTATTGTTTTCTTCGACCACATAGCTCGAGGCTTCACACCTGTGACGCCCGAGACCGACGTCCCAGAAGATTCCAGAAGCTTCCAGAAGATTCCAGATGTTCAGGGTTCCCCCTTGTGTTTCATTTGTGTTTGTGTTATTTATTTTCGCATTGCATCATGTCATCATGCCTTCATGTCATATTTTATTTTGCATCTCAACCTAAATAAATCGTGTGGACCTTCGGTCCATTTAAATCGAGGGAAGAATGTCTTCTCTTTATAACATATAAAAGCCTCTCAATATATTAGGGAGCTATATAAATAATATTCCATTTGTTTGGAATTACCCGCAACACACGTGCATAATTTCCCCATGCTTTTCCTACTTCGAGTTTCCTTCAAAAACCTTGCCAATAATTTCTTTCCATTGTTTCGAGGTTCCTCCAAAATTCCGGACATTTTTGGACACTTCAATAATAAAGTCTTAGTTCAAAACTATTTGAATTAAATTCAAATATGTTTGAATTATTTTTTCCGATCTGGCCTTTTATATTTTTCTCCGGTCGTGCTCATTTTTACGAGCCCGAGAAAATTAACATTGTGCTAGTGTTGCCCAAACCTCCTCCTTCTTATGTTTCTTTTCTTCTCGCTTGTCTCCGAATAGGGATAAGAAGGAGAGCAGCCCAGCAGCTTTCCTCCAGGCCCAAGCCTCCTCCAGCCTCCATCCTTTCAGCCTCCCTTCCCTCCGGCCCATCTGCCCTCCAAGGCCCACTCCAGCCCGCACCCCACCTAACCCTAGCGCACTCCCTCGCTCTCCCTCTCTCCCGCACGACCGCCGCCACCCTCTCGTTCCCCTCACGCTCCCCTTGAGCCTTTCTCCTCTCGCCCGAGCCTCCCCCATCCTCTCGACTCCCTCTCCTTCCCTCGATCGACCCCCCCTCTCCTTCCTCCATCGCCTGGAGCCCCGAGAGCCCTCCGCCTTCGTGCGCCCCGCAAGCTGCCTCGAGCACTTCTCCTCCCGCGGCCTCCTCCCTTCCGCGCCAGTCCCGCGCGTCAGGGCCCCGCGAGCCAGGTCGCCATGGTGCCCGCAGGTCGGTGCCGCCGCGCCGCCTAGCTCCCCATCGTTAGGGCGCCCTGCGCTGCGCCCTTCCTCCTCCGTCCTCCGGCCCCGCTCAAGCTCCGGCGAACCAAGGCCAGGGCCTCCTCCGCCCTGGGCCTGCCTCCTCTGGCGCGAGCTGGCCGCCCCGAGCGCCCGCTCCGCGCCGTCCTTCTCCTCGTCGTCCACCCCAAGTCACCCGCGCCAGACGCCACAGCTCCTCCTGCTGCCCCGACTTCCAGCGCCTCCGCCGTCCTTGCCTGTGTCCTCTGCTGCTGCCTCGCCGTGCTGCTGCCTGGTCGTCGTCCCGAGACCGTGCATGTGTTCCTTTTTTTGCGTTGTTGCCTTGTGCTGTTGAGATTGTCCAGGGACCGTTTCTTTTGCCAAGTGGAGTCCGAAGACCGGGGAAGCATCAAGTTCCTCTACGATCCGCGTACGACTATCGTCATCGTGACCCCGAACGACTACTCGGATCAAGTACCACTACCGTCGACCCTCGAAGACCCGTGTTTTCGGATGCGACAAGTACCACTACGCTCGACAACTCGAACATCTACAAACGACCCCGTGAACAACTACCGTCTCGGAGACGCACCAAGTACCACTACATACGTGAACGACTACCGTCGCCTCGAAGATGTTGGGTTCATCAAGTCCCTCTCCGAAACGAACGTGTACCACTACTTCCGCTAACGTCGCCCGAGCACAACTACCGCCGACGGAACGACTACTTCCTCTACTTCCACTACGTCCCTCTACGATCTCGAACCGCCCCGAAACGCATGCTTCAAAGGTATGACCCCGAGACGTGACCCGTGGATGCTTGCATGTGTTGTATGAAATGTTTGCCCTTGTGTGCTTCGTGTCCGTTTCGTCCCTTTTGTCATGTTCCTCGGTTGCCTCGTCACCGACTCGTGGGAACCCGGTGACGGGATCACCCCACCTCTTTCATCTTGTTCGACTCGATCACTCCGCCTTTGCTTTTGCACCGGTCCCTCAACGAGTTACCGGTACTGATATGATGTCGTTGCATCATTTTCGGATCATTGTCGTGGCACCCTTTCTTTCCACCACGATGACTAATTCTCCTTATCATCTTTATCTCTTTTAAGTCAACCTTTTAATAATTGCATAAACTTGATCATGTCATCCGCATCATGTTAACAACATTATAATGTGTGAATTGTTGTTTCTTTAATAATTATTAAACATGCTCATGGGGATTTTCCGGATATGTTGTTGTTATTCTCCGGCCTCATTTAAATTGCCTAGTTAGTATAGTTTTAATATGCTTCACCTCTTGCCATGTTAAAAACAATTAATCTTGTCTTGTAAATAAACGAGAGGCAATTAAATAATTAAATGTGGTGTTTCGTCAATATGCAACTCGTTGCATATTGATCTCCACTTAACTTGTAGTTTTGTTTGTGCACTTTGCCATGCCACGCATATTTAAACCGGACATGCATCATACTTGTTTGTGCATCGTATGCCATGTTAATGATTGTGTGTTTACCATGTTGTTCTTTCTTTCCGGTTGCTTCTCTTGGTAGCTTCGGTTTCGTTCCGGAGTTGTAAGGTTTCTCTCGACTGTGTTGCTCCGTCTACTTCATGGATCCGTTCTTCTCCTTTGTGGAATCCCAGGCAAGATGAACGAACCCGGATACCATTACTATCTTTGCCTATTGCTAGTAGTCTCGATCTATAGTTTTGCCTCGATGCCCATGTCTTTCTTGTCAGCCTCCTACTTGTAACCATGAACCTGTTTAACCACCCTACCTATGCAAACCGTTGCTTGGCTAAGTACGCTTCGCTCAGCCCCTCTTATAGCATTGTTAGTTGCAGGTGAAGATTGAAGATGCTCGCTTCATGTTGAAGTTTGGTTGGGTTATATCACACTATATATATGCTTAAAAAAATGAAATCATCTATATATTGGCAAGGGTGGAAGGCTAAGCCTTTTGCTTGGTGTTTCGTTCCACTCATGCCGTTAGGAACCGTATAAACCGGTGTTATGTTCCTTGATTATGCGTTCTTAACACGGTTGGGGTGTATGGGACCCCCTTGATAAACGGCTAAGTGCTAAGTCTTTTCCAGCAAGTCCCAACATTTGGTACTATTTGCCTCATAATAATAACTTAATTAATTAATTAAATTTGCATAGGGGGTCGCTCCCTTGAGGATTCCTAATTCTACATAGCAGGGGGGGCCAGTGCTGATGGTGTTGGTCCCAAACGGGGGTCCTGCAGGGCCGCCTTGGGGAAACCCGAGGTATCTGGTATAACCTGTAGCATCGCCCATCCGGTCGTGTCCTGAGACTTAGATACGCGCGGCTACTATCAGGGTGTCGACACGCCGGGAGGATTTGCTGGATTAGCCTTACCTTAGTTCGGTTTAACTTGAGCACGGGATTCCGAGAATACTCGGGTCTTCCCACCTTGGAGTTGCGACTCCGCGGATCGTGGGCTTGTAATGGGTCAAGTTGGAACACCCCTGCAGGGTTTGAACTTTCGAAAGCCGTGCCCGCGGTTATGTGGTAGATGGGAGCTTGTTAATATCCGGTTGTAGAAAACTTGACACAATGTTCTAATAAACTACCAGCGTGTGTACCGTGACTGTCAATTTCCGAATAGGGATTCGGGAGTTGAACACGGTGGGGTTATGTTTGACCGGCTTTAGTTAGGATCACTTCGTGATCATCTCTCGACCGCGGGTTTCTCTTCTCGCTCTCTTTCACGTAAGCTAGTTGCTAGTTGCTGCTGCAGACACTACTCTTTTCTTCAGCCTTATCCTCACCCAAGGCTTAAATAGTCATGTTACCCGGGAACGGGATTGCTGAGTCCTCTGTGGCTCACAGTTACTTCACCACACCAGATGCAGGTTCAGCCGAGTTTGATGCAAGAGCTGGTTCAAGTACTTCACCGGGAGCTCGATGAAGAGCGTGGCCGTTTGTTTGTGACGTTTCGACGATCAGTAGTGGTTCTTCTACTAAGATTCGATCCTGACCTGTGGCTTTATGTTGTTTTGGTATCTTTCTTTTGGATCTTCACCCGTAGTCGGGTTGTGATGTTTTGAATGATGTTTTGCTTATGTAATGTATTGTGTGAAGTGGCGAGTGTAAGCCAACTATCTCCTTTTGCAATTTAATCCCTCTTTTACATGAGTCGTGCAAATATACCAAACTTGAGATCATTCTAGGATGGGCTTATACCTTTAAGTCGTGCCTCGACACGTAGGAGGTATAGTCCCATCCTGGGCATTACAACACCTCCCGGTTCAAAATTCTTCCGTGATGTGCTTGCTGCCTTCCAAATCCATCCTCAGGACATTGGGCCCAACTCCATTTCAAATATCTGTGACTTCCAAGTTTTTTCAGAGGTATACCGGCAAGAAGAACCGTCTGTTGACCTGTTCCAGGATTTCTTTCACCTGAACCGGCGTACGGAATTTACCAGCGGACCGCATCAGGAACTCGGCGGGGTTAGTATCCAGAAAAGGAGAGATGCAGTTTTTCCCCATGCCTCTCTCCACACGCACCCAAAGGAGTGGAATAAATCTTGGTTTTACTGTGTTGACACTTCTCCTGAAGGGGAGAACCCACTGCCGGGTTATCGCGAGCACCGTCTTCCAGAGAATCATCCTCTGCCACAACGACTCAGTTCCGCCGAACGGCCCCGGTTTGTGTCTCAGCTTTCCAGACTGAAAGCTTTTATGGCCAACGGTTTAATTGGAACCGATTTTATGCGCTGTTGGCTCTCTTGGAGTATTCTTCCCTTGAGTCGGCGATCACAGTTGATGTGCCAGTATTCTGGTAAACCGGACGACCCTCAACGGTTTGCCAAGGATAAACTTTCTGAATCGAAGGTTATTGAATCGGCTAAGAAGATGCTCAACGTCACCTTAGAAGACTGCAGCAAAGTTGGATTAGCTCCGTATTACAAGAAGAACAAGCTGCCTGCAGTAAGCCTTGCTTTCTTGTATATATTGTTTGATCCATTTATATAAATCGTCCTCTAACTATCTCTTTTTGTCCAAATAGGCTGATGATCCTTTTTGGAAAAGGAAACCTCAGGAGAAGCCCGACAAACAAGCAGGCCGGAAGACCTTTGCTAACAAGAAAAGAAAAGCAGCCGTTGGCTCTAGTTCTCATGCTGAGGATGATGATCCGGATTCCGAGGTATGAATTAATCCGGCTTTAATTTGATTGCTTGTACTCATATCCATGTCTAATGATAACTTTTCATAGGAGTTGGCTGAAGGTGATAAACCGGCCGAAGTTGAGGTAACCATCCTTTCTTCCGATTCGGAACCACTTCCACCAAAAAGTCGTCGGACAGTCCGGAAATATCAATTTTCTCATCCTTATGCTCAATTGGATCCTAATTTTCTTTTGAAGAAACAACAACATGAAGCTCTTCGCCAGACCACTCGCCATAGCGGCTTGGCAGTGGAGTCATCCGGAATCTCTCTCCCTCCGACTCGGAGGCGCCGCTCTGAGGTTATACTCTCTCCAACTCTCCTTCATCACAAGGCCGGGCTTATCCGTAAACCTCTTAAACCGCCTGACCCTGATTATCAGGAGACTCCATTATCCTCCTCTGGTGAATCAACTGCCACGCAACTTCCCCCACTGAAAACCGTCCCAGGGTAAGTCTTTTTAACATATCCGGTTTATGATTATCTTTTTTGCTTCACAATGTTAACTCATTCTCCAAACTTCTTCCAGCAAGCCAAAGCCTAGTAAAAAACCAAAGGCCAATAAACCCACTGCGGAGACTGCTGTTGATGATCCGGCGGTTGATCCGGCAACAATCGTCCCCCCAGAGGGCGAGCCCACAACTCCTCTTGAGAATCCTGCGCCTACGGATCATATCTCAGTGCCCGAGAACCCTACTGCTGATGATATCCACAATCCGCCAAGTCCTGCCCGGGCCAATTCTCCTCAAGTCAATCCGGCATCTCCTAGTCCGCCTCACAATACAGCTCCACCAACAGTACCTGCTTCTCCAGAAGTTGAAGTGACTGGCACTGCTTTTGTTGCTCCAGCTGAGCCCACTGTTTTGGCCAAACATACGGCTAAAGAGGAGAAGCTGCATAAAGAGAAAGGTAAATGGAGTACCGAGCTGTCCAATCTTGCTGATATGAGTGCCCAGGAGCTCTATTATGGATACTTAAACCGGCTCCACAGCAGCCGAGATTATGAAGCGGGCTTGGTTAACCTGATGAAAGAAAAATATGAGGTAATCCTTTCCTTCTGACTTTGTGCTTTTGATATGCCTTTAACTATCTCATAGTAGCCCCCAAGTTCCGGTTTAGCTGCGTGTTGAAGGTGAACCGGAACTTATAACGTGAACAATTGATCTTACATTAGCCCCCAAGTATCAAGTAGATAACTTGGTTATGTATTTGATACTTGTGAGAATTTCTTCTGATACTTCAATTACCCATTAGCCCCCAAGTGTCAAGTAGACAACTTGTTTGTGTGCTTGGGACTTTTGTCTTTGAACTGCTGCTGTTTATTGCTTCAACTGCCATTAGCCCCCAAGTGTCAAGTAGAAAACTTGTTTGTGTGCTTGAGACTTGTCTGATTTTTGCTTCTTATCACTTGATTTTACTTGCAGGCTGACTTAAACCGGAATGTTGATGAGATCAATGAGCTTCGGAGCCGTCTTGCTGAAACAGAGTCTGCTGCTTCGAAAGCCAAGAAAGATCTGCAGGTGAGTTTAAAGACTGCTGAAGATCTGAAAAAATTCTTTGAAGAAGAGCGGACCGCTTTTGAGGTTCAGAAGAAAGAGCTGGAGAAAAGGGTTCAGGATGCTGAGGGGGCACTTAATCCGGTTACTGAAGAGTTAACCGGTTTAAAGCGGCAAATTGAGTTAATGACTTCTGCAATCTTCGGTAAGTATGATTTGTACTCCTGCTTTATCCTTTGTAACCTTCCATCTGTGCCGGTTTAATTGTGATCTTCATATGCAGGGCGCCGTGTCACCCATCTTGGGGATGACCTACGGAAGAAACTTAAGGCATGTTACACTTTGGTCGAGCAGCTGTATTCCGGCGCTCAGAGGATCATCAGTGCAACATCTTTCAGTAAACCGGCCCCCACAACTATCCAAGGCACGTTGGAAAAGTTGTCTGTTCTGCTAGTGCGTCTAGAAGAAGTTAAGAAACCTGCTGCTCGAGCCGGTGCCCTCATGGCACTTACCAGGGCTAAAGCCTGGGTCCCGGATCTTGATCCGGAAGAAGCCTTGAGTGGATTTCCTGACACTAAAGAAGACGGATCCACCTTTACCGCGAAGGACCTCCATGCCTTGACGAAGGAGATGCGTCCCCTCGCCAGCAAGCTTGCAGCTGAATCCGATTTATCCAGGTATCATCCGGGGTACGACTTGCAAAACAAGCGGGTGGAGCGGTCGGTTTATGACACTGTCAATTTAATCCCACCAGTTCGCCCTCATACCTTCGCTCCAGATATCGAACCTTCTGAACTTATCAGTGAAGAGATGCACTTCCGGGCCCTAACGAAGATCGACTGGTGTGTTCCGGACTTCCAACCGCTTCAAGAAGAGGAAGGAACGCCGGATCAAGTCGATTCTCAACAGTCTCAGCAGGAGGGAGCATAACTCATAACTTGGAGTTTGTAGTTGCAGTCCTGCTTTATCAAACAATCTTTTAATCCGTCAGGCTTGCTATGGCTTGTAATAGGATAGCTGAAACATTATCTGCTTTGATCCGGATATTCTGACTTCTTGTTTTAATGTTTGCCAAATTAAATTTCGTCTGATGTCGCTTATCTTGCATGGCATCTGTTCCTACATAAGTAAGACTGAAAACATGTCCTAGCGGTTTACCACTGGACAGATTAAATTGCTCTCACAATATATCAATCAAGTGTATACTTATATCAAAAATAAGTTTATACCTGAGACCAAGTATGCTTAATACTCTTAATCCGGTAGAACTTAAAATTTCTTGATGAAGATCTTCATGGATCCAATAACAAACCCGGGCTTGATAAAAGACACCGGTTTATATCGTTCTGAAACTTTGTCCAGAAGTTTGTAGCTTGTTGCCTGATGGATGATCCGGGTTATAATGAACACCGGTTTATTTATGCTGGTATTCATGATCCAGACTTTTAACTTCATAGATATGTGGTCAACTTCTCTAGCTGTTCCACTTCGGTTTAAAGAGTCATAAAACATAAACACCAAAAGATGCAAATTTACAAATAAAACCATGTAGTCGAGGCTTTTTAAGAGCAGCCAGGCTCAAAGCAAGGTTCAGCCAATCACTGGATGCGGGAATCCCGTCTGTCCAGAGGGCCTGTGGATGCGGATTATCTGTCTGTCCATATGAACCATAAGAAAAAAATTTAGCCAATCACTGGATGAGGGTAAACCCGTCTGTCCAGAGGGCCGGTTGATGGATGCGGGTAAACCCGTCAGTCCATAAGAATTTTAGCCAATCACTGGATGCGGGTAAACCCGTCTGTCCAGAGGGCCGGTTGATGGATGCGGGTAAACCCGTCTGTCCATAAGAATTTTAGCCAATCACTGGATGCGGGTAAACCCGTCTGTCCAGAGGGCTGGTCGATGGATGCGGGTAAACCCGTCTGTCCATAAGAATTTTAGCCAGTCACTGGATGTGGGTAAACCCGTCTGTCCAGAGGGCTGGTCGATGGATGCGGGTAAACCCGTCTGTCCATATAGTCTTCCATGGCTCCATGAAGTCATGGGTAAATCTTGAACCAATCACTGGATGGATTACCATCCAGAGGGTTTCCTTGAAGCGTCCTCTTTTGAATCGGATGTCACCTTATGCTCTTCAGTGAGTTTTATTGCTTCTGCAAAAATTAGTTTTAAACCGGTTGATATGTTTGAAATATAACATATGATAATACATATATAGTTGTCCTCACAAGATACTTGCATTGTAAAAAAGGCTGAGCCCCCGGTTTACCGAGGGTGCCGGTTTATTCATTAATCATAATATATACATAGGATACAGTGGAGCTCATAGCTCAAGTATAGTAGGGCCGTAAGTGGGCGATGTTCCATGGCCTCTTCGTCTCCTCCTCTGATGTCTGTGAGTCCTTGTGTTCTCGAACGTCCACCAGGTAATATGAACCGTTGTGTAGATTCTTACTGACCACAAATGGCCCTTCCCAAGGTGGGGATAGCTTGTGCATATCTGTTTGGTCTTGGATGAGCCGGAGTACTAAGTCACCCTCCTGGAATGTTCTGCTCTTGATCCGGCGGTTGTGATATCTACGCAAGTCTTGTTGATAGATTGCAGACCGTGCTGCTGCTATATCACGCTCTTCATCCAACCGGTCCAAGCTGTCTTGCCTTACCTGCTCATTGGCCGCTTCAACATATGCTGTCACCCTTGGTGAATCGTGACGGATATCACTTGGAAGGAGTGCTTCAGCACCATATACCATGAAGAAAGGTGTGTAACCTATGGACCGGTTTGGTGTAGTGTTGATACTCCAAAGAACAGATGGTAACTCCTCAACCCAGCAACCTGGGGTTCTTTGCAAAGGAGGCATAAGCCGGGGCTTGATACCTCGCAAAATCTCCTGATTTGCTCTTTCAGCTTGACCATTGGATTGGGGGTGAGCCACAGAAGATACATCTAGGCGAATATGCTCTCGTTGACAAAACTCTTCCATCTCGCCCTGAGATAAATTGGTGCCATTGTCCGTGATGATGCTGTGTGGAAAACCAAACCGGAAAATTACCTTTTTCATGAATTTGACTGTTGTGGCCGCATCACACTTGCTCACAGGCTCTGCCTCGACCCACTTTGTAAACTTATCCACCGCCACCAGTAGATGAGTTTTCTGATCTTGAGATCGCGTAAAAGGTCCAACCATATCAAGCCCCCAAGTCGCAAACGGCCAAGTTATTGGTATCATCCGGAGCTCCTGCGCCGGAACAAGGGCACGTCTCGAAAACTTCTGACAAGCATCACACTTCCGGACCAAATCTGCCGCATCAGCATGAGCTGTTAACCAATAGAACCCGTGTCGAAAAGCCTTAGCCACCAAGGATTTTGAACCGGCATGGTGACCACAATCCCCTTCATGGATCTCGCGAAGAATCTCACAACCTTCCTTAGCTGATATACACCGCTGAAATACTCCAGAAGTACTGCGATGATGAAGCTCTCCATTTGCAATTGTCATGGACTTAGAACGCCGGACTATCTGTCTTGCTTCTATTTCATCATCCGGTAGCTCTCCTCGGCTTAGATATGCCAAATAAGGCAGCGTCCAATCCGGAATAACGTGAAGCGCTGCAACTAACTGTGCCTCCAGATCAAGAACAGCTAGGTCTTCCTCCGACGGTACTTGAACCGAAGGACTGTGCAACTCATCCAAAAAAGTATTTGGCGGCACCGGTTTACGTTGGGAGCCCAGCCGGCTTAAAGCATCGGCCGCTTCGTTCCGTCGCCGGTCTATATGATCCACCTGATACCCTTTGAAATATTCTGCAACTGCTTCAACTTCTCGTCTATAAGCTGCCATGAGGGGATCTCTGGAATCCCACTTGCCTGAAACTTGTTGTGCCACCAAATCTGAATCGCCAAAACACTTAACCCGGCTCAGGTTCATCTCTTTTGCCATCCGCAATCCATGAAGTAATGCTTCATATTCTGCTGCATTATTAGAACAAGGGAACAATAAACGGAGAACATAACAGAACTTATCACCTCGCGGGGAAGTTAAGACAACTCCAGCCCCCGAGCCTTCCAACTGTCTTGACCCGTGAAAATGAATCGTCCAATACGTAAGATCCGGCTTCTCCTCAGGGGTTTGCAACTCTGTCCAATCATTGATGAAATCCACCAATGCCTGAGATTTTATAGCGGTGCGTGGCACATACTTCAACTCATGTGGGCTGAGGTCAATGGCCCACTTCGCTACTCTACCTGTAGCTTCCCTGTTCTGGATTATGTCCCCCAACGGTGCTGAACTAACCACAGTTATTGGATGACCTTGGAAATAGTGCTTCAGCTTTCGGTTTGCCATGAACACACCATACACCAACTTCTGCCAATGGGGGTACCTCTGCTTGGATTCAATGAGTACTTCACTCACGTAATAAACCGGGCGCTGAACCGGGTATTCCTTCCCTGCTTCCTGGCGCTCAACCACAATTGCGACGCTGACTGCCCTTGCATTGGCAGCGACGTACAATAGCAACGGCTCTTTATCAATTGGGGCCGCCAGGACCGGCGGTTTTGCCAGTTGCCGCTTCAGATCCTCAAACGCCGCATTCGCCTCATCACTCCATATAAACCGATCTGTTTTCTTCAGCATCTGGTAAAGCGGAATCGCCTTCTCTCCCAAACGGCTGATGAACTGGCCTAATGCCGTGATCCGGCCAGCGATACGCTGAACATCGTTGATGCAAACCGGTTTAGCCAAAGATGTGATTGCTTTAATCTTCTCCGGATTAGCTTCTATTCCTCTGTTTGAGACCAAGAATCCCAGTAGTTTACCTGCCGGAACACCAAAGGCACACTTCTCCGGATTAAGCATCATCTTATAAGCTCGAAGATTATCAAAAGTCTCTTTAAGATCCTCTATCATTGTCTCTTCTTTCCTTGATTTAACCACAATGTCATCCACATAGGCATGAACATTCCTCCCTATCTGCCCTTTAAGACAATTCTGAACGCAACGCTGATAAGTAGCTAGGGCACTCTTAAGCCCAAAGGGCATAGATACATAGCAAAAAGCACCAAAAGGGGTTATGAAAGATGTCTTCTCTTGGTCTTTAACTGCCATCTTGATCTGGTGATAACCTGAATATGCATCCAAAAAGCTTAGCCGCTCACATCCCGCTGTGGCATCGATAATCTGATCAATGCGAGGGAGAGCAAAAGGATCAGTTGGGCACGCTTTGTTGAGGTCTGTGTAGTCCACACACATTCTCCACTTCCCGTTCTTCTTTAACACCAGCACCGGATTAGCCAACCACTCTGGGTGAAAGACTTCCACTATGAACCCTGCAGCCAAAAGCCTGGCCACTTCTTCTCCTATAGTTTTGCGCCTCTCTTCGTTGAAGCGGCGCAAATATTGTTTAACCAGTTTATATTTCGGATCAATGTTAAGGCTGTGCTCAGCGAGTTCCCTCGGTATACCTGGCATGTCAGAAGGTTTCCATGCAAAGATATCCCGGTTCTCACGGATGAACTCGATGAGCACGCTTTCCTATTTGGGATCAAGGTTAGCGCTGATAGTGAACTGCTTGGACGAATCACCTGGCACAAAATCAACTTGCTTGGTCTCCTCCGCCGATTTAAATTTCAACGCCGGATCATGCTCTGTAGTTGGCTTCTTCAGCGGAGTCATATCTGCCGGATCAACATTATCTTTATAAAACTTCAACTCTTCTGTGGCACATACTGCCTCTGCGTAGGCTGCATCTCCCTCTTCACATTCCACTGCTATCTTGTGACTTCCATGAACCGTGATCGTGCCCTTGTGACCCGGCATTTTGAGTTGCAGATAAACATAACATGGTCTATCCATAAACTTGGCATAAACCGTTCTCCCGAATAAAGCGTGATAAGGACTCCGGATCTTAATAAATTCGAAAGTTAACATCTCTGACCTGGAATCATGCTCATCTCCAAAGGTAACTTCCAAGTCAATCTTTCCAACTGGATAAGCCGACTTACCTGGAACCACCCCGTGGAATACCGTGTTTGATTGTCTTAACTTCTTATCCTTCAGGCCCATACGACGGAAAGTCTCATAGTACAAGATGTTGATGCTGCTACCATCGTCCATGAGAACTTTAGTGAATTTATAACCTCCCACCTGGGGTGCCACCACCAAGGCCAAGTGGCCCGGATTATCCACCCGCATCGGGTGGTCTTCCCTACTTCATACAATGGGCTGCTCTGGCCAGCGCAGAAATTGCGGTGTTGCCGGTTCAACCGCGTTAACTGCCCGCTTCAAAACCTTCTGATCTTGTTTACACAGACTTGTGGTGAATACATGGTATTGCCCACTACTCAACTCCTTCGGATTACTCTGATATCCGGACTGTGGTTGCTGTTGCTGACGGTGCTGATTACCCTGATTATTGTAGTTACCTTGGCCCTGCTGTTGACTGCCTTGGTTATTGTAACCACCCTGATTACGTGGCTGATTGCCCTGGTTGTTATAACTTCCTTAACCATTTTGATTACCTACCCGGTTTTGATAACCATTGTTGTTGCCCCTATATCCTGATCCGGAGCTGTTCCCCTGATGACCCGGACCATAGAACCCTGGGCCTGAACCGCCATTTGGAGGCCTGTCATTAGGATTAAAGCGGCCCATCATTGCTTCCATAAAGGGCCTGCACTCTCTTATAGTGTGTTTTGCTGGTCGTTGTTTCGAGCCATGCTTCGGACAAGGCTGATTTAACTCTTGGTCCCAACTAACAGCCCCTCCGCCGGTTTGTGGAGGTGGGTTGCCCATACTACGCTGAAAACCCCCTTGGACTTGGGTATTGGCTACGAAATCAGAGCCACCTTCTGCCTTCCGCTTACCCAAGAAACTTGCAGTAGCCGTGTTAATTTGCGCCGGTTTACCAGGTTTGTTAACCTTCCCTGCCTTGTCTCCTTCAATTTCTGGATACTTGGTATTATCAGAGTCCCCATACTTTACCAGGGCACTCATGAGAGTTCCCATATCATTGCAATCCCTTTTAAGCCGTCCTAGCTTTAACTTTAAAGATTCAAACCGGCAATTGTTTTCCAAAGTCACTATCGCCGTACTAGGATTGATACCATTCGAAGAGTGCAAGATCTCTGATACTCGCCGCACCCAAGCACTTGTAGACTCCTGTTCTCCTTGCACGCAGGCTGCTAAATCCACCACTGACATCGGCTGCTTGCAGGTGTCTTTGAAGTTTTTGATAAACTGATGACGTAGCTCTCCCCATGATCCGATGGAATTAGGGGGCAAACCCTTTAGCCAGGTCCGGGCTGTACCCTCAAGCATCATGGTAAAATATTTTGCACAAGCCGCTTCATCCACGTCCAGCATCTCCATGGCCATCTCATAACTCTCCACCCAAGCTTCAGGAGGTAAATACGCAGTGTAATTAGGTACCTTGCGGGGCCCTTTAAAATCCTTAGGCAGCTTGACACTTCGTAAAGCGGGGATAAGACACTGCACCCCAAAAGAAGTCGTCGTGACTCCTGTTTCTGCTGTGGTTGTGTGAACCGGCGTCGTTTGACGAACCTCCTCCCGGGCTCCTGACCTAACCCGGTTTGCATCTTGAGCTTGAGCATCCGCACCTGCCGGATTATCCTGTCTGCGCCGATGTCACCTGCGCTCACTGCTAGACACTTCCGGCTCCTCCCAATGCCGAGTGTAACTCCGGCTGGGACGTGGTGTTGAATGTAGCCTTTCCCTTCTATGAGAGTATGCTTGCTGTTGTATTAACGCCGTATTAAGCAGCTCCTTGACCCTGCGTGCCTCCAATGCCACCGGGGACGTCTCCTCTACGGGTAAAGCGGCCAAACGTGCAGCAGCAGCAGCAATGTTATCCAAAGGATTTGAATAATGACCTGGAGGGGTGGGAACGTAAGGTGCAGATGTGTTCCGCCGGTCTTGCTCTGCGGTGGGCTGCTGAACCGGCTCCTCCCTGGCCGGGGGTGCCCTCCGGTTTACAGCCGGATCATTGCTAGTCCCAGCCCCAGGTGTCCTGAACAGATCCGTCGCTTCATAAACCGACGGCAGACGAGATTGGTATTTTCGACCCCTTACTCCTTGCATAGAGGCCTGCTCCATCCTTAGATGAAAAGCCTGATCATTCAGCTCCGCTTGTCTTACCGCTATCATTGCCTTCTCTGCTTTCAGATCCTCCTTTAGTTGATCAATCCGGCCTTTTAACTGAAGGAGCTCTGCATCATGCTGCGCCTTGTCTGCTGGAGTTATTGTTGCCACCGCTTTAGCTGTGAACTCCTCGATCAATGTGGATAGGACGTCAGTAGGTGAGAGGGCCTGGCTGCTCCCCCCTACACCAGCTTCTGCTGTCGTCCCGTTCACCGTGGGCTGTGAACCGGCCATAAAGACAGCCACCCGGTTTGGCGGGTCGAAGGGGTCCGGAATACTGTTTCCATCGGACTCGCCCTCAGACCGGCCGTCCCGCAACTGATACAAAGACTCAGTTTCTCCGGATGAAGATTCGTTGTCGGAGTAGACAACTGTTGCACCATCGGATTCCGATCCGTCCTCGTTTCGAACCCCATGGATTGCTCCAACGAAATCGTGCTTCACAGCGGGCTGAATCCGGTTTGATCTCGCACGCTGAGCCGGCTCGACGATGTTGGAAAAGATGTCCGGCTCAGGTCCCGGTTCGCCGATCTTGCCGATGAAGACGTGGATGCCGCCGAAGGGAACCCGGTACCTGTATTCGATTGAATCGGCCTCCGGTCCCCAGCCTGCGTCGTTGATGTAGATCCGGCCGCGGCGACTCTTGGTCATCCGGCCCACCGCGTAACCCTTAAGTCCTTCAAAGCTGCCCTTCAAGAACTCGAAACCATCATGCGGACGCCCCACGGTGGGCGCCAACTGTCGTGGAATTAGGACGGCAGATGTCCGGTTTAACGGACTTGATGATGGAACCATCGCACGGGTTAGCTTGAAGGGGTTCATAGCACACAAAGGACACAGAGGGTTTATACTAGTTCGGCCCCTTCGATGAAGGTAAAAGCCTACGTCTAGTTGGTTTGGTATTGCTTGGGCATCGGATTACAGGGAGCGGAGTGCTTGGCTGTAGTCTCGACGGGTTGATTCTTGCTTGTCCTTGAACCGTCGCCGGGTCGTCCCTTTATATAGAGGTGATGCCTGGTCCCGTTTACAGAGTCCCGAGGCCGGCTCATACTCGTGTCTGCCTCGGTCTCTGTCCTTTCTTCCTTATCTCTCAAGTTACATCACTTGGCGGTTTACAAACCATAATTCTATACATGGGCCCTAAGATCTCATGGGCTGTAGCCTTTACTAAATATTACAACCAAACATATTATAATTAAGCCGGTTTGAACTAGCCGGTTCATACCTGCTAGTCATATCCCTGACAGGAATCCTGAGCACCCTGGACGGACACGAGGCATGCCACGCTCCCTTTCGTGGAAGGCTGGGTTTCCCGACGTAGGCGGTTACAAATGCCGGGAGAGGAAAGAGAAAGTGGATCAGACCAATTTGCAGGCGCTGCACGCAAGAGTAAAAGCTCTAGAGGAGGAACAAGAAGTAGCTCGCAGCAAGCAACCTGTCGAAGCTACCCTCGAAGCTACCCAGCCATCTCAGCGGAAAAGTAGTGTGGCTTCCCCCGAGCTGCCTGAGGAGCCTGTCTTCGCAACTCCTGCTAGCTACCACGTGGATGCTATCATGGAGTCTCAACATTGCCACCTTATGACGCAATGGATGCAATTCAAAGTCAAGGCGGCTATAGGCTCTGTTTTTCCTTCTGAACCCGGCATAACTTTTCGCTGCCGTCCGATTCTAGAAGGATATGCTAGGGTGATGGTGGATGAAATAACAGAGGGTTTTGACGATCTCGAGCTTGACCACCCTACCGGTGAAGGGGAGACTCGGCTTGGTTCTTCTCTGAAGACTCCATGCCTATGGCGGAAGGACCTCATCAACCTTGTGAACAGGACGCCTCCGGCGAGTCAGCGCACTCTGCCTCCTCTTCCGGCAAGGGATCAGCGCACTATGCCTCCTTGTTCGGATGATCAGGCGCATGGCGGCACTCCGCCTCCTTCTCCGCCTGCGCCGGCGTGTCCGAGCAGCCCGCCTCCTTCTCCGCCTGCATCAGAGTGTCCGAGCAGCCCGCCTCCTCCTCCGCCTCGTCAGCAAGGCTTGAAGAGAGCCACCGACGCTCTGGCTGGTCCAGTGCGTGGTAGCACCCCGCCTCCTCCTCCGCCTTGTAAGCAACAAAAGAAGGCAGCTGCTGGGACTGCTCAGGCATCTGGCGGTACAACCAGAGGTAGGAGGCAATACAGATACGGTCCAACTCTCAGGCCCTTAGAGAAGTTATCATACGAGAGGACCGATGAGGAGAACGCGGAGATCTATAAAGCCGAAGTGAAGGACTTTTTTTGCAAAGAAACTTGTACCTCCAAAGTAGAAGATAGATCCGGCGAGAGCGAAGCGCACTATTGATGCCCTGAAGAAACCACCACCGTCTCCGCCGAAAACCAACTATGAGCACATTATTCAAAAGTCATATGTCAAAGCATCGCGGTCGGGAAGTACTTGCAGTGATCACAAGTTAGCACAGAAAAAAGTGGGAAACAAATTCCCAAGCTCTGCGAACAAGAGAACCAATCGTGCCCCCCGCTCAAGGTGCCTAGCGACATCATCTCTCATCATCCGGGGATGGCGCCCGGTACCAATCTTGGAGATTACCTGATCGATGATGTAGTTCTTGATGTGTTAGAGGTGGATGATCACAAATACCAGTACGGGAAGCCTCTCGCCAAAGATGCCAGAACTCTAACCACAATGATGCGAAGATTGCATGACTGGTACATGGAAACCTGCAGAGAGTCTGGTGGCCAGGATACTCTGATGCTGAAAGTTAAAGAGGAGCACGACCTCGTTGGAATTGATATGTTGTCTATTACATTGGAGGAGTTCTTCAACTTTTTCAATCAGAAGGACCTCGATAAACCAACGATCACTTGCTACTGTCTGTAAGTACTAGTTCGGTCATTAATTAAGTCTCTGTATATAGCTCAGCTCTTCATATTGCAAGTATATATAATTATCCTCACTATATTGTGCAGATTGAAGATCGTCGAATGTAGAAAAGCTGATATCAATGATATTGGCTTCATTAACACAAATCTCATACATGAATATCAGGTTCAATTTCATGCCAAAGAAGCCGAGGCCAACTTGCTACAATCGTTGACAATAAATCAAAACAAAGATAAAATACTCTTTCCTTACAACTTCTAGTGAGTGTTACTGTCTTTTGCATATTCGGTTTTCCTTAATCATATATTACTCGCGGTTATAGCTAGTAATTAATGTAATTGATGAGTTGTATGCATGCGTACGCAGGTTCCACTATATTCTCCTAGAGATTAAGCTTGAGGAGGGACTAGTAACCGTCTTAGACTTGAGACGAAAAGATCCCGAGACCTTTGCGGACATGCCTAAAATGCTCAACAAGTAAGTTCAATCGATCATTACCGCACCATATCGGCAACTTTGTTCATTTCCTGATATAAAGTAATTGTTTTCTTTGTCTCGCAGGGTTTGGAAACAATTCACCAAAAAAGTTCCGGCACTGCCGCGGGAACTGTGATGGATTTACCCGAAAGTAAGTACTACTAGCTAGCTAGTTCCGCGCATCTCCCGTTGACTCTAGCTATACTTTCATCAATGCCATTTATAATGCTTCATTATCAGTTTGATTAACCTCTATTTCTTGTAAAGTGCTTGTGGCAGGAACACTGGAATAATTACTGTGGATACTACATCTGCGTGTTCATCTACCACACGACGGCCAAGAATAGGCGGGGCTACTCTAAAAGACAATTTGATGTGCGTAAGCAAAAATATTCACAATTTTATTGTATTACCATCATTTCTGTTGACTTTAATACATATATATATGTATTGATCCCCTTCTTCAAATTAGATGTGGCAGATGCGGGATGAACTCCTACCACAAGATCGCATACGGGCAATTCAAGAGGAATTGGCGGGATTCTTTCTTGATCACGTCATCAATAAAGCCGGAGAATACCATCTGGAATTTGAGTTAAGGTGTTAGGGAATTGTAGTAAGAGATCTTATATTGTATGCATGTAGCCAGTAGCATCGGATAGATATACGAAAACTTCTTGTTCGACCAATCTCTCTCGGAGAAGGAGAGAGGTCGATCTTCTGTACTTAATGGTTTCCTTCATTTGCTTACTAGCTAGCGTGTCGAGTCCTCCCATCTATACGTATATATATAGTACGTAGCGTCGACCAATCACGGAGATAAGAGAGGACACTTCTCTCTTTTAGCGGGCTAACACAATATATGAAACCCCTAAATTAACCCTACAAAGCCCCCAAACCCCCTCCCCCCTTTCAGAAAAAAACAAAAACCCGAGCCAGTGAACTGCTAACGCGTGGAAGCTTATTTGTCCCGGTTTGTGCTACCAACCGGGACAAAAGCCCCCCGTGCCTGGGCAAGCCGCAGTGGCCACGTGGAACCCCATCTGTCCCGGTTGGTATAAGAACCGGGACTAATGGTCTAGGGCATTTGTATCGACCATTTAGTCTCGGTTCCCCAACCGGACAAATGGCCCTTACGAACCGGGACAAATGGCCCTTTTTCTACTAGTGCTTAAGGATAAGTTGCAGGAACAAATCATTTACCCAGGAGCGGTCTTGAAAGCCGGAAGTTAGCTCTGAGATGAGCCGCCAGAGGATGAACGTGAAGTTTCCTGTTAATTTGAATCGGACAAGTTCAATAATTGCTGTATAAGACCCCTTAGCGGATAATGAGAGTTTATGAATGGAAGTACCTCATTCCGACGTTTTCGTCGAGGCAGAGTATTGGGTAAGCCGGAGGACAATTCCTCTTCTCCGAAGTTTCGAGTCCGACGACGACTCTCGTGTTGCTGTTGTTTCGAAATAAAGTAAGGATCTAAATGAGCTGAAGGGTGTGAAAATCTTACTTGCCAGAGAAGCCGTCAAAATTTTTGTCTTGGCAAGGATTCTGAGCCGGAGAAAATAGTAATTACCTCTTCATCTGCGGCCTGACTGGCCTCCGTGTCATCCTGGTAATAATCAGTGTCAATAAGATAATTGAAGTAAGAACCAAGAGAGTCAAGGGCTACCTCCGACTCAGTGCCGTAGTTTAGTTCAAACAGATCAGAAGCATTGGTTTTCTTCTTGGTCATCTTAATAGCTTTTTTGGTGGATCTTTTGGCGGCTCTAGCTCTCTTGGTGGCTTCATGATCATAAGATTTATTCCAGAAAGACGACTTAGTCTGTGAGAGGCGGTGAATTCAAGATTGGCAAGGGAATTGAATTATAAAATGGCAATAGTAAAAGTTAAGATTTACCCCCGGTGTCGGGTTAGATTTGCAGAAAGGCAACATGCCCACTTTGCTGTAGTCAGACAAGGTTTCATTTAAAACGGTTTTTGTCATATCTACGATGAGTTTATCCTCCAGATCCTCGGAGCTATGACGCAAAGGGTCATTCTTTTCTGCAGTATACTCGCACATTAAACCGGACCTGCGGCTTAAAGGAATAATTCGCCAAGCAAGCCAGCACCGGTCTAAGTCAATTCCAGTCAAACCGTTTCCTAGAAGGGCCTTCACCTTGGAAAGAGTATGGGCAATTGAGTTGCATTCTGCAGCAGTGAGCTTTTCAGCAAGAGGGTGGTTGGTGTCTAAACGATGAATGCGGAGACCCGGCAAAGGATGTTCGTCAGCCGGAGAAGTATCTTTACAATAAAACCAAGTTTTGTTCCAATCTTTTGGATGACTCGGCAGACAGGCGTAAGGAAAAATAGAGTCTCTCCTTCTTTGGATAGAGACAGCCCCAAACTCCAAGCTAGGGCCATTGGTAAATTCATTCTGGCGGTTTAAGTAAAAGAACTCCCTAAAAAGCAAGATGTTGGGTTCCTCTTGAAGATATACTTCATAGAAAACCTGAAAATTGTAGATATTTGACACGAAATTGGGTCCGATGTCTTGGGGATGGAGCTGGAAGAAGTGCAGAACATCTCTGAAGAATTTAGAGCCGGGCAGTTAGAAACCCATGTTCATGTGGTCAGTAAAAACAATAACTTCATAATCTGTGGGTGCAGGTTTTTCTACGCCCGGGTTAGGAGCACGGTAAGACATAATTGGAGCATTAGGCAGATATCCGACTTTGACAAAGTCGGCCAGTATGGCTTCAGTAACAATTGAAGGGACCCAGTTGCATGTGGTGACTGTCTTTGGTGGCATTGTGAACAAGCTGACCTAACAAGTGAAAGATTATTGCCGGTTCAGAAAATCCGGAAACAAACTATTACTGCAAGTTTAGCATGGCGGCTTAAATGCGACCTAATTGCATAAGAGTAATTATAAGTTGGAAAATTAAGCCGCCATGACAGATGCGAGTGTTCAGAAAAGCATATTTTACTAAGTCTGGGAAAAACAGTTTTCACGGGTTGCGGTGGTAATTTTGGATCTACAACTGTTCGAAAATCAAGATTAAAATGACGAACAGGAAAAACGTAAGGTCAATATGTGTCAGGACCCCGATCCTAAGTCACACCGATCTAGCTTGTAACACGTCATATCACTTTGCGGCCTCACGCACGGTATCCCCACGGGTGCAACCTTACCTGGCCCGGGACCGTTTGCGCATTTTGGCACACGTATATGACAGTGTCGCTAGCATCCATATGACAGAGAACCCGGGCCGACATGGCTAGTTATAAACCAAAAGTGGCACTAAATTACAAAGACAGGCATTCATGACCCAGCAACGAACGTGTCGGTCATCAACGTATGAACCCAAGTCGTAGCAAGCTACATGGACTTAAAGGAACAACAAGTGACATTTCCCCTAAGGGACAGACACAGGAACGAAGAAGGACACATGCCGGCCAGCCTACGTGTTCCGAGTAGTAGCAAGCTACCAAGGCTCATTGGAAGCACTAGGAGGCATTTCCCTGTAAGATAGGCTACCAAAGGAAAACAACTAGGTGTCGGATCCCACACATACCAAGCATTTCAATCATACACACAATATGCTCAATATGTGCAAATACAACATTGCATCACAACAGAACTCTTTGACTCAAAGTACTTTATTTAAGAGGCTCCAAGAGCCATACATAACATATCCATATAGGTAGGGGTCACATGACCCAACACTCAAGTCATACAGTCATACAAGCACAAGCGGAAGCGACATGTCTGAGTACAGACAACTTAGAAAATAAAACAGGCTTGGTGTAGCCTGACTATCTACAAGGCCCTTCACAAGCTCCATATCTCCGTCTGGGTAGCAATCTACTCGTCGACGTCAATGTCTATGTAGAACCCATCAGAAGGGGCAGGGTTCTCCTCTGCAACAGTTATTAAGCAAACATGAGTACAAAGGTACTCAGCAAGTCTTACAACAGAACCAATCATACATGCAACATTATCAATAGGGGGTAATGGAGTTCATAGCAGAAAGCCAGCTTTGACTCTTGGCTAACCTATACTACAACTCTCAACAGATTGCCAGATATTACTACGTACACGAGTCCTCTACTCACCACAACAATACACCACCGAGGATCCTCTTCGGTCATCCTACGGAAGGGCCATCCACAGCACTCACACTTGTCTTGAGGCTTTTAGTAGTATCCATCAACTTGTCTATGAGGTGTAAGAGTAATCAAGTAGTCCGTATCACGAACAACGGTTATTCGAATAGATTGGTAACCCTGCAGGGGTGTACTTCTTCACACACGATTCCACCACTTATCGCCGTTTACTCGACATGTACTCGGCAACCTTCAAGCGGAAGCCCAGCGAGGGTGTCGGCCACGACCTGACTAACTACACAAGTCTCTCGTCCAGGTTTATCACCTATTTGGGTTCCATCCGTGGGGAGATCCGGCCGGGATGTCGCTCACGGCCCCAAACGATGTGTACAGGGTTCCCGAGTCACCAAACGGGCAACCGGTACACCATGCCACGTACCTGTCGCATCACAGCCCACCCCGAGGGTCAGCGCTGTGCACGACCACCAGTAAACTACAAACACCAGAAACTAGTTGCAACTCCTGGACAGAGATCAAGGGTAATTAATAAGCCAAGAGGGTCCATTGGTTTCAGGTCCAATGCATGGTAGTAGCTGGAACTTGAACCACACATACAGATCTCGGGTCCTATGGACGGTTCCAATGAAACAACCCACCATGTACTCCTACATGGCCTTTCATCGATACCTTTACCAAACATGTTTCACACTTCCCTCTCTTTATCGAGTATGATCATTTCACTCTGATCCATCACCCAGATGAACCAGACCTGACACAACTCTAAGCATAGCAGGCAACATAAACAAATAGCATGGTGGATCACACATCACATGGCTCAATCAACTCCTACACATGCTAGTGGGTTTTAACTATTTACTGTGGCAATGACAGGTCATGCAAAGGAATAGGGTTCAACTACCGCAGCAAGTAGCAGTTCACACGATGTTGCCTTAATGCAGTAAAAGAGAGAAGGAGCGAGAAGATGGGTTTGTATCGCAATGATCAATGATTGCTTGCCTGACAGAGTGATTATCGGGTACTACTCTTCAGTTGGATACGCAGAAGTATCCTCGGGAGCAGGACCTCACACGGAGAATATCGGCGATACAGTCAATAAGCAAACAAATGCAACAATATGATGCAAGCTCATGATATGGCAAGATGCATGTGTTTTCGGCTAATGCAACTATAAACAGAAGGGTTTGAGCCCATTTGAATCAAAGATTCAAATTGAAACCCAAACTATTATTTATTTAAGTGAATTATAATGTTTTAATGTGAACAGCAAGGTTAAGTTGCTCAAACATGCATGAAACTAGTGCCATTGGAAAGATTGGATTTTTTTGATCAATTTTCATATATAAATCTTTTCCATCTGAGCTACTGTTGAATTTATATGATTTTTTGAAGTTTAAAGCATTTTCTGGAATTTCCTGAATTGTTTTTAAATCAAATAATCACAGAAAATCCTTTACTGCGTCAGCATGACATCATGCTGACACCAGCCAGTCAACAGGGCGTCCAGGTCAAACCTGACCAGTGGGTCCCACTGGTCAGTCTCTCAGTACCTAAAAAGAGCTTAACACTAAACTAAAAGTTAACCGGGGCTGGGCCCCACATGTCAGTGGCTCACTAAACTAATGATAGCAAATTAAAAACCTAAACTGAAAATAGTCAACGGCCGGCCCCACATGTCAGTGACACGGGGGGGTCTAGGCGTGGTCAAAACAGGTCAATCCCACCGGCGTCTCGCCGCCGGCGAGAGCCAGGACGGCGGCGCGGCTCGGAAACTGCGTTCCGATGACCAAATTAGCGGCGGAGGGCATCTACAGAGAGCTAGAGGAGTCGCGCATCCAACGGGACAGGCCAGAGCAGCTGGGGTGGCTGG
Organism: Secale cereale; assembly: GCA_902687465.1. Classification (NCBI taxonomy): domain Eukaryota; kingdom Viridiplantae; phylum Streptophyta; class Magnoliopsida; order Poales; family Poaceae; genus Secale; species Secale cereale. Next base: position 635,139,807 of record LR738714.1, read on the forward strand.
AAACGACGGCGGCGACCTCAACGGCGGCGGTCGGAGCTCAGGTGCCGATGAAAACTACGGCACAGGGCACCGGAGGTCCAACGGTTGGTTCCTACGGGTGCTACGAGCGCTCATGAAGACGACGGGCATGTGCACGGAGCCAACTGGGCACTGGAGCCTCGTCGACGGCGGGCTTGTGCGGCGGCGTGCTACGGCGAGCAAGGGGTCGGCATCTACGGCGAGCAAACGGAGCGGGGAGGAGAGTGGTTCGACTCAGGACCTCACGGGGAGGCGGATGAGATGCTCAGCGGGCTCGGGGAAGCGTCGAGGCGGGTGCACGGTCGCCGGCGATCTCCACGGCCGTAGGTTGAAGACGGCGACGATGAGGGTGAAGCAGGGCTTCTGGCGTCGTGTAGCTCGGTATGGGGGGACGAGGAGGACGAGGCGGAGCTTCTAGGCAAAACAGCTGGGCAAGAGAGGCACGATGGCTACGGCGAACGGCGTCGGTGGCGACGGTGGCGCTCAGCTACGAGGCGCGGAGCGAGGGAGACAAGGCAGGGAGAGAGGGGAGCGGTCGAGGGGGTCGAGGGGGTCTGCGTGGCAACGTCCAGGGCCATCCAGGGCGTCGGAGGGAGCAGCTAGGCAGGCAGGAGGTGGCCGGGGCGTCGGTGGCGCTCGCCACCGAGCTGCTTCGTGCGCTGGCACGGGTAGAAGACGGGCATGCCCCTGGTGGGCTGGGCCGTCTGGGCCAGGCAGGTAGGTGGGCTCAGGTAAGTCTGCTTCTTCCTTTTTTTCTATTTACTTTCTGTTTCATTTCTTTTGTAACTTTGTTGAATTAATAAAAATGCTAGAACATTTTTATAGATCATAAAACTAGTCATGCCCACTGTATATAATATGAACAGTATGGAACATTTTAGTTTATGATTATTTGTGCACATAAAATATTTTATAGCATTTAAATGCCCAAATGCAAATACCATATAAATTAATCCACAGACCTTGGATGTCCTAGAAAATTGTGCACCATTTTTGGCAGAGGTTTAAGACCAAGGCAGAAATGATGAACATTTTTGAAGGGCATTTTGGGTACATTGGAAAAGATTTTATTAAACCCTAGTTGTTAAAAACAAGGGGTGCTGGGGTTTCTGTCATTCCCATTTCAAGTTTCTTCGAAAAGTAAACATGATGCACACTCTAGCTAGTCCTAATGCAAGCACTGACTAGGGATGTGACAATATGATACAGTTCTTGGAGATGAATCCATTTGTGCAGAGATGAGATATTACAGTATGGACTAAAGGGATACTACCAACATCAGTATATGAAGGGACATCAAGTCCAGAAGAAAAACCATAGTTGCAGAGGAAGAAGAAGATGAACTTTGGCGAACTTCACGACAGGAACCCTAATTGATCTAGGAGGAGAAGAACAAGAATGCACCTGAGCGAGTAAGACGGTGGCGGCGCGTGGAAGAGACCTGGTCGCGTCGGGTTGACGCAGAGGCTGCTGTTGAAGATGAAGTGGAGGACGTCAGCGTCGGTGGAGCTCGGTTGCAGGGAAGTCGCGAGGAAGGAGACAAAGAGAGAGAGAAAGAGAGAGAAAGAGAGAGAAAAAGGGAGAGAGAGAGAGAGAGAGAGAGAGAGAGACGAAGGAGAGAATGGAAGGGGACTTTCGACCCTATTTATAAGCTAAGTGGATAAAGGTCAGGCGCGAGAATCGATGATGTGGAAAAATAGGTAAGTAACTGTGCAGACGCCTCGATTCTCAGAATACCAATAAATGCGGAAGATTTGTTAAGATCTGGACCGTTTGCAAGTAAGTGACATCAGGGCGGGTTACCGTTATTTCAAAGGCTGACGTCATGGCGGATCACTATCGTTTCAGAAGCGAAGGTTGTGGCGGTTTACAATCTCTCGCAAGAAGATGAGGAAAGATTGACATGAACAACTTCAAGATCAACCTGGGGCCTAATGTTGGGGATATGAGTATTTCATATGATCTGCCGAGGAGGGGCCGGGTTACCCGACGGCGGTTCATGGGCCTAGCCCAGAAGTACATTAAAGATGGTGGTTTAGTTAAGGGCCCAAGGCCTGCGGCGGCTTAAAACCTGTAAATATCAACCGCCATATCTGTGGCTTGTGTTGTAAGGCATGTAATATGAGTCATCGGGCCGGATAAGATTGTGTAAGCTGGCCGAGACTCCGTAGGCCGCAGGGTGTCAACCCGTGTATATAAGGGGACAACCCAGCAGCGACTTAGGGCAAGAAACAACAAATTGAGGGCTAGGCGAGCGCATCCGCACCCTAGCAATCGACACCCTAGCAATTCCACCTCAAACTGGATTAGGTTTTAACCTCACCGCAGGGGCCGAACCAGTATAAACTCCATGTGTCCTTTGTCTTGTTCTTAACCCCTTTAAGTTAACCACGTCGCTATGGCTCTGCAATCAAGTCCTTACCTTAGGACATCTCCCGTGACACTTCCACTACACCATCCCTTGCATATTGTAGTTCATCACAAAGCTCTTGTAGCTAGGTGGGAGCGACTGTAGGATTCTGTCAACGACCGCGTCATCTAGAAGATTAACTCCCAGCTGAGACAAGCGGTTGTGCAACCCACACATTTTGAGTATATGCTCGCTGACAGAACTGTTTTCCTCCATCTTACAACTATAGAACTTGTCGGAGACTTCATATCTCTCGACCCGGGCATGAGCTTGGAAAACCATTTCAGCTCTTGGAACATCTCATATGCTCCGTGTTGCTCAAAACGCTTTTGGAGCCCCGATTCTAAGCTCTAAAGCATGCCACACTGAACCAGGGAGTAATCATCACTACGTGACTGCCAAGCGTTCATAACGTCTTGAGTTGCTGGGAAAATGGGTGTGTCACCTAGCGGTGCTTCAAGGACATATGCTTTCTTGGCAGCTATGAAGATCCTCAAGTTACGGACCCAATCCGTTTAGTTGCTACCATCGTCTTTTAGCTTGGTTTTCTCTAGGAACACGTTGAAGTTGAGTGCAACATTAGTGTGGGCCATTTGATCGACAAGAAATATTGTGAAGATTTTTAGACTATGTTCATGATAATTAAGTTCATCTAATCAAATTAAATGAACCCCCACTCAGATAGACATCTCTCTAGTCATCTAAGTGATACATGATCCGAATCGACTAGGCCGTGTCCGATCATCACGTGAGACGGACTAGTCATCAACAGTGAACATCTCCATGTTGATCATATCATCTATACGACTCATGTTCGACCTTTCGGTCTTCCGTGTTCTGAGGCCATGTCTGTACATGCTAGGCTCGTCAATTCAACCTAAGTGTATTGCGTGTGTAAATCTGGCTTACACCCGTTGTATGCGAACGTTAGAGCCTATCACACCCGATCATCACGTGGTGCTTCGAAACAACGAACCTTAGAAACGGTGCACAGTTAGGGGGAACACAATTCTTGAAATTTTAGTGAGAGATCATCTTATTTAAGCTACCGTCGTTCTAAGCAAATAAGATGTAAAACATGATAAACATCACATGCAATCAAATAGTGACATGATATGGCCAATATCATTTTGCTCCTTTTGATCTCCATCTTCGGGGCTCCATGATAATCATCTTCGCCGGCATGACACCATGATCTCCATCATCATGATATCCATCATCGTGTCTTCATGAAGTTGTCTTGCCAACTGTTACTTCTACTACTATGGCTAATGGTTAGCAATAAAGTAAAGTGATTACATGGCGTTTTCATTGACACGCAGGTCATACAATAAAATAAGACAACTCCTATGGCTCCTGCCGGTTGTCATACTCATCGACATGCAAGTCGTGATTCCTATTACAAGAACATGATCGATCTCATACATCACATATATCATTCATCACATCCTTTTGGCCATATCACATCACATGGCATATGCTGCAAGAACAAGTTAGACGTCCTCTAATTGTTGTTGCAAGTTTTTTATGTGGCTTCTATAGGTTTCTAGCAAGAACGTTTCTTACCTACACCAAAACCACAACATGATATGCCAATTACTATTTACCCTTCATAAGGACCCATTTCATCGAATCCGATCTGACTAAAGTGGGAGAGACACACACCCGCTAGCCACCTTATGCAACTAGTGCATGTCAGTCGGTGGAACCTGTCTCACGTAAGCGTACGTATAAGGTCGGTCCGGGCCGCATTATCCCACGATGCCGCCGAATCAAGATAAGACTAGTAACGACAAGTACATTGACAAAATCGACGCCCACAACAACTTGTGTTCTACTCATGCATAGAAACTATGCATAGAACTAGCTCATGATGCCACTGTTGGGAATCGTTGCAGAAATTAAAAAAAGTTCTACGCATCACCAAGATCAATCTATGGAGTGACTAGCAACGAGAGAGGGGAGTGCATTTTCGTACCCTTGAAGATTGCGATGTGAAAGCGTTGCAAGAACGCGGTTGGTGGAGTCGTACACGAAGCGATTCAGATCGCCGCTGAAAGGATCGAGAAGAGTATGTGTCTGGAGGAGGGTGAATAGACTCTAACAATAAAAGTGGCAGCTTTTAACATGCTTGAAGTTTGAGTGGAGATTTAGCACATGTTTAACTTTCTCAATACACAACAAGCATGTATGACAACAAAATATAGGTATTGTGAAGTAAAGCATGCAACTTTGACCACTAGACTAAAACAAAATCTAGCCTATTTCCAAGTTTAGTTCTTGGCAGATTTTAGCAACTTAGCTCAAGTCAAGCAATCAACCTACACATGCAATTCTAAGAGTATAGTAGAGGAAAGTAAACAATTGCAAATGAAGGTAAAGGGAGGAGTATGGAAGGAGCAAACGCAAGTGAAGACAATGATGTTTTTTGTCTTGGTTCCGATAGGTAGTGCTATCGTACATCCAAGTTGATGGAGAGTTCAACCCACTAAGGGTAACGGCTGCGCGAGTCCATGGAGGGCTCCACCCACGAAGGGTCCACGAAGAAGCAACCTTGTCTATCCCACCATGGCCATCGCCCATGAAGGAGTTGCCTCACTAGCGGTAGATCTTCACGAAGTAGGCGATCTCCTTGCCTTTACAAACTCATTGGTTCAACTCCACAATCTTGTCGGAGGCTCCCAAGTGACACCTAACCAATCTAGGAGACAACACTCTCCAAAAGGTAATAAATGGTGTGTTGATGATGAATTCCTTGCTCAAATGCTTCAAATGATAGTCTCCCCAACACTCAAACAGTTCCTCACAGATTTGGATATGGTGGAAGAAGGATTTGAGTGGAAAGCAACTTGGGAAGGCTAGAGAACAACATTCATATGGTAGGAATGGAATATCTTGATCTCAACACTTGAGTAGGTGCTTCTCTCTTAGAACATGAATGATGGAAGTGTAGATATGTTCTGATGGCTCTCTCCACGAGTGAAGAGTGGGTGGAGGGGTATATATAGCCTCCACACAAAATCTAACCATTACACACAATTTACCAAACTCGGTGGGACCGATTCAAAGCACTCGGTCAGACCGGTTTAGTTCATAATGTGACCGTTAGGTATTTTGGTAGGATCGATATGATCAACTCGGCGGGACCGATTTCATTAGGGTTACGGCATAACGTAATCTCGGTGGGACCGATTGATTACACAAACTCGGTGAGACCGATTTTGGTAATGAGCACACAGAGAGTTGGTCAGGCAAACTCGATGGGACCGATTCGCTCATTTTGGTGAGACCGAAATGTTACGAAGGGAAAAAGAAAGTTAGCATTGCATACTCGGTGGGACCAATTGCACATCTTGGTTAGACAAAAAATATTGCAACAGGCAACAGAGAGTTTGCAATCCCATACCGGTGAGACCGAAATGATTAGGGTTTCTGGCAGTGGCTATGTCAAATGAACTCGGTGGCGCCGGATAGATGTTTTTGGTGGGGCCGAGTTTGACTTTTGGTTTGGGACATATGTGGATATGAGAGAGTGGTTGAGGGTTTGGAGTATATCACTAAGCATTTTGAGCAAGAAACCCATTAAGCAACACCTCATCCCCTTTTAATAGTATTGGCTTTCCTATGGACTCAATGTGATCTTGGATCACTAAAATGGAAAAAAGCAGAGTCTTGAGTTTGAGCCAATCCTCTGTCCTTAGCATTTTGAAGGGGTTCCACATCCTCTAGTTCATGCCACTCCATCTCTTGAACTTGTCTGAAATATACTAGATAGAAATATTAGTCCAACAAGTGATATGTTGACATTAATTACCAAAACCACCCAGGGAGCACTTGTGCTTTCAGTCTCCCCCTTTTTGGTAATTGATGACAACATACATCAAAGCTTTAGATAAAGATATGAATGATAGTAGTTAAAGCTTTGGAAGAACATGTAACATGCATAGGCTCCCCCTACATGTATGCAATCATGTGAATGTGGAATATAAGAACATATGAAAGCATTGGCATGACAGAGCAAGGAATGAGTTACATGTATCTTGACTATATGCATCAGAGTAAATGATATGAAGTGTATCCCCATGTTCATGATTCCTTCTTGCAAACAGTATGTGCAATAGCAAGAAATCTTCATGTTCATGAGTATGATGCATATACTTACCTTGTGAACCTGAGCTGACTTATGAAGGGATGAACCTGAGTAAATAAGGTGAGATAACACAGGTACATCTACTAAACAGAGTAACAAAAGCGCCACAAGGATACCAAGATTGGGATAACATGTAGAGAGTAAGTACTAGGTACTCATGAATACAAACATGTTCCCGAAAGTAAAAGATATGCAATGAATTCAAAGGCTTCCTTCCTAATAGTCTTTCTCCCCCTGAATCTCATATTGGATGATGGAAGAAAGTAGGGAAACATAATCAGAGAAAAATAGATCAGATCAATAACATCACTAAAAAAGACACATCCGTGACATTTTGGGCCGAACGAAACTTTTTTATGTCATACTTATGACACTTCTATGACTATAATTGTGACAAAACACGGTATCATCATAGATGTAGTGGGGTCCTACTTCTATGACAAAAAATCATGACAGAAAATGGGCTTTTCGCCCTAGGCGGGCCGGAGACGCAGCTGCATGACATTCTTTGGGCCGTCCATGACGGAAATAACTGTGGTAGAAGCGAGGGCGAGGAAAATATCGGGGTGTTCCCGGTTACGGTGGGTGGTTGGGGCCGAGCGATGAGTGTTTCTCTCATACACGCACGTGCGTGGGTGTGAGGCGTTGCGCTCTAACTGAACCCGAGCGAGGCGTTGGGCTCTAACTGAACCCGAGCGATTGCACTGCAGGCTATGCGTTACTGAACCCGAGCGATCGCTTCCTTCGCTACTGCTGCTTACTGAAGTTGGTCAATGCTGCCTCTGCATGAACAGTGAGCGTTGCTGGGGTGTTTGGATGAATAGTTCCCGATGCGGGTGGCTGAACAGGACCCCATGCTGTTGCCTCTGCATGAACAGGACCCCGTTCGATCGAGCCGGTTGGGGCTGCATGAACAGGACCTCATGGAGGGCTGGATGAATAGGACCACCCCGTGGAGGTCTGCATGAACAGTAGACGGTGGAGGGCTGGATGAACAGTAGCCCGTGGAGGGGTGTTTGAACAGGAGCCCTTGGAGAGGGCTGGTTGAATAGTAGCTGGAGGAGTAGCGCGCGGTGGAGGCTGAACAGTCGCAGGTGGAGGCTGGAGGAGGTCGTCGGTGGATGAACAGTAGCCCGTGGAGGCTGGAGGGGGTCGACGGTGGTGATAAATAGTATCCTGTGGAGTCCCCTTTTGCGGTACGCCACACCCCTCCCGATGAACAGGACCCCCGTTTCGACCGTAGCGCTCCAACACAAGTCTGTTTCCTCCGTTTTGCGATACGCCACACCCCTCCCGATGAACAGGACCCCCGTTTCGATCGTAGGAGGTCTGTTTCCTCCGTTTTGCGGTACGCCAGGCCCCTCTCGATGAACAGGATCCCGTTTCAAACGTGGCCGGTCGAACACAAGGCCGTTTCCTCCATTCTGGCGGTACGCCAGGGCTCGTTTGCATTGGCTGTTCCGTCCAAGCCCTCCCGATGAACATGATGACGCATTCCGCTCCGACACAGTCGGTTAGCTCCCCATGAACACGATGACAACGTTGTTTCTCCGTTCCGTCCCAGCCATGTACACGAGCCCTGGCCGTACGTACGCGCGAGTAGGCGTTCGAGACCCCGCCCGTATGTACGTATGTGGCCGTATTTTCCTTCTTGCACCCTGGCCGCTGTAAGTATGTGTACATGCTACATGCGCACCCCTGCTACGACACATGCGCGCCTCTACATCGACCAGTATGTACTTACACGTTCACGACCAGAATGACAGCGCTACTTACGCTTCGACCAGGTGGGTCTCGACTGTCAGGCACTTCCTTGTGTGCGAAGATGTAGCTGGTGGGTCGCAGCAGTCAGGGGGGCGAATCATTTTTTTTCCCGGACGCACTTCCTTGCGTGCGAAGATGTAGCTGGTGGGTCCCAGCTGTCAGGGGGGAACATTTTTTTCGCGAAATACGGTGGCTTGTCCGGTGGGTCCCCGCTGTCAAGTGGAGGGATAATTATTTTGCGCGTAATAAGAAGGCACTTCCTTGCTGCGGCCGTGGACCCAACTGTCAGCCTCTCCACGTACAGTCCACGTCCGATGAAAGCCATTCCTTGACCACGTTGACCGCCGCACCGAGAGCACCAGGACGGTGGACGACGGCGAGGCCTAGGAAGGGGATGACGCGGAGCCGGGGAAGATGCGGCAGTGGATGCCCATGCGTAGACGAGCGCGAGGGTTTACTGGTTCGCTGCGGTGTGAGGCTGCCGTCGTCACAGAATAACAGGGGGTGTGGGTGAGTAGAGGGATGGTGTGGCCTCCGCGGCAGCATAGCCGGCCACGAGAGGCGGGAGCATGCGGCACGTCCGGTGCTGCTTTGGGCGGTCGGAGCAACAAGACCAGAGGTTGAAGAAGCACTACGGCCGTTGGATGGACATCGTACTGTCACTGGAGCTAGAATCGTTCATATTGACTAAGTTGAGAAAGCACTCCGTCCCCGTCAACTTAGTAGGCCCACAAATTAGCCACCCACCACAGTGGGTCCCAACTAGCAAGGGGAGTATTCATTTTTTGTGCGTAATGAGGAGGAACTTCTGGTGGGTCTGAGCAGACAGCGGGGGGAACGTTTTTTTCGTGAAATACGGTGGCCCGTCTGGTGGGTCCCAGCAGTTAGGGGGGACGTTTTTTCGCCAAATACGGTGGCTCGTCCGGTGGGTCCCTGCTGTCAGGTGGAGGAATAATTATTTTTCGCGTAATAAGGAGACACTTCCTTGCGGCTGCCGTGGACCTAGCTGTCAGCCTCTCCACGTAATGTACTCTTCCGATGGAAGTCATTCCTTGACCACGTTGACCATGCCACGCCGAGAGCAAGGGCGGTGGACGACGGCGAGGCCTAGGAAGGTAACGACACGGAGGAAGGGAAGACTTGGCAGTTGTTTCCCACGCGGAGGGGAGTACGACTGTACGAGGGTTTACTGGTTCGTCTGCCATCGCCGGAGAATAACAGCAGGTGTGGGTGAGTAGAGGGATGGCTAGGCCAGCGATGGGAGTAAAGTGGGGCGGTGAAGCCTGCGCGGCAGCACAGCCGGCCGCGGGGAGGAGGGAGCAGGCAGTCCCACCGGCGCTTGTTTGAGCGGCTGGAGCAGGAAGAGCAGAGATTGAAGAAGCACGACAGCCGTTGGATGCACATCCAACAGTCACTGCTTGTGCGTCAACCTTTTTTTAGGAAAGCCTCAAATCTGTGGAAACCATCATACAGCCCATCTGCCATTATTTCTAATAATATACAGCCCATTTGCTAATTCTTAAGGTTTTTTTTGGAGCCCATATTCTTTTTGTTAGCATTACAGCCCATATTGTGGCCACGGTTAAAAAATTATACGAAATTTTGCATATTTCGATGCAGTCCGAACTGTTTTTAATCCCGAAATTTTGAGTCACATTCAAACTGATTTTAAAAATTAATTTATATCAATATAAAATCCAACAAATTGTCCACGCATAAAAATCAATGCAATTTAAAATCTCAAAATGAAAAAAAAAAGAAATTTGAAACTAATTACCGGTTTGATGTGTTTTAAAAATGTATAGCCCATTTCTCATTATTGATAGGCCATTTTCTTGGCCAGCCGAATGAAGCTATCCTCGTCTTGAATGATTTGCATCCCAATAGGCCTGACAAAGTGACTTACTTGGCAAATCACAAAAAAACTTGGTTGTGGCCGTGGACCCAGCTACGGCCATGGACCCAGCTGTCAGCCTCTCCACGTACAGAACTCTTCTGATGGAAGTCGGTCGTTGACCACATTGACCACGCCGCGCTGAGAGCACCAAGGCGGTGGATGACGGCGAGGCCTGGGAAGGGGACGACGCGGAGCCGGGGAAGACGCGGTAGTGGATGCCCACGTGGAGAGGAGTATGATGGTTCACGGGTTCGGCTCGGTTTGAGGTTGCCGTCACCACATAATAACAGGGGGTGTGGGTGAGCACAGGGATGGCCTGGCCAGCCGTGGGAGTAGTAGGGGGCGGTGAGGCCTCCGCGGCATCACAGCCGGCCACGGGAGGCAGGAGCACGCGGCACGACCGGCGCTAGTTTGGGCGGCTGGAGCAAGAAGACCAGAGGTTGAAGAAGCACTATGTCATTGGATGGACATCGTACGATCACTGGAGCTAGAATCGTTCATATTGACTAAGTTGACAAATCCCTGTGTCCCCGTCAACTTAGTAGGCCCACAAGTCAGCCTCCCACCAAGGTGGGTCCCAGCTAGCAGGGGGAGTATTCACTTTTCTTTGCGTAATAAGGAGGCACTTCCGGTGGGTCCGAGCTGACAGCGGGGGGAACGTTTTTTTCACGAAATACGGAGACCCGTCCGGTGGGTCCCAGTAGTCAGGGGGGAAACGTTTTTTTTGTTTGCAAAATACGGTGGCCCGTCCGGTGGGTCCCTGCTGTTAGGTGGAGGAATCATTATTTTCCACGTAATAAGGAGGCACTTCCTTGCTGCGGCTCTGGTCCCAGCTGTCAGCCCCTCCACGTACAGTACACTTCCGATGGAAGTCGTTCCTTGACCATGTTGACCACGCCGCGTTCCGTTGCATGCATGCGTCCATGGGCGCTGTGGGTCCCCACTGTCGGCCTCTCATGTACAGTCATCTTCCGATGACTCTTGGTTATTGACTATGTTGACCACACCGTGCCGAGCACACTAAAGGCCGATGGACGACGGCAAGGCCCCAGACTGGAACGACCTGAAGATGGGGAAGAAGGGGCAGTGGAGTCACAGATGGAGAGGAGTGGGAAACTTGACTGGTTCGGGTGCGCGGCAGAACAGCCGCAGTGCCGCCCATGGGAGACAGGAGCAAGAACAGAGGTGGAAGAAGGAGCATGGCTGTTGGATTAACATCCAACGATCGAGCTGCTTGAATCATTTGTTGATTGAGTTGACAAATCCAAGCGTCCACGTCCGCTTAGTAGGCCCACAAGTCAGCCACCAAATCTGACGGGTCCCAGCAGTCAACGTGAGAAATAATTGTTTTTGCATAACAAGGTGGCACTTCCTTCCGTGCGAAGATACAGCCGATGGGTCCTAGCTGTCAGGTGGAGGAAATAGTTTTTCAGCTTAACAAGGAGGAACTTTCCGTGCATGCGACCATGGACCTCATGGGTCCCAGCTGTCAGGCTCTCCACGTATAGTCCACTTCCGATGACTCTTGTTTTTTAACCACGCTGCACCGAGCGCAGCGAGGCGGTGGATGACGGCGAGGCCCGGACGGGAACGACTCGGAGATGGGAAGACGCAGCAGTGGAGTCATAGATTGAGTGGAGGAGAAGGGTTATTACTGTTTCTGGTGCGGCGTGGGGCTGCAGTCGGTGGAAAATAATAGGAGGTGTGGAGGGGTGGAGGGATAGCCTGGCCGGCTAGCCGCCGGAGGCCGGACCAGGCGGTCCCTGCGACGCTGGAGGAAGAAGACGAGAGATTGAAGGTGCATGCCGACCAAGTTGACAACACCCTGTGTAGGCTTAGACCTATTGGCCCACATGTCAGCCTGCAAAAATGTGGCATATATTTAACCCATGTTTTCTAGAATGTACAGTCCATTTGCTGGGCTGGGTGAACAAATAATTTCGCGTCAATGCGGCCCATTTATATTATCTAAGAAATCCCAGCCCATTTGCACTTCCTTCAAATACATGAATTAGCTGGGCTCGTTATATATATAATGTTATGTTAGAAGGAGCAATTAATATCAAAAATAAACCGGAGAGGCCCATTATTTATATACATAATTAACAAATTAGCGAGTTATTGCTCAAAATAAAAATGAGCGCGTTATTATTACATTGGTCCTTAAAATCTTCGCAAGCTATTGCACGCAATCACCAGGATTTTCCTTGCCATTGAGTCAAAAACAACCAGGATTTTCCTTGCCAACTTTTGTTAAAAATTTACTTTTATAAGTTAATAACACATGGGATGTTTTTATAATGTAAATATAAGTCTCTATAAAATATACAATAATAGTAATAATATAATTATATATAATGTGGTTAAAAAATACATTGGGTTGCCGATCTTTAAGAAAAAGCCCATATGCCGGTACTTTTTTAGAAGAACGGGGAGGCCTCTCCCCGGTTCCATTAACCAGAATGAAACCATACAACGTCTCTTTGTCGAAGTAACTGCTGAAACTAAGGTTCAACAGTTCAGACTAAAACAAAAAATTATAGCCTTGCTCGACAAGAGCCAAAGGACAAGACGAAAATATACTGAAGGCAAAACAGGCGCCTGTCAACCAGTGATCACCCCACACAACTCGCCAGGTCCCCTCCGCTTGAATGGTGGCGCCATAGCCGCCTGGGGTGACCAGCAGATTGCAAGGGTAGACACGGGGCGGTTCACCATGGTCTTGCCGTCAGTATCACGCTTCTTGGCCGGAGAAAAGAAACCGCCGTCTTCAGAGATCTTGAGGTTGTCCCAGCATACCCCAGCATCTAATCTAGGGTTCTTCTTCAGCCACATGAGATCATCAAGGGTTGCTGGAGTAGCATCGCCAGCGCACTCAAGAACTCCTCCACACGGGTTTTGCTTGTTTCTGGGATCAGAATCACCCAGAACTTGATCATCCTGTGTATCAGTCTCCACACCTGATTAATAGATGTCCAAATGGTGTTATTAAAAATCATAGAGTTCCTATATTTCCATAAACACTAAAGGACAGCAGAACTAACTACGTTCAAGGCCAAATTCTTTTTATTAGAGATCCAAATTCAGCCACAGATTCAAAGTTTGCACACCAAGTTCTTTTGGAAAAAGAGATTGACAAACGACCAAATATTTTTGGCTACAACACAGTCAAAAACTAAATGATGGTTTGTCTCTTGCTCAGCACAAAAGACACAATCAAGCGGCTTGATTATATGTCTTTTCCTAAGGTTGTCTCTCGTCATCAGCTTGTTTGGGAAAACAACCAAAGGAAGACATGAATCTTCGGAGGCACTGCCAGTTTCCAAACAGCTGGCAGAAACAGGGGTTGCACCCCTCTAAAGTTAATCACGTGGTACAAAGAGCTAGAGGAGTAGACACCCTTATTCTCAAGTTGCCATATCTCAGAACATCAGAGTCACCATCGAAGATTATTTCTTTAGCTATCTCCACTAGTTGGTACCATTGTTCCATCAATAGACTATCAAAGTTCCTCCTAACGGTTAACTTTAGTGTTTCACTATCCCAGACATCTTTGACACTTTTGTTTTACTCATTGCAAATCATATAGACGCGCCAGAATTGTACTGCTAGGGGGGAGGTGCCAAACCAAGTATGTTCCCAAAACCTAATCTTGTCTCTTGTCCCTATTTTCCATCTATACCCAAATTTCAAAGTTTGGATGATAGATTTCACTCCTTTCCAGAACCTAGAGGTACTAGTGGAGGTGCTAGGGGCAAAAACATTTGTTTTGCCTCTCATATATTTCTGGTCTATCATCATCTTCCAGGGCTTCCATTCACCTTCATAGTATCTTTTAACCCAAGACCCTAAGAGGCATATGTTGACCTCATGAAGATTTGGAGGATCCAATGGACCCATTTATCTCCAAAGCCTCTCTTTCTAAGCAGCTCTTCGAGGAATTCCAAATCTACTTTATCAAAAGCCTCTTCATAGTCTAGCTTAAGCACTAGGCCTTGCCTTTTAGTAGAGTGTATGGAGTGCAGAATCTCATGAGCTGTAACCACACTTTCTAAGATATATCTACCCTTAAGGAAAGCTGACTAGTTACTAGCTATAAGCCTTTGCAGGATCCTAGCTAGTCTATTTGTGAGGACCTTGGTGAAGATCTTGAAACTACAATTTAGCAAACTAATGGGCCCAAACTTTTTCATGCTAGAAGCATCAGCTTCTTTTGGAATTAAAGTCAGCATAGCAAAGTTAAGTCTATGAATAGCTGGCACCCCCTGATGAAAAACTTCAAACATGGCTATCGGAGTGGTAGGCAGAGTAAGTTTGGGTGTCTTCTTCCATGCCCTCTGCAAGCTCCAGTCCGTGATCCACATCCTAAAATTCTGCAATCGTCGCATCCAGCCAAAATTGCCTCGCCCACTCGTGACACTTGGGTCCAATTTCGCCACTGTTGCGGGATGCCCCAATACTCAATCCATGGCCGGGACAGGGGAGAGGTACGGCAAAGGGTCAACCTCTTGCAACTCTGAAGGCGGCGCCGACGGCATCTTCCCCTCGATGCACTCCCATCTCGCCCACCGCCGCAGATCTGTGCTCCTCGCCTCTGTTCGCACCCAATTGACGAAATCCTTCGGGGAGGCGGTCAGGTGTGGCATCATCCTCTTCTCGTCCCAATTGCCCCCGAAATAGATCCTCCGCGCCAGATTGAGGAGCTCGTAATCTGCGTTGGCACCATAGGTCTCGATTCCCCATGATGCCCACACCTTCATCTCCAGATCAAGCTCCACCTCCGCCTTTTGCTGCAGCGCCCTCCGCTCCTTCACACACATGAGTTAGGAGGATGCGTCGTCGCGGATCCGCGTGGCTCGCTCCGGACACCTCTGCATCCTTGTCACCCGTAGTGTTTCCGGTGACACCGACCCAATCGGGTGCAACATCTCCGGGAAGGCCCGGTACACGAAGGGGGGAGGCATGTACAAGATTGTCGAGCCCGGGCAAGGAGGCGAGCATGTGGATCTATCGACTCTTAGCATGGGGGGCGGGGTGTAGGGTAGGGATATTTGCCGTCGTGAGGAAGTCGGCGGTGAGGTGGGGTGGGTGGGGTGTCAACTGATCTGCTCCGTGCCATAGGCCGGTATGGACCTCAAAAAATAAGTTGAAACCATTGTCACCGTATGTCGTGGGCTACACATGTTAAAATACAAAACCTAGGCCTAGCTGATACTTGTTCGCCCTCTGGAAAAAAAATGATACCAGATCCCCGAGCGAACTAGATTATAGAGGGGGCCGGTGGCACGACTGAAGAAGCACATCAGAAGCGTTTTTTTCTTCAGTGGATGGCTCTCGATGGCGTTTTTTTTACTTGCCTCTGCACCATACAACTTGTATTTTTAGCCTCCTAGTCCGTGGTGGACCAGCAGCCCATTTGCTGGGCGGGCCAACCTACAGAAACACGCACTCGATTTTTCATCAAGCCCCAAAAACAATGCAATACTATGTTTGTTTTGAGGCCGAAAACATTACGGTAGGGGTTGAGCGGGGGAGGGGGCAAGACAGAGCAAAAAGATTAAAAAGAGCTGATGCGTCATTGCTACCCTAACAAAGCAGGTGCAATTCTCCTCGGGACGAAGGTGTGACGTTGACACCCACACGTCACATACCCCACAGTAGGACAAGTTCACACACAAGCACAATAGAAAAGGTAAACATTCATATCAAACTCAGGTTCAGAGGACACGTTCATATTCATAGCCAACATTCACTATCAACAACTCAAAAGATTCATATATACACAAGTTCAACATGTCTATGGATCCAAATGATTGATAGATCACACAACAATATTCATAGATAATTCACAAAAAGATTCAGATATACACATGTTCAGTATGTTTATGCATCCAAATGATTGAGATCACAGCCAATATGATCCATGGACGAACTTTAATTACCTAGGGTATAGACTGGTAAATGGTGTTCAGTCGGAGGTACTTCTTGCTAAAATTAATGCTTGTACGAGTAACCTTTCAAGTACATAAGAGGCAGCACAGACAATCTGAACTTTGCTTGTAGGTTTATCCTCCAATAATGGCCTCGTGCCGAGGGAGGTTTGAGTAACTTGGCCACTACTTTCATCCAACTAGTTTACTGGCTCATCTTGGTCCTGTAGCTCGCCAAAATTCTACATTGCAAACTGGTAAATGGTGTTCAGTCGAAGGTACTTCTTGCTAAAATTAATGCTTGTACGAGTAAACTTTCGAGTACATAAAAGGCAGCACAGACAATTTGAACTTTGCTTGTAGCTTTATCCTCAAATAGTGGCCTCGTGCGAGGGAGGTTTGAGCAACTTGGCCACTACTTTCATCCAACTAGTTTACTGGCTCATCTTGGTCTTGTAGCTCGCCAAAATTCTACATTGCAGACGAGAAATGAGGCGGTTGAGAAAATGAACCACCCAAATTTTTTGTGCAGTTCAACTAAAATGAAGCATCCCTGGCATGCAGACTGATTAAGTGCCAGATGAATATACGCGTCAACCAACTTGTCTAGAATCTTTAGACTCCATGCCATACAGTTCGCTACCATATCTGCCGATAACCAAAAGGCACAAGTTGGGACCAAAGGCTGGACTGTGTTTTTCTGGGCTATGCGCCAAGCAATATTTTTAGCGCTCACTCTCCTAATACTTGGAGTTTGACAACTGGTTGACGCCGGTTGATACTCGAATGAATATAGGCACTTCTTGTCAACATCGATGCTTGTCTGAGTGAATTCTAGAGTACATACCAGCAGCATAAGTATCTGTCCATCTGATCTTTTTGTGCAGTTCTACTAAAATCACCCAATGCAATGATTTACCTGCGAGTTCAGGCTCCAAGTTACTCCTTTATAAAATCGGCAAATAGTAGCACAATACCAAATTACCAATACATGAGAAGCACAATAATCAGGATAAAGACCAGTACCAACCTGTGTGAGGTAGCATATCAATTACTTTTTCCTTTGACTGGAAGCCGAGATAAGCGAAACGACTGACAACAATGGAAGAAAGCAGCCCCAGATTAGCGACTCACAGGAAAGGACGGAAGCTGCCAAGGGAATGAAGCACCCAAAGTTTTTGTGCAGTTCCAGCAAAATCGAGCATCCCTGTTGGCACATATATTGAAAGAGTGAGATTACGGTAATAGTGGGACTAGTTGATGAAACATACACTAACAAATAGAAGCACCCTCATTATCTTAATGCGTAAAGTTAGCAACATAGTATTCTTGCTTAAAGAGAGGTATTACTTTATTTAATCAGTGCTAATTAGCTCAACACTCAAAGCATTGCCATGTATCATAGGTTGCAAAACTTTAACGTGCAAAGATAAAGGAGTTTCTCATGATAGTAGCACAGTACAAATAGAGATGACATCAAACTAATATGGATGAGGACCTTAGGCCCGTACCAACCTGAGGAAAAAAGCTTATTCATGTAGTCCCATAAGAGATGATAAAGCACTCACTCGTATCACTCAATAGTATATATTTTTCTGCACTTCAAATGTATGGTTGAAATCACTCCTTTTTACCAGTGATGAGATTATATCGAAAAAATTATCAAGAATTCCAGCAGAATTAAAGCACAGGCTGGGATACAGTTCATTGTATTGTCTTGTGTAGTTCCACTAAAATGTATGATTGGCACAACATGAATCATGTTTGCACAAGTAGGAACAAGGTGAAACCTTCATTAGCTTAGTGAGAAAGGATAGAAAGACATTAGCATACTACTCTAACAGTAGCATCAAATTCATGATGGATAATACGCAAAACATTGCCTCATTGAACCATTGGCAATAAATTGACATGCAAAACAATAGCACTATTATGTCATGACACTAATAATATTCCCTCCCTGCTCCACCACATGATTCACCTCCATAGACAAACATACACACGTACATGATTCAGCATAGGGTGCTACTAAAGATTTTTTTAACTCCGACAGGAAAATTCGGCAGCAATAAATTAGTGGTACTTAAGTACTCCTAATTAATTAAGTGAGACAGCAGAAGTGGAAGGGCTCCCTGGAGGATCGTCTCACATGTAAGGTAGTCATTGCCAGAGCCCTTGAATGGCCTCGACTGAGGCCTCTGGCTTCAGCAAGATCGCCTTGGAACTGTTTATTCTTCTTCTTCTTTCCCTTCATGCTCTGTTTCTCATTCTCCTCACCAGTTGGTGAAACCAAGTACATGATTGGCCTTCTATTTCAGAATTGGTTTTGTCAGTGAGGGAGTACAAGTGTACTAGTAAAAACAAGCATTATTTTCTCATGGCAGTCGCAAAATAGAGATGAACACATGCATTAAATATCATTCTTACCTAAAGGAAGGTTATGGTGCCAATATGGATGATGAGAATTGGAACACAGATCTCCCTTTGTGCAGTTCCACCGAAATGAACCAACTGTTCCTTTCTGACATTCTAGTTAAATAGCATAAAAGTCACTTCTTTTAAGAAGAGTTTTGTGCAGTGCACCAACAGGTCACAACAGCAACCAGGTGAAATGGATATCCCTGTTTACACAAAAAGATACAGAGGAAACAGCCAGTCTCAAACAATTACATGCAAAAACATTTGGCTAAACTTGTCATGGCTTATAACAGTGGCATGGCTTCATTTTTACCATGGGCATTAGATTAAGAAAAGCTAAATATTTGGTATAAGGGCATGGGACAGTAGGTGCACCAGCAGTCCAGCATAGAACATATTAATAAAGGTTCCACATAGCAAATATCAAACAGTTAACACATCGATTCATAAGTAGGAAATAGCAAATAGCAAACTTGTCCACATAGTTTGACAACCCCTACTAAAACATAGATGCATATGCAATAGACATGTTTATAGGGCGGGTAAACCTCCC
>LR738714.1:635159028-635220900 GCA_902687465.1 Secale cereale
AAACCCCCCCCCCCCCCCCCTCGTATGTTACGCCTGGCTATGGAGACAAGTACAGCAGCTGATCCACCGGTTCAGGCAGAGGCGGAAGGCTGGTCGGCATCCGACCGTTCAAGCACTCCCACCTTGCCTTGCCCGCTGGAGTTTTCTCCTCCGCCCTTCCCCAGCTGATGATATCGAATGCCTATGCACTTGGGGGCGGCATCCTAGCTCTCTCCTCCGCATTGCTCTCAAAGTAGATCCTTTGGCCCAAATTGTGCAGCTCCCAGTTGGAGTGCTGCTTGGCAACTTCAATGGTCCCTTCCCGGCGTTCACGGGAGATAGTTGGATCTCCCTCCATCTCTGCAATCACTCTCTTGAACTCCTTCACACTCTACGACCAACACTTCACATCGTCGGCACCATGTACCTAAACAGGGGCATAAAGTGGTGATTCATAGTTTTTGTTGCCCCGAGAAACAAACATCCAAGAAACATATCTGGGTTGGTCCCAATTTTGTTCACTCTAGCCACCTACTCCTATGTGTGGATAGCAAATCCAGACCTGGTCATACCACTGTGTTCAGCGTTACCCCTATATTTCCCTTTTCGACCAAGAGACCGATTGGATGACCAGTATGTACTACTTTCACCCCCTTTCCTTCCTGTTTGTACCAAGTCCGATGTACTACATACTAAATTCCCCCACCCCCACTTTATTTCTTGTTTTAACCAAGTACAAGATTAGACTCCATGAAGTAGCTTTACTTCTAACAATAGAAGAAAAAAATAGGTGGCATTGGACCATCCAATCGAGAGGGGCTGAGAGGTAGAAAATGATGCAGATGCAGCGACGTAGCGAGCTGGGGAAGTAGAGCTAAGGCGGTTTCCAAGGACGATATACCTGAAGGTCGTCCGGATGTGGATAGGTGGGCGGCGGGAGGCCGGGTCCGCCCACACTAGGGCAACGACGTAGGGATCGGAGGACCTTCCGCGCCAGCGCTTGGCGAGAGATAACGGTGCAGCCGGCAGTGGGTCTCCTCCCTCGCTGTCGACGACGGCCTAAACGCTGCCCCTCCTCCCCTTCACCGGCGTAGGGGGATACGTCCGGATCTGTAACTAGCGGTGAGGATAGAAAGACAGTGTTTTTTGAAGGGAGAAAGATAGTGTTGCCACCCCTAACTTGATTAGATCTGGACAGGATGAGAGTGCGTGAATAGATCAACCCTAGCAAGCAAGCGCGGAGGCTCCGGCCTATATATACTTAGTGGGGTAGTTTTTCTTTTTCACTCCATCAAAACAATCGTTTAAAATTGTGTACTATGTGCCAGGTCACCATTTTTTTGGTTGTTGATTGTTTTTAGAGATAGCTACCCGCTTGTTCCAAGTGGTGTTACGGTGTGCCAGGTCGCACTTTGTATCGTTCAATTCTGGTACAAGTCCCTTAGGCAAGCCAAAGTGTGTCTAACAATTTGAGCAACTCAAGTTAGGAAAGCGTGGCAAATGTGGGAAAAATAATGTGGCAACATAAGACAAACATAGTCACAATCCAAACAGCCTCGTAATTTTTTGTGACATGCATGAAAATTTGGTTAGTTAAATTTATAGTTAAAATTTGGCAAGGTGCATCAAATCAACACATGCAAGTATCGAAAGGGAAGTCACGGCATGCATGCATGCGTTGTACTCCCTCCGTTTCCAAATGTAAGTCTTTTTAGAGATTGCAACAAGTGACTACATACGAAGCAAAATATGTCTACATACATCCGTATTGTAATGCCCAGGATGGGACTATACCTCATACGTGTCAAGGCACGACTTAAAGGTATAAGCCCATCCTAGAATGATCTCAAGTTTGGTATCTTTGCACGACTCATGTAAAAGAGGGATTAAAATGCAAAAGGAGATAGTTGGCTTACACTCGCCACTTCACACAATACAGTACATAAGCAAGACATCATTCAAAACATCACAACCCATCTAAGGGTAAGATCCAAAAGACAAGATACCAAACAATAAAACGCCACAGGTCAGATCGAATCCTAGTAGAAACCACTACCTATCGCCGAAAACGTCACAAGCATACGGCCAAACTCTTCATCGAGCTCCCAGTGAAGCTCTGAACCAGCTCCTGCTTCATTCTCGGCTGAACCTGCATCTGGTGTTGTAGTATCTGTGAGCCACGAGGACTCAGCAATTCCATAACCATGGGTAACAAGACTAGCAAAGCTTTGTGGGTAGGAAGAGGTAAAGTGATGAGGTTGCAGCAGCGGCTAAGCATAAGATGGTGGCTAACTTACGAGTACCAGAATAAGATGAGAAGCTACGCAAACGGTCGCAAAAGTAGTGATCGCTAAAGATCCTGAACTACATACGAATCTAACATAACCCCACCGTGTTCTCTTCTCAAAGTGAAAAGAGACAGTCACGGTTACTCACACGGTTGTGTGTTTTACTTTGGATCATTTGTCAAGTTTTCTACAACCGGACATTAACAAATTCCAATCTGCCACATAACCGCGGGCACGGCTTTCGAAAGATCATAACCCTGCAGGGGTGTCCCAACTTAGCCCATCACAAGCTCTCACGATTAGCTGAAGTGATAAATATAATATCATCACCCCTTATCTTAGGGAAATCCGATCAGGCTCGGCAACCCGGTAGCACAAGACATTTCGACAATGGTAAAACAAGTCCAGCAAGACCTCCCGGCGTGCCGACACCCTGATAGTAGCCGCGCGTATCTCGTCTCAGGCCACGTCCGGATGAGCAGTACGTACAGCAACCAAAGACCCCAGATAACTGGGTGGCACCGCAAGTGGCTCTAGTTTGGGACCAACACCATCAGCACTGGCCCCCCTGCTATGTAGAATTAAGAACCCGAGGGTGCAACCCCCTATGCAAATTTAACTAATTAATTAAGTTGTTATTATGAGGCAAAATAAAACCAATGTTGGGCCTTGCTGGAGGAGTTTTATGCAAAGTCGAACTGTCAAGGGGTCCCCATCCACCCATCGTGTAAGGAACGCAAAATCAAGGAACATAATGCCGGTTTATCGGCGCCTAAGGTGGCATGAGTGGAACAAAACACCAAGCAAAAGGCCAAGCCTTCCACCCATGCCCAGTATATAGGTGTGTTAATAATAATTATAGATATTGTGATATAACAACAACAAGTTCCCTCCTGGAACAAACTTCATCTTCACCTGCAACTAACAACGCTATAAGAGGGGCTGAGCAAGCGGGTAACATAGCCAAACAGTGGTTTTGCTAGGAAGGTGTCAAGGTTAGAGGTTTCATGGCAACAAGGAGAGGGCTGACAATAAAATGGGTAGCGCGACATGTAACGATAGCATCGAGACAACTAAGCATGGCAATGGTAGTAAAGGTATCCAAGGGTATGATCATCTTGCCTGGGATTCCACAAGGGAGAAGAACGGATCCACGAAGTAGACGAGAAGAAGCCTCACAACTCCGGAACGAAACCGAAGCTAGCAAGAGAAGCAACCGGAAAGAAGCAAAACAATACGGTAAACACACATATCATAACCATGACATACGATGCACAAGCAAGCATGATGCATGTCCGGTTTAAATATGCATGGCATGGCAAGTGCACAAACAAGACTACAAGTTAAGTGGAGCTCAATATGCAACGAGTTGCATATTGACGAAACACCACATTTATTTTATTTAGTTGACTCTCGTTATTTACAAGACAAGATTAAATGTTTTTAACATGGCAAGAGGTGAAGCAAAAGTAAACTACCTATTTAGACATTTTAAATGAGGCCGGAAATAACAACAACAATTCCGGAAAATCCCCATGTGCATGTTTAGCAATTATAAGTAAACAACAATTCACACACTTTATTGTTGTTAACATGATGCGGATGACATGATCAAGTTTTATGCAATTTAGTTAACATTAACATGAAGAGATAAGAAGCATTTGTCACCGTGGGGGAAGGAAAGAGTGCCACGGCAACAATCCGAAAATGATGCAACGGCATCATATCGGTTCCGGTAACTTGTTGAGAGACCGGTGCAAAAGCAAATGGTGGAGTGAACGAGTCGAACAAGATGAAAGGTGGGGTGATCCCGTCACCGGGTTCCCACGAGTCGGCGATGAGGCAACCGAGGAACATGACAAACGGACGAAACGGGCACGGTGCACACAAGGGCAAACATTTCATACAACACATGCAAGCAAACGTTCTCGGGTTATACCTTCGGGACAATCGTTCTCGGAGGGGTCAAGATCGTAGAGGAAGGAGTCGTTCTCGGGAGTCGGGGTACACGTTCGTAGAGGAAAGTAGTCGTTCACGTCTCCGAAGAGGTACTTGACGGGTCGTCGAGCGACGGTAGTTGAAGTAGTGGTACATGTTCGTTTCGAAGAGGGACTTGATGAACCCAACATCTTCGGGGCGACGATAGTGGAACTTGGCGACAGTAGTTGTTCACGTTCGGAGTACTTGTCGAGTCGGCCGTCGTGGTACACGTTATGTAGTGGTACTTGGTCTCGGCGACGGTAGTTGTACATGATCCGTAGTTGTTCGGGGTCACGATGACGGTAGTCATACACGGATCGTAGAGGAACTTGGTGCGTCTCCGAGTAGTCGTGGTACTTGGCAGAAAATTCTGCAACGGGAACTTGGTGCTACTCCCTCTTTTGTAGTCGAACTTTGGGTATCCTCGAACTTGACGGAAAACAACAGCAACACAAAAACACCAACCCGGCACGGTCACGGTAAGGAGGCTGCTCGGGACGACGCCTTGGCGCTGGAGCTGCGGTGCTTGGCCGACGGGGCGACCAGCGTGCTGGAGGAGCTCGGGGCGGCGCCGTGCTCCAGCAGAGGAGGCGGTCGTCGAGGCTTGGGGCGGTCGGCTGCGTCCTGGCGAGGTCGGAGGTGAGGCCTTGGCGAGGCGCGCGACGGGAGAGGCACGCGGACGAGGCCGACTGCCGACGCTGAAGGCGCACGGAGGGGGGGCGCTGGACGGGGAGGACGAGGCCGGGCGCGTCGGGGTGGCTGGCAGTGGCCAGCTCGCGCGGAGGAGGCGCTCTGGCGCAGTCCGGGCCGGCCTTGGGCACCAGGCGCGCGGAGGCGCTACGGCCTGGCTGAGGCGCGGAGGAATGGAGGCGAGGGGATTCCCCGCGGCGGCAGGACGATGAAGGAGAGGCCGTCGTGGCGGTTGGCAGCGGTGGTGAGGGGTGGCGTAGAGGAGGCAAGACAGGGAGAGGCAGAGGGGCTCGAGCGAACGAGGGGGTCGGGGGACAGAGGAGAGATCGATGGGGGGAACGAGGGGGTGGCGGCGGCTTGCGGGAGGGACGAGTGAAGGGAGGCTCGGTCGTTAGGGTTACGGGGAAGTGGTCGGGCTGATGGGCCGGCGGCCTAGGCCTCAGGAGGAATGGGCCTAGTGGAGGCTGCAGAGGCTGGGAAGGGATAGGCCTGGCTGCGAGCTGTTCTCTTCTCTTTGAATTACAGAATAAGAAATAGGAAGAAAGAAAAAGAGAGGAGAAGGTTAGGAGAGTAGAGGGCATGGGGTTAAACAACTGGACTCACAAATAATGTGAGGAATATAAATAAAATTGTCTGAGGACTTTTGGAAGATGAAAATTCAACAAGTTTGAATAAGAGTCAAACTGTTTTGAATTTTGAAAACCCTTTAGATGAAATTCACATGGGTTGGAATTTCAAGAGATGACCCTACACATTAAATGTGATTTATGGGAGGATTTGGAACATTTGCGGATGAAGTAAAATTGCAACACAATTTTACTAAAGGGCCTCAAAGGAAGAAATGAAGTTGAGTTGGATGTAAGAAAAATGAAGAATGGTGCAATTGTGTTATAGGTGATTCCAAGGAATGGAATATTTATAAATATAGCTCCCTAATAATATTGAGAGGCTTTTATATGTTATAAGGAGAAGTCACACCTCCCTCGATTTAAATGGACCGAAGGTCCACACGATTTATTTAAGTTGAGATGCAAAAAATAAATATGACATGATGGCATGATGACATGATGCAATGCAAAAATAAATAACACAAGCACAAAAGAAACACACGGGCAACCCGGAACATCTGGAATCTTCTGGAATCTTCTGGGACATCGGTCTTCGGGCGTCACAACTCTCCCACACTAACAGAGGATCTCGACCCGAGATCCTAGAGATAGCACCGGGTAAAATGGAAAAAGAAGAGGTAAAACAAAGTTGCTTCTTTGACAGACGAGTGAAACCACGAACCTTGAGAGGTTGAACAATCTTGAAAGAAAGAATGCAACGGAGATGAACGAATATGAAAACTCCGTTAGAAAAGAGGAACAAGGAACATTATGAGAACCTTGTAGGTTGAACGACGTGAAACAAGAGCTTACGAACGAAAAGGATAAGAAACCGCAATGGTATAGCCAAGGAATAAGAATGACAGAATTTGGACAGCACTCCGTCTGAAAATGGAAGGAATTAACAAGAACTTGAGAAGATGGATGATACTTGATGAAATCAATAGCATATTGCCTCCGAAAAATTGAAAGAATGGCACAAGAGGTAAGAAAGATTCAGACAACACTCCAGTTAAAAGATAGGCAAAACTTGATAAGATGATAGAACTAGAATGAAGAATACAACACTCCGATTAAATGATAAGCAAGGGAAAGAACAAGATCTCGATAAAACGATATGATGGTTGGAGTGAGCAACAAAACAATGCCTCCGGAATGAAAGAATAGCATATAAATCAATGAAAGAATTGAACGGAGAGAAAAAGACAACTTCTCCCACGAATGAATATGAAAAACATCCTTACGAAGAAGGGTTGAACGGATTTGTTGGAAGAATCAACAACGAAAAGAATAAGCTCGTTGTGGGCTTATGGAAAACATCAAAATTATGAGGTGACAACCAGCCACTAACGGAAACGATTTGCTTGGATTGAGATCAACAAGGAGACGAAAAACTTATTTCCCCGGAATGATAAATGAAGAACTTTGGTCATTTATAAGCACCATAATTAGCAACAATCCTTAGGGAAAGCTTTGAGGTGAATTATAACCCAAGATGACTCCAACAAATAAATTGAAGGGTTGGAAAGATCTCCTGAACAAGGAAAATGATGGTTTTAAATATCTCATTCTTGATAACTTGTGAATCATGAAACATGGAGGAAAATTAACAAGAATTACATAACACCATCTCAACGATAAGGTAGAAAGGATTGCAATTAGAGTGCATGATGAAGAATGCTTGAGCTCCAACAAGAATCTTGATGAAGACTTCAAGGATGAATTAAATCTTGATGAACCACCATGAAGAACTCCGGTAATGAAAGCATGAGAAGTGAAAGATGAAAAGAATAACATTCAAGGCCTGCGATGAATTAGATGGAGCATTGAAATGATGTAATTGAAATAACTTGAAGCTCCGGAAAACAAGATGAACAACTTGAAACCTAGAATTTATTCCTCGTGAATAAACTCTAACAAAGGGATTAATCCACTTGGATGAAATAAGAATAAGAATTATGTCATGCATCTCCTTCACCAATTTAAATTGATGACAACCAAAGGATTTGGCATACTACTTATTCTCGTTGGAAAGAATTAAAGACAGATCTCGCACAAGCTTGGGTAAATCTTCAATGAAGCACCGGTACGATTATGAAAAGAACAAAAAAAATTAATACGATAACAAGGGAAGAGTAAAGTTGAAAGACCACCGTAAGAATATGGAGACGAACGAAGAGGTATCAATAAAGAATAGTTGGAGGTCGAAGTTAAAAACTAAGAACGAAGAAATATTCTGAATTGATGGCCTTCGGAGGAACACAAGGAAGAGAATTCATGAAATTCTTCGGATGGGTATAAAAAGAATTCCTCACAATCTGAACAATAATGAGGATGGCATGAAGCTAGAACCACGAATCTTCAAGAAGACGGGCCAAGATTTAAGAGAAACTCTTCTCCGATCTTCAAATGTTGAGAATGAAGACGAGAAATGCCATGAAGAATTGTTGAGCACTCCGGAATGAAGAATTAAAAGGTTGAAACAATGATGAAAGAATTTGAAAACGATCTTGGAGAAGGCATGTGCCTGATGGGAATCATTCTTACGTCACACTTTAACAAGAATTTCAGAATAACTCCGGAAAAGAAGAGTCTGGTAAGATCCTGGGAAAAGACCTGTGGGTTAGGGCCCACTCAAAGAAATCACCGTTGAAAAAGATTGTTGAAGAGATATTGCACCGGTTGAATTAAATGGCTTGAATAAGATAACAATCATCAAAATAATTTGAACGGATTAAGAATGGAATTATGAATCTCCTGAGATACCTTCAACACTCCGGATATGAATAGCAAGAGGAGAAATATTAATTGGTGCACCGGAATAAGAAAGCATTGTGAAAAGGGAAAAGGATAAGATCAACATCGAAATCTTGAATTACATCCACCGGCAGAATTTGAGAACAAAAGAATGATGAACTTGGAGCTCTTGAGCATCTTCACGATAAATCCCCGGATAAGAACATTGAAGGAAATGAATGAAGAAATATCACATGAATAAAATGGATATTTCATCTGAGAATTTCTTGCTCCATAAAGAGAAGGGTGGGAGGGTGGGGAAAACAAAGACAACTTGGGATGAATGAAATAGACAAATCGTCAGATTTCTCAACGGCGTCCGTATGGAATAACTTGAAAAGAAGGCACACCGGTTGAAAAGGATTAACATGAAGATCTTGATGGTCGAGAAGAATTAACACTCCCATAGAAATGTGAGAACACCGATTAAGAAAGGTATGGAATCAACATTTGACATCGAAGCAACTCGAATACCAGAATCAAACAAAACAAAGGATAGATATGCAACATGATCTTCACAATATCATCCGAACAGAGAATTGAACGAATGAATTCCGCAGGTACATCAACTAGTCGAGAAGCCACTTGTGAGAACAAAAGATAAATAAAAAGGAACAAGGAACAGATAGAACAAATACAAGATAGAAGCTTCGTTCGACATCTTTGTGCTGAAAGCTCATGGAACGTGTTACAAAAGGGTTTTGCAATCCCCGGATCAGCATAGCCAAGGACCCTTTAAGATGCAACTCCCGATCGGAACAAGCTCATAAACCACTTCACTCAATGTAGAACCCCGAACTTCATATCATGCATCCGTTGGAAGAATGCCTAGAACTACTAGATAGAACCCACCTATTAATTTCCGAAAGTTGCTAGTTATGCAATCAGGTGTTGGGGATACAGGGGAAGCACCGCGCACTCAACTCTAAACCTACATCCAGCTGTATCCATCCTTCAACACATAACCAGTTATCTCCGGAAACCGTTTACCTCGGACCTTCGAAACGCATCCACTATACAAGCTATGGCAATACAGTACTGGGTGATGTCGGGGTTATCTTGCCACTAACCGCATAGGAGAGTTTTCGATGTCGGCCGTCTTAAGTATTCTAGTACTGCCGCGATGGATTTGTGACGACAACACCTCAGAGCTCAACTCCCCGGGACACTGCCACAACCCCTAATGACAGGAGGCATCGAGAACAATGTTCTCGTCACAAGGACATCGAAACAATCCAAACAATACTCGCGAGATCCTAAAAAAAAAATTGTGCGATTTTGAGAGTAGAAGAGACAAAAGTAATCGTCAGGAGTCCTCACCAGAATGAAAAGGGATGAGGAGCAAAAGAAATCCTACTCTCCGATATATATATAGGACTCAAAACATTTTCATGTGTGTGCCTAGACTCAACCGTCAACGATTCGATCAATCAGTGGGGGCTTCTAGGTCGGAGAAGGCTCTGATACCAACTTGTAATGCCCAGGATGGGACTATACCTCCTATGTGTCGAGGCACGACTTAAAGGTATAAGCCCATCCTAGAATGATATCAAGTTTGGTATCTTTGCACGACTCATGTAAAAGAGGGATTAAAATGCAAAAGGAGATAGTTGGCTTACACTCGCCACTTCACACAATACAGTACATAGGCAAGACATCATTCAAAACATCACAACCCATCTAAGGGTAAGATCCAAAAGACAAGATACCAAACAATAAAACGCCACAGGTCAGATCGAATCCTAGTAGAAACCACTACTGATCGCCGAAAACGTCACAAGCATACGGCCAAACTCTTCATCGAGCTCCCAGTGAAGCTCTGAACCAGCTCCTGCTTCATTCTCGGCTGAACCTGCATCTGGTGTTGTAGTATCTGTGAGCCACGAGGACTCAGCAATCCCATAACCATGGGTAACAAGACTAGCAAAGCTTTGTGGGTAGGAAGAGGTAAAGTGGTGAGGTTGCAGCAGCGGCTAAGCATAAGATGGTGGCTAACTTACGAGTACCAGAATAAGATGAGAAGCTACGCAAACGGTCGCAAAAGTAGTGATCGCTAAAGATCCTGAACTACATACGAATCAAACATAACCCCACCGTGTTCTCTTCTCAAAGTGAAAAGAGACAGTCACGGTTACTCACACAGTTGTGTGTTTTACTTCGGATCATCTGTCAAGTTTTCTACAACCGGACATTAACAAATTCCAATCTGCCACATAACCGTGGGCACGGCTTTCGAAAGATCATAACCCTACAGGGGTGTCCCAACTTAGCCCATCACAAGCTCTCACGATTAGCTGAAGTGATAAATATAATATCATCACCCCTTATCTTAGGGAAATCCGATCAGGCTCGGCATCCCCGTAACACAAGACATTTCGACAATGGTAAAACAAGTCCAGCGAGACCTCCCGGCGTGCCGACACCCTGATAGTAGCCGCGCGTATCTCGTCTCAGGCCACGTCCGGATGAGCAGTACGTACAGCAACCAAAGACCCCAGATAACTGGGTGGCACCGCAAGTGGCTCTAGTTTGGGACCAACACCATCAGCACTGGCCCCCCCTGCTATGTAGAATTAAGAACCCGAGGGTGCGACCCCCTATGCAAATTTAATTAATTAATTAAGTTGTTATTATGAGGCAAAATAAAACCAATGTTGGGCCTTGCTGGAGGAGTTTTATTCAAAGTCGAACTGTCAAGGGGTCCCCATCCACCCATCGTGTAAGGAACGCAAAATCAAGGAACATAATGCCGGTTTATCGGCGCCTAAGGTGGCATGAGTGGAACAAAACACCGAGCAAAAGGCCAAGCCTTCCACCCATGCCCAGTATATAGGTGTGTTAATAATAATTATAGATATTGTGATATAACAACAACAAGTTCCCTCCTGGAACAAACTTCTTCTTCACCTGCAACTAACAACGCTATAAGAGGGGCTGAGCAAGCGGGTAACATAGCCAAACAGTGGTTTTGCTAGGAAGGTGTCAAGGTTAGAGGTTTCATGGCAACAAGGAGAGGGCTGACAATAAAATGGGTAGCGCGACATGTAACGATAGCATCGAGACAACTAAGCATGGCAATGGTAGTAAAGGTATCCAAGGGTATGATCATCTTGCCTGGGATTCCACAAGGGAGAAGAATGGATCCACGAAGTAGACGAGAAGAAGCCTCACAACTCCGGAACGAAACCTAAGCTAGCAAGAAAAGCAACCAGAAAGAAGCAAAACAATACGGTAAACACACATATCATAACCATGGCATACGATGCACAAGCAAGCATGATGCATGTCCGGTTTAAATATGCATGGCATGGCAAGTGCACAAACAAGACTACAAGTTAAGTGGAGCTCAATATGCAACGAGTTGCATATTGACGAAACACCACATTTATTTTATTTAGTTGACTCTCGTTATCTACAAGACAAGATTAAATGTTTTTAACAAGGCAAGAGGTGAAGCAAAAGTAAACTACCTATTTAGACATTTTAAATGAGGACGGAAATAACAACAACAATTCCGGAAAATCCCCATGAGCATGTTTAGCAATTATAAGCAAACAACAATTCATACACTTTATTGTCGTTAACATGATGTGGATGACATGATCAAGTTTTATGCAATTTAGTTAACATTAACATGAAGAGATAAGAAGCATTTGTCATCGTGGTGGAAGGAAAGAGTGCCACGGCAACGATCCGAAAATGATGCAACGGCATCATATCGGTTCCGGTAACTTGTTGAGAGACCGGTGCAAAAGCAAATGGTGGAGTGAACGAGTCGAACAAGATGAAAGGTGGGGTGATCCTGTCACCGGGTTCCCACGAGTCGGCGATGAGGCAACCGAGGAACATGACAAACGGACGAAACGGGCACGGTGCACACAAGGGCAAACATTTCATACAACACATGCAAGCAAACGTTCTCGGGTTATACCTTGGGGACAATCGTTCTCGGAGGGGTCAAGATCGTAGAGGAAGGAGTCGTTCTCGAGAGTCGGGGTACACGTTCGTAGAGGAAAGTAGTCGTTCACGTCTCCGAAGAGGTACTTGACGGGTCGTCGAGCGACGGTAGTTGAAGTAGTGGTACATGTTCGTTTCGGAGAGGGACTTGATGAACCCAACATCTTCGGGGCGACGATAGTGGAACTTGGCGACGGTAGTCGTTCACGTTCGGAGTACTTGAAGAGTCGGTCGTCGTGGTACACGTTATGTAGTGGTACTTGGTCTCAGCGACGGTAGTTGTACATGATCTGTAGTTGTTCGGGGTCACGATGACGGTAGTCGTACACGGATCGTAGAGGAACTTGGTGCGTGTCCGAGTAGTCGTGGTACTTGGCGGAAAATTCTACAACGGGAACTTGGTGCTACTCCCTCTTCTGTAGTCGAACTTGGGGTATCCTCGAACTTGACGGAAAACAACAGCAACACAAAAACACCAACACGGCACGGTCACGGTAAGGAGGCTGCTCGGGACGACGCCCTGGCGCTGGAGCTGCGGTGCTTGGCCGACGGGGCGACCAGCGTGCTGGAGGAGCTCTGGGCGGCGCCGTGCTCCAGCAGAGGAGGCGGTCGTCGAGGCTTGGGGCGGTCGGCAGTGTCCTGGCGAGGTCGGAGGTGAGGCCTTGGCGAGGCGCGCGACGGGAGAGGCACGCGGACGAGGCCGGCTGCCGACGCTGAAGGCGCACGGAGGCGGGGTGCTGGACGGGGAGGACGAGGCCGGGCGCGTCGGGGTGGCTGGCAGTGGCCAGCTCGCGCGGAGGAGGCGCTCTGGCGCCGGGCCTGCCTTGGGCACCAGGCGCGCGGAGGCGTTGCGGCCTCGCTGAGGCGCGGAGGAATGGAGGCGAGGGGATTCCCCGTGGCGGCAGGACGATGAAGGAGAGGCCGTCGCGGCGGTTGGCGGCGGTGGTGAGGGGTGGCGCGGAGGAGGCAAGACAGGGAGAGGCAGAGGGGCTCGAGCGAACGAGGGGGTCGGGGGACAGAGGAGAGATCGATGGGGGGAACGAGGGGGTGGCGGCAGCTTGCGGGAGGGACGAGCGAAGGGAGGCTCGGTCGCTAGGGTTACGGGGAAGAGGTCGGGCTGATGGGCCGGCGGCCTGGGCCTCAGGAGGAATGGGCCTAGTGGAGGCTGCAGAGGCTGGGAAGGGATAGGCCTGGCTGCGAGCTGTTCTCTTCTCTTTGAATTACAGAATAAGAAATAGGAAGAAAGAAAAAGAGAGGAGAAGGTTAGGAGAGTAGAGGGCATGGGGTTAAACAACTGGACTCACAAATACTGTGAGGAATATAAATAAAATTGTCTCAGGACTTTTGGAAGATGAAAATTCAACAAGTTCGAATAAGAGTCAAACTGTTTTGAATTTTGAAAACCCTTTAGATGAAATTCACATGGGTTGGAATTTCAAGAGATGGCCCTACACATTAGATGTGATTTATGGGAGGATTTGGAACATTTGCGGATGAAGTAAAATTGCAACACAATTTTACTAAAGGGCCTCAAAGGAAGAAATGAAGTTGAGTTGGATGTAAGAAAAATGAAGAATGGTGCAATTGTGTTATAGGTGATTCCAAGGAATGGAATATTTATAAATATAGCTCCCTAATAATATTGAGAGGCTTTTATATGTTATAAAGAGAAGTCACACCTCCCTCGATTTAAATGGACCGAAGGTCCACACGATTTATTTAAGTTGAGATGCAAAAAAATAAATATGACATGATGGCATGATGACATGATGCAATGCAAAAATAAATAACACAAGCACAAAAGAAACACACGGGCAACCCGGAACATTTGGAATCTTCTGGAATCTTCTGGGACGTCGGTCTTCGGGCGTCACACGTATGTAGTAGTCCATTTGAAATGTGTAAAAAGAATTATATCGAGTGCAGTGCTTTGATGTGTCGCGTCAACTGGTACAAGACCGAGAAGTTTGATTACTACAACGCCCTCTCCCTCGCGGACTAAGCTCCGGTGCCTTAACTACACCTGCCTTTGGCTGCATGACAGGTGGGCCAACCACCTGTTGGGCCCACCTATCATAGACGCAAAGGTAGGAGCAGTAAGTCAATGAAGCTGCGTCCCTCTCTCGTGCATGAGCGTGGGGGCTGGCAAGACTAGTAGGAGCGTTCGCTACACGCTTCTTGACAACGGCGAACTTGCGGATGGAGTTGACCATCATGTCGTCCATGCGAGAGACGAAGCCGGCGTCGGCGAGGGCTACGACGCCGGCGGTCACCAGCACCGTCTGGAAACGATGCCCGGTGCGGGGCCATAGGCCGGCGCCTTGGATGATTTGGCACACCCGACTGTCGCTCGCGACCATCGCCTCCATAGGTGCTTCTGGATTCTGGTCACTTGGTCTTGGATTGGAGTGAGCAGTGTTGCGCAGTGATTGAGAAAGAACATTTAGGGGTTGTTTGGTTTGAGACTAAGCCTAAGGTTAGGCAAGTTTGACCAACTTAGGTGTGTGTTTGGTAAGATTCCCTTAGGAAAGTTTGGCAACAATTGTATGGTAAAGTGTGGCACTCCTAGGCCTAGAACCAAATAGCCCCTTATTGTCAATCTAACCCTACCATCCATACACCTCTTTGGTTTAGAGTTAGTTCAGGGTTAGAATCTAACTCTAACCTCTAACTAAGTTAGTATATTTCTCCTCGTCTCGGTTCATCGCCATCATACTTTCCCCATTTCTGTGTTTTCAGTATCCTGCGAATCAAAGAGGCCCTTAGACTGGTTTAGCTCCGGTAGTTTTTTATAAACGTGTTATGTCCAAAATTTAATGAACGTGCTCCGGTTTCTACGAAAATAATCCAGTTTATTGTAGTAATTCATTCATTTATTTATTCTTCTGCGGGGGGTTTGCATGTAATTCGTGAGGTCTGAAATGGAAAGTACCCCGGCATATGCTCTGAGTCGTGCATGCACTACGACCCAGATGCTCTATGTCCCACATGTCGGCGAAAGGGAGCATGTGGAAATAGCCTTGGAGTACATATAGGAGGATAAATGCGTGAAAAAATATGTACGGTGAAGCGTAGCTGCGGTTCAAAAAAAGACCTAAAGTGATGACAGGTATAGGTCGCACGCACTGAACTAGTGGTAGTACTAGACATACGACTGATTTTTCCCTAAAAAAGAGGTACGAGTGCTCAGTACTCCTATTCTATCAACGTGAGTCCCATCTGACAACAGCGGCTGTGCTACAGCTAGCTCTTCTCCCTCGTTTCTCTCTTCTAATTCTAAGCTCAGCCAACGCCCGGTGGGCGGGGTGGGGATTTCCCGATGATCGGTTTGTTCAACTGCGGCCCCACCTCACAGTGAAAACGTTACTACTAGAATAAAAATGCCATATACTCCTATACTAATAAAACATTAAGGCCACGAGGCAATGCAGTGCTGGTTACAGGAGGCAAGAAGAAGAGATGCATCCATCGAGGACGTCCACCTCCTCGACTCAGGGCGCCGGCACACCGAATGGCGGCTAAGTAGCAGCGGCTTTCGTGGGCAGGTCGACGTGCTTCTGAACAATGGCGTCCAAAGATTCCAGCCGTTGGAAGAAGGCCAACATCTATATGTCCTCGTCGGCCTTGTAGTGGCCTATGTAGACGATTTCCTCGTAGACGTGGATGTGTAGGTCGACGGTTTCTTGCATGGCGAGGCGCTGCGCGATGTGCGCGGCCTCGAGGTGCACATTCTTCATCGCGACCTCTGGCAACTGCAGGGCCACCAGGGCTTGAAAGAGTTCGTCACCATGGAGGTTGATGAGGGTGACAGACAACGAGGAGCCTGGGGGCGCGGGCTGGAGCGATACGGCAAGGTCGTCCGCGCGCTTCTTGACGGCGGCGAACTTGCGGATGGAGTTGACCATCATGTCGTCCATGCGAGAGGCGAAGCCAGCATCGGCGAGGGCTACGACGCCAGTGGTCGCCAGCACCGTCTGGAAATGCTACGCGGTGCAGGGCCGCAGGCCGGCGCCTTGGATGTTGGCACAGCCAACTGCCGCTCGCGTCCATCGCCTCCATAGGTGCTTCTGGTTTCTGGTCACTTGGTCTTGGATTGGAGTGAGCAGTGTTGCGCAGAGACTAAGGAGTAGATGGATTGGAGTGGTGGGGCACCTTTATATGAGAATCCAAACTCTATTGCATTCACATCGTGTTGGCTCTATTATGCTTCTCCAATTAATTCCCTCTGCATGTAGAGTAATTTGAGGATGCATCATTGACCATTCAACGTCTCGGGAACCGCTACCTTCTCCCTCCTTGCCATTCAAGCACCTATGGAGGCGACTACCTCTCGCGGCTATCGCGTGTCAGGAGACGTTCCCATCGATGACGAGGTGCCTATGGTGACTTCGTAATTTTCAAGATGATACTAGTATACTCAATATAGTGCACCGCGACCAAGGCCGAGAGGAAAATGAGAGAACTACGTATTTGTTTATGGTGTAGATTCACTCATTTTGCTCCATATGTACACCGTCTTGGTGTAGTCTAGCCACTTGTTGAAATCTCCAGGAAGGCAAATACTCTTGTCTGGTTTACAGTGCTATACTAGCATGTAGTACTACAATAGTGGGCTCACATAGCAATTTTGTCTCATGCAAGAGTTTGGCTATATGCATGCTCCAAGGCTCGCAACTGCCACGTTTGGGTTGCACTACTGCTTCTAAAGTATTGAATCCACTGCTGCATGTCTGTCCACCGCGAGCGGGAGGGATAGCTTGTTGTACTACTATAAGCAAAAGCATGTCCTCATCTGCGAGCCACCGCGCGCAAGGGCGAGGGAGAAGGCGTGTAGTAGTGAAATCAAGCTTCTCCTCGTTGTACGAGTTGACGTGACACATCATAGCACTAGCCCCACATGGTTGCCTCTAAACTTGGCTGAAAGACCCGCAATGTACAATACTCCATTTGCTGCAACCTCTAACATTTACCCCACCACAAATTAAAATATATATTCCTGTCTTGACTAGATGAGCGTGCAAACTAGAATCACCAGGATGACAGGTAGGGCCAGAAGATTATTTTAATCAAAAAAATTTAGCATGGAGCCGAGTAGCCGACCTCAACGATTTTAAGCTTACACGCACCGTACACGCTATCCTAGACTACTCTACACATGAAACTGCCACACGGGTGTCCGGCTGCGCTTGGCTCTTCGCCTCTTCGGGAGTACTACTGCAGTGGAGGAGTACTACAGTATCCTTCTGGCCATCTGACACCGATTGAACTGCTGCATATCCACCGCGTACGGGAGGGAGAGCGTGTAGCGAACGAAAGCTTCTCCTAGTCCTGCCATCCACCACGCTCATGGGCGAGGGAGGGACGCAGCTTCATTGACTAACTGCTCCTGCCTTTCCGTCCATGACAGGTGGGCCCAACAGGTCAGTGGCCCACCTGTCATGCAGCCAAAGGCAGGTGCGATTAAGGCGAGAGGGCATTGTAGTAATCAAACTTCTCGGTCTTGTACGAGTTGACGCGACACATCAAAGCACTGCACTCGATATATTTTTCAATAATTTGCGTTTACTGATGCATTATTTACAACACATGCATGCATGTCGTGACTCTCCTTTTGATACTTGCATGTGTTGATTTAATGCACCTTGAAGTAGTATGAATATGTGACGGTAATGCTTTGTAATGCCTCGGCCCTAATAAATCGAGAGATGGTTGTGCACGAGGAGGGCGATATCATGCGGACGGAACAGGACCCGACGATGGAGCTCTCTATGGTCTCGATGGACCTCACCTTGCTCCACTGCCCCTTGTGCCTCCGCCCCTTGAAGCCTCCAGTGTATGAGGTTCGAATACACCTCATCCGTTCGGCTGATCGAGCAAGGTGCAGGTTTCTTGATTGATGTGTTGTTCGATTGATTTGTGCAGTGCAAGGGAGGGAACCTGGCTTGCGCAGACTGTGGCGTCGAGCGCCCCGGGAACCAGCGGCAGTGCCAGAAGTTCGAGCGCGGCGGTGGCTTTGACGTGCGGAACACGGCGTTGGACGCCGTCCTCTCCTCGGTGAGGGTGGAGTGCCCGCACGAAGGTTGTGGGCTCTACGTCACTTACCACAAGCTCGCCGATCACCAGAGCATGTGTACACTCGCGCCTTGCAAACGCCCCGTGCCCGTCTGCGGCTACAAAGGCCCGCCGCCGGTGCTCTCCCACCACATCAGCACCGTGCATCCCATGCCCATGCACAGGATCCAGTACGGCAAGGCGCTCCAGCTGCAGGTGCCACTGTCGGAGCCACGGCTCTTGCTGTTCGCGGAGGAGGACGGCCGCGCGTTTTTCTTGGTCGGCGGGGTGATCGACATCGGCGCGCCTATGGCCATGTCGGTCATCTACATCAGAGTGGGGGTGTCCCCACTGCCGCACTATGTGGCCAAGCTGTGGGCGAACGGCCCGTCAGGGGAGCCCAAAGGTAGGACTGACGCCGTCAAGGTGGAAATGGAGGTGACAAGCAGCAGGGATCCCGGCGACGTCGCCGTGCAGTAGCTGACCTTCTTCACAGTTCCACCCAAGCTGCTGGCCGGGGCTAAGCTGGTGTCCCTCCACATTCAGATTGACAAGCTCAGGTCCTAAATGATTCTACATTGCCTTCTGTTTATCTTAGTAATATGCTAATATAGGGTTAGCTCGGTCTACTGTAGCTTAAGAGATGGTGGGTTTTGGTGGCGATGCAGCAATTACCTCGACATCAGATCAGCAGTGAAAGTAATTTTGAACAGTCGAATGGATATTTTGTGTCTGTTGGATATAAAGAATCTTTGGGTAAGAAGTAACAGCTTATATGCTTTTTTTCGAAACGGAACAGCGATACTAGTATAGTTTTTGTTGACATGCACTAATATTTTCGAAACGGACGTCGGGCTGTAGCTAGAAGGGCGATTGGGACGCGGCATCGGCCCATACGGCGGTGACCCCCGATTGAGACGCATCGACTATGGATTTTATCCCTCGCCGGTGTCGACCGCGTCTACGCAAAACATTGTTCCCTTCCCCCAGCTGCGGGATCAGGCCGGATATGTGACCAGCGGTGTCGCCACCGTCGTTCTATGCTTGTGAAGAGAGCAACCCAAGCAAGCAGGCTTGTAGCTTAGGCTCCTACTAGTGTATATATAGTGGTTTTTTTTCTCTCCATATCAACCATTTTATATTGCGTACGTGTCATTGAAGAGTGAAATGATGGTTGCTTCTTCTGACTAACTTACTGTGTGATTTGACTGCTCCTTTAGTGGCCCCTACACGTACTCCCCCTACGTGTATGCAACACTCACACGTACACATGGACGCAAAAACGCACGCGACGCCCTAATGCATGCATGTCCGAGCACACAACGGAACACACACGGTCACGCTCAAGTGCTCAACCTACACGTGCATGCACACACATACTCAGCCAGGGTGAGCTAGTTACCGTATAAACACCGGAAAATGTATATATTGAGCGCAATGAGCGTATTATGAAGTCCACTGACCGTATTTTTACAAATATACAGTGACAGACAGTGTATTTATCTCGTTTGAAATTAAGCCATATTAACCGGAGAGGAGGCACTATGGACTAGCATTACTTTGCTGTGTCCCATCAACTTGCCGAACAAGGAGAAGCTTGCAGGACGGGAGAAGCTTGCGCGCGGTGGCTCGCAGGACAAGGAGAAACTTTTGACTAATGCAAGCTGTTCTTCGCTCAGGTGGTGGACGTGCAACAGTTAATTCGGTGTCAGATTGCCAGAAGCATACACTACACTAGTAGTACTATTATTGTTGCACTTGCTGAAGAGGCGAACAGCCAAGCTCAAAGTTTATAGTAGTCTATAGAGGTACACTAGGAACCGGATGGAGGAGCATCTGCACTCCTTGTCGGGGGAAA
This sequence comes from Secale cereale, assembly GCA_902687465.1. Classification (NCBI taxonomy): domain Eukaryota; kingdom Viridiplantae; phylum Streptophyta; class Magnoliopsida; order Poales; family Poaceae; genus Secale; species Secale cereale. The sequence continues at coordinate 635,179,236 of LR738714.1, forward strand.
CTGTCCTCCCACGAGCACCTATGGGACCGGAGCCCCTTCTACGTTGCGGTAAGGGAGCGGAGGGAGCACGAAGAGCAGATCGAGGGGCGCACGCGGGCAGTTTACCCAGGTTCGGGCCGCGCGGACGCGTAAAACCCTACTCCTGCTTTGGTTGTATTGAGTTCTTGAGCTCGGGAGCTTGAAGAGCTACAGTACCGAGCAAGAGAGTTGTATAGGTTTCGAATCCGAACCCCCTCTACGTTGTGCATGGGCCTCCTTTTATAGCTCAAAGCGGTCTCCGACAGGTGTCAACGTAGAGGAGGGTAAAAGCATAAATTTGGTGGTAGTTGTAACAGTGCGTGAATAGTGCATGAACAGTGGTCTTCACCTAACTTTGACAGTGGGGGACAAGGGCATTAAATGCCCGTCACCATCGACCCCAAAAGTGTCCGTCCATGCTTCTCCGTTCGCCACGGAGGTAGTCTCGTCACCGTGGCTTGCCACCGTGTGCCCCAGGCTGCACAGCCGTCCGCCACGCGTCCCTGAAAGGGCCCCAGGGCGACGCGTGGGCAGCTGGAGCGCGGGCACACAGCGTAGGTTTCCCCGGCAAGCACCTTGCCGGGGTCGTGATCTTGCCGGGCCCGGAAGCTTGTCGCTCCCCGGGTCCTGCCGGGGCGCATGATGCGCCGAGGCGTCTCTTGAGATATGTATTCCTTGGCCTTCCTGGTCTAGTGCTGACGTGATAATCTTGAGCCTGGTGCGGCCTTCCCGGCAAGCTCCACTTGACGGGGCCTCGATCTTCTAACTTGTATACTTTGTTCTTGAATGGCTTCATAGGGACCAGAAAGGTTCTTGGCAAACACGTGGTAAGCCCTGCCGCGGGGAGCTGCTACTGCCCGTGCACAAGTTGGGGTACTAAGGTACCCCTATCTTAGTACACCGACAGGAGCCCCCGGGCCTGGGCCTCACACGGTGCCGAGCGCTGTTGGGCCAGGCCCAAAACAGTGCACGGGCACGCGCGGCCCACGGCAAGCCGTATCCCTTTCCGCATTCGCCGCATCCCTCGCAAACGGCACGTGTCGATTGCGGCTTCGTGGGAGAGATCGTGGCCTGTTGTTTAATGGGAAATGCGGAACGTCCCCCACTTCCCCCTTAAAAGCAGAGGAAGCAGGGGCAGTTCCCTCCATCGTCTTCATTGTGTCTTGATTCCAGAAACCCCCGTCGCCCTCCGCCTCCCCAAGGTCGATAGAGAGCCCAGCTCCACTCCCTCCTCCGCCGCCTCCCGCATCCGCGGCACCGTCGAGCTCCTCGCCTCCTTCCTCGCCGCCCCCGCCATGGCTCCGAAGAGCGACAAGGCGAAAGCAGACAAGGCCAAGAAGGAGAAGTCCGAGCAGGCGGCGAAGCTGGCTGCCCTGCGGAAGAAGTGCGTGGTCTTCGCGCCAAGGCTTGGTCCAAGGGAGCTGCAGGACAAATACTATCTGTTCTGGGCGAGGGAGACCAAAGCTCATCCCCGCACCCAAGTCTTCCCCGCCATCGCCAAAGATATGTTCGCCGGCGGGTACTTCTTCTTTGCTGCATTCTTCCATTGTGGACTGTGCCCTCCGTTTTCGGAGTTCTTTTGTGATATAATGAACACATACGGCCTCCACCTTCTAGACTTCACCCCCAACGCCATCCTTATGATGGCCGTTTTCGCACATCTGTGCGAAAACTATGTTGGGGTTCATCCCAATGTAGCTCTTTTCCGCCACTTCTTTATGCCGAGAGTAGAATCTGGCGCTCCCCTCTCCGGCGGCATATCCTGGATCTTCAGGCTAAACAAGAAGTACTCGTACCTGAAGGGAGAGCTCCGCGGGAAGTGGGAGGAGTGGAGAGCCGATTGGTGCTGGGTGCTAGAAGATAATGCCGAGCCTTTCACCTCGCCGCGCACAACTGCCATAGTGCGCGGTAGAGATTGGAGTGAGTTGGCCCAGGAGGACAGCAAGCTCAACATCGCCCTCATTAGGATCATTCGTCTCCGGGTCGCCAATCTGACTATTGGAGAAGTTGGAGCAGATTTCCTCCGCCGCCGCATTGCCCCTTTACAAGAAAGGAAAAGGTCCGCCTGGGAATTCGGCAATGCGGCAGATATCATGAGGCTGCGCCCTGGATTGAACTATAACTTCACTGCCTTGGAGTTGAAGGGGATGGTCCGGGAGCTCTTCAAGCATGACCCGGCCCACCCGGAGTGGTTCAGACCTTCCCGGGGAGTGGTGCCGCTGTGCAACATCACTGCCCGCGATTCCCTACGAGCGATGATGCCCGCGTGCAACTCCCACGGCGTCGTTCCCACTTGGATAGAGCCTCCACCGGATACCGTGCTGACCTTCTTCGATAACTTGGTCGAGAAACCCCGCAACGCCGAGGAGAACAAGGGCCTCACCCGGGCCACTACTGACCGAGATAGCCTACATCGCCTCCAGGATGGAGGAGGCCGCCGCAGCTGCGGCCGCAGGCGACTTTGGATACACTATGGACGAGGCACAGGCCGCGGACGTGGTGAGCCAAGCAGAGGAGGCGGAAATCCTCAAGCTGCTCAAGCTTGCGCCCGAGGAGTTTGCCGGGGAGCCTTCCCTGAGGTTTGCCGGGACGAGCGAGGTTGCCGGGGAGAGCGAGGTTGCCGGGGGGAGCGAGGCCGCCGGACATGGCGCTGAGTCCAGCGGGCCTGCCGAGGAGGAGGAGGACGCCGAGGCTGATGAAGACTCTGGCGGATCTCTGAATCTTGACGATGCCTCCTCGTCCTCGGAGAACTCTCCGCCCCCGGCGAGCCCTCCGCAGCAACAGAAGAAACGCCTCCGCAAGGCAACTGAGGCGGTGAGGCCGCAGGCGCCCCGACAGCAGCCGGCGCGCCGCGCGACGCGCGCCACCAGGACGAGCGAAGTCGTCAAGGAGGCGCCCCGTGCACAAGCGCCAAGCGGAGGGGGACCTTCCTGGAGCGGAACGGGTGCTCCTTCTGCTCCTCGGGCCTCGGCGACGACGGGGGCTGGGTCTTCACAGCCCGCAGCCTCGGAGACCACCAAGCGCCCGAGGGAGCCTTCTCTTCCAGCTCCTCGCGCGGGAGCGCCTCGGGCGGATTTTGACTTCTCCGCCCTCAGCTCCGACGAAGAGGAAGAGGAGTAAGTACTTGCAATTCTTTAGTTTCTTCGATTTTGTCTTGATTTTCCTTGTCGATTCTGATCTTGTTTTTGTTTTGCTTTCAGGACCCTGACCCAGCGGATGGCGAAGAGGGCCAAGATCCCTGTGGTCGAGATTGAAGACGACTCGCCCGCCGCGGCGACGGGAGACGTGCCAGCGGCAAACTTGCCGGATCAACCTGCTGCTCCGAGGAGCAGCCCCCAGCGCAGCCCCCAGCGTAAGTCTGGTTTTTATCTTTCTGCTTGATGGGTGCGCTTGAGGTTATGATCTTGATGTTTTGTTGTCTTGTGCAGAAGTGGAGCCGCAGCCGCAGGAGCACCAGGAGGTTGCCCCCGATGAGCCACTTGCTCCACCCTCCCCGCCAAGGGTAAACTCCCCGGCAAAGGAGAACGCTCCGCCAAGGACGGGCACTCCGCCAAGGGCGAGCACCTCGCCAAGGGTGAGCAGCCCGACAAGGGTGAGCACCCCGCCAAGGGAGGGTGCAGGCGGCCCTCCGCCAGCAGGGGCTACTACTCCGCCGCCAAGGGAAAACTCCCCGGCGAGGGAGCCCGTCGTTGAAGAAGTCCGCGAAGGTAAGCCTTGCAACTCCTTCTTCTTGGATTTGTCTTTTTGGATATTTGCTTGACTTTTTCTTTTCTTTTCCTTCTGCTAGATCCTCCTGCCCCAGAGCGGATGGAAACGGAGACCACCGCTGAAGAGGAGGTGCGCGGCGACGGCGGCAACGCCACTGCCACGGAGGGAATGGCTGGAGCCGACGAGGCCGCCGCTGAGGAGACCGCCCCGACCGTGGACGCCGTGGCTGGGGAAGGGACCGGGGACCAAACTGCGGGCCCGGAGGCCGCAGGAGCGCCGGACGCTGCACCGGCCGCCGACCCTTCCGCCTCCGCGGAGCGGTCGGGTGTCTACTTGAAGGCCGCCAATGGGGTCTTCATACAAGTCCCGTGGGCGTCCTCGTCTCGAGCACCCGCGGAGGGAGAGAATTTTGACGGAGAGGTCCTCGCCTCCGCCAGCTTGAAGATCGTTGAAGCGCCCGGCGACAACGACGAGCCCGAAGAGGAGGGACTCCTTCGCCGGCTCCTGGCCTTGTACCGGGCCAGGCAGGCGAAACTGGAGTCTCGGGAGGCTCTTGCCGCCAAGGCTGGAGAAGACTTGGAGAAGTGCGCCGCGGAGCACCATGCCGCCAACCAGGCGGCCCTCCGCAACTTTGCGGAGGAGCGTGAAGAGCTTGCCGGGGCGCAGCAAGCCTTCCTCCTGGAGAAGGCTGAGGTAGAAGAGCAGCAACGGCTGGCCGCCGAGGAGTTGTCTCAGCGGGAGGGAGCGCTCAACCACGAGGACGACCTCACCGCCCGGGAGCAAGCTATTGCCAGGGCCTTGAAGGAGGCGAAAGATGCCGCCGCCGCCGCGGAGACTGCTAAGAAAGATCTGACGGCCAGGGTGGAGCAGCTGGAGTTGTTCCTGAAGGCAAGCGAGGACAGAGTCACTGCGCTCAATGTGGAGCGGGAGAAAGATGCCCACACCAACTCTGAGTTGCAGGTACGTCTCTCCGAGAAGGGCACAGAGCTCTCTGACGCCAAGAACTCCATCGCTGACTTAGAGTTGAAGGTCTCCACCCTGACTGATTTGCTCGACGGCGCCCGGGACCGCGAGACGAAGCTGAAGGACGAGCTCCGCAAGGAGAGGAACTTGGTGGAGAGCGCCGCCGTCTCGGCGAACAACTTCAACCGGGCAGTGGAGCAGTGGACTGATGATCTATTCACCTTCGCTGCTAATATTGACAAGGAGATGGTGGCGCTGAGGGCGGAGCATCTCGCGTACTCCCCGGACGAGAATCTCCCCCACGGCGCCAAGTTGAGTCTGTTCTTCAGGGGAATCGCGCCGGCACTTGCGCGGCTGCGGGTGAGGATCCCTATGTAGCTGGTCGACGAGGCGCGTCGGCTCTGCACGGGCACCATGGAGCGGGTCTTGTCCAAGATCGTCTTCCGCAACCCCGGCATCAACCTTGTCAACGTCCTCCGCAGCTTGCAGCCCGAAGCCGATCAGGAGGCGTTGAAGGCGCAGGTCGCCCACATCGTCGCCAAGGTGAACAAGATCACAAGGCGTGAAGGCGACCGCGTAGATTAGATTCCTTTCTTTCTGCTTCCTTTGCCGCTGCAAAGTATGTTATGGACAAGAATCTATTAATATCGCGGCAAGTTATCTTTGTAATATACAATCTTATTTCGAGCAACCAATGCAGTGTTATCTTCCTTGCTTTGGTCCCTTTACTTTGTATGAATTCCACCCTACGCTTTCAGGGAGCTTGTCGGCAAAAGGGGCCCTTGCCGCGAGCGCTGAGTGCTGGACTCTTAGCAGCCTGCTGGCAAAGGCCTTGCCGGCAAGAAACCTTGCCGCAGCTAGTCGCAACACACTTAGATTGTTGAGTGAACTCGAAAACGAAGCAAGGGCGCGACACTTGTCGCAGCTCACTTAAGTCGTTGAGCGTGCTCGAAACAAAGTAAGGGTGCGGCTAGCCACAGGTAGGTTCCTCCGCGCACAGGTTTTCCATACAAAGCGTGGTTGTTCAAGGAAGACAACTAAAAAAATTCGAAAAATTTGGTGACTTAGCTTTCATAAGTTGCTTGCTCCCCGACAAGGCTTCTCTTTCTTGAACAATACTTGGTTCATACTTCCATCTCCTTCCACCCCGGCAAACTTGTGCACGAGGAATACTCCTTCTGCTTTAAGAGGGACAGAAAAAAGAGGAGGAAAAAGCAAGTATAGGGCCTTACGGCTTGCTAGTGCTTACCGGGGATGTGCGTTGCACAAAGTGTCAGATAATGCATGCAAATAACAAAGAAAAGCATGGAAATGACAAGTAGTGCGAAGCACAAAAACTTTACTGATGCACGGGATCTGCGCCCGGCTTTGTACAAAGGTTTACATGCAACGGGGGCAAAACTTGTACAAAAGGTGGTTGCCGGAGCGGATCACGGCAACCGCGCCTTATGGGTGAAACTTGCGAAGATGCTCTATGTTCCAGGAGTTCCTCACCGGTAAGCCTTCTTCGGTCTCAAGGCGGACAGCGCCGGGCCTTGTGACTTGTCTCACCCGATAAGGGCCTTCCCACTTCGGCGTCAACTTGTTGGAATTCTTGGCGGACTGAACACGCCGAAGAACAAGGTCGCCTTCCTCGAGACTCCTGGCCTTGACCTTGCGGCTATGATAGCGACGCAAGGCTTGCTAGTATCGAGCAGCTCGTATAGCAGCCTGGAGACGTCCCTCCTCAAGGAGCAACGCGTCATCTTGTCGCAGTTGCTCTTGCTCGAGCTCATCGTAAGCGAGCACTCGAGGAGATCCATATACGAGTTCCGTGGGGAGAACTGCCTCTGCTCCATAGACAAGAGCAAAGGGTGTCTGCCCGGTGGCTCGATTTGGTGTTGTCCTGATTGACCAAAGAGCCGCCGGCAACTCCTCTATCCAGTTTCTTCCGCACTTGTGCAGCCTGTCGAAGGTTCCTGTCTTGAGTCCGCGCAGCACTTCAGCATTGGCCCTCTCCGCTTGACCATTTCTCCTCGGGTGAGCAACAGAAGCGAAGCAGACCTTGGCACCAAGGTCTTGGACGTACTGCATGAAGGTGCGACTAGTAAACTGTGTGCCGTTGTCGGTGATGATCCTGTTAGGGATTCCGAAACGGCAAACAATTGACCTGAAGAACCTGACTGCTGACTGTGCTGTCACCTTTCTCACTGGTTCCACTTCTGGCCACTTTGTGAACTTGTCGATTGCCACGTACAAGTACTCAAAGCCCCCGACTGCGCGGGGAAAGGGGCCGAGGTTGTCGAGCCCCCAGACCGAGAAGGGCCGGACAAAGGGATCGTCTAGAGAGCTTGAGCTGGCTGGTGAATTTGCTTGGCATGGAACTGGCACGCTTCACACTTGGTTACTTGTGCAGTTGCATCTTGGAGGGCTTCTGGCCAGAAGAACCCTTGCCGGAATGCCTTGCCGGCAAGTGCCCTTGCGCCAATGTGGTGGCCACATATGCCTCCATGTATCTGTGCCAACAGCTTCTGTCCATCTTCCCTGGAAATGCACTTCAACCAGACACCATTGAGTCTTCTTCTGTACAGTTCATTGCCAACGAACTGGTACATACTTGACTGCCTGGTTATTTTCTCTATCTCTTCTGGGTCGTCGGGAAGTTCTCCAGTTTGCAGAAAGTGGACGATTTGCTGTGCCCATGCTGGAGCCTGAGGCTCAACAACGAGGACTAAAGGCATGAGAGCTGCTGCGGGGACCCGAGCTTCCACGGCAAGAACCTGCGTCTCTGCCGGAGCTGATGGTCCCCCGGCAAGCCTGCCGGGGCAAGGCTTGTCGGGAACGCTTGCTTCAACTATATAGACCCTTGGATCTGCAGGAGCAAACTGTTCCTCAGCATCTTGGCTGTTGATCTTGGGGACCTTGGCGGCGGCTTCGGGAAGATCCGCCGGCAAGTAATCTCCGGAGACCAACTTCCTCTTCTTGCTTTGCCCAACTGATGGTGTGACGGATGGCTGAGTTAACTTGAGCACGAAGGTCCCTGGTTCCACAGGTAACTTCATTGCAGCACACTTTGAAAGGCCACCTGCAATATCATTCTGAGCTCTTGGAACGTGCTCCATTTGCAGACCTTCAAAGTGTTCTTCAAGCTTCCTCACTTCATCAACATAAGCTTCCATCAAAGGACTCTGATAACTCTTATTCACTTGTCGGACCACCAACTGTGAATCTCCCCGCACAATCAACTTCTTGATCCCAAGCTCGGCCACGATTCTGAGGCCGGCAAGCAAACCTTCATACTCTGCAGTATTGTTTGTCGCTTGTTCCTTGAGAAAGTGCATCTGGAAAACATACTTGAGGTGCTCTCCGGTGGGCGCTATGAGTACCACGCCAGCACCGGCTCCTTGCAGCGAAAAAGCACCATCAAAGTACATTACCCATTCTCTGCTTGCTTTTTGGACGGGGACGTTTGTCTCTGGGACCTCTTCATCTGGCGTTGGGGTCCATTCTGCTATGAATATTGCCAAAGCTCTGCTCTGTATAGTTGAAGTACTCTCAAACTTGAGACCAAAGCTTGACAGCTCCAGTGCCCACTCGACGATCCTGCCTGTTGCTTCGGGATTCTGCAATATCCTCTTCAACGGAAAGCGAGTGACCACTGTTATCTCGTGTGCTTGGAAGTAATGGCGCAGCTTCCTTGAGGCCATGAGGAGGCCAAAAAGCAACTTTTGCACCCCAGAGTATCTTGACCTAGCTCCCTGCAAGAGGGAACTTACAAAATACACTGGGCGCTGCACCATCTTCCTTCTCACTTCATCTTGATCCTGCGAAGACTTGTCCTTGTCGGGGCCAGAGCTTGTCGGGGAAGCCCCCTGCTTGTCGCTGGAAGCACTTGCCGGAGCTGCGGGTTCTTCCTCTGCCTCCCTTTCCGCTACCAACGCAGCACTAACCACTTGATTGGTTGCCGCTAAGTAAAGCAGCAACTTTTCTTGTGGTCTAGGTGCGACAAGTATTGGAGTGGAGGACAGGTATCCTTTCAAGTCTTGCAGCGCTGCCTCCGCTTCCGGAGTCCATTTCATAGGACCTGCCTTCTTCATAATTTTGAAGAAAGGCAGGGCGCGTTCTGCAGACTTCGAAATGAACCTACTGAGGGCAGCCACACAACCAGCAAGTCTCCTTACGTCCTTGACGCGCTTCGGGGCTTCAATTTGCTCGATGGCTTTTATCTTGTCGGGATAGGCTTCAATCCCTCTCTGGGACACAAAGAACCCGAGAAGCTTGCCGGAGGGGACTCCGAAGACGCACTTCTCGGGGTTCAACTTGAGCTGTATCTTGCGCAGATTCTCAAAGGTTTCCTCTAAGTCTTGGATCAGGGTATGTTTGCTCTTGCTCTTGACCACTATATCATCCATGTAGGCCTCTACATTTCTGTGGATCTGTGGCTCAAAAGGAGTGTGCACCACCCTTGCAAACGTTGAGCCTGCATTCTTCAATCCAAAGGGCATGTGTATGAAGCAATATGTGCCGCATGGAGTAATGAATGCAGTCTTCTCTTCATCTTCCTTGGCCATGAATATCTGGTGGTAACCTGAGTATGCATCAAGGAAGGAAAGCAGCTCGCATCCGGCGGTGGAGTCAACAATCTGGTCAATACGCGGCAAGGGAAATGGATCCTTGGGACACGCTTTATTCACATCAGTGAAGTCTATACAAAGTCTCCACTTCCCATTGGCCTTGCGCACGACGACTGGATTTGGTAACCACGTAGGATGGATCACGCCTCTAACCAGGCCTGCTGCTTCCAACTTCTTTATCTCTTCGGCGATGAATTCTTGGCGCTCCACGGCTTGCTTCCTGACCTTCTGCTTGACGGGCCGCGCATGAGGACAAACAGCAAGCTTGTGCTCAATTACCTTCCTGGGAACGCCGGGGATGTCAGATGGTTGCCATGCAAACACATCGACATTCGCCCGCAGGAAGGCAACGAGCGCGCTTTCCTATTTGTGGTCGAGTGTAGCACTGATGGTGAAGGTACCACCAGTGCCGTCCTCCTTGGCGGACACCTTCTTGGTTGCAGGTGGAGCTGCCATTCCTTTCTTACACTTGCCGGTGGAGCTCGATGGTGCGTCCTCGACGGCAGCGCAGCACTCCAAAGAGGTGCGTTTGCCGGAGTGGGCCCCAGAGCTCTTGCCGGACTTGGACTTGGTCTTCCCCCCGGGAGCTTCAGCGGCAAGTGTGTTGCTTTGTGCTGCGGCTGCTGCATCCCGGTAGATCTTGTCGGCGCAGATAAGCGCGTCCTTCTTGTCGCCGGGGACAGAGATGACGCTTATCGGCCCCGGCATCTTGAGTACGTTGTACGCAAAGTGGGAAGCTGCCATGAACTTGGCGAGGGCAGGACGGCCAAGTATCCCATTGTATGGTAATGGGATATCAGCAACATCAAATGTGACCCGCTCCGTCCTGAAGTTGAGCTCCCCGCCAAAGGTCACTGGCAGCATAATCTTCCCCTTCGGCTTGCTCCTTCCCGGGTTGATTCCTTGGAACGACCCGGTTTCCTCGAGCTCGCTGTCGGGGATCTGTAGCTTCTTGATCACAGCTGAGGAGATAAAGTTCAGGCCGGCCCCGCCGTCAACCAATATCTTGGTGACCTTGAGGTTGCGGATAGTTGGTGAGACCAACATCGGCAAGCACCCGACCGCAGTTGTGTGGTCAGGGTGGTCCTCAAGGTCAAAGATGATGGGCGTGCTGGACCATTTCAGCAGCCTGCGCGACTCGACGGGCGGCTCAGCTGCATTCACTTCCCGCACCCACTGCTTGAGTTGGCGGTGGGAAGTGTGCAGAGAGGCGCCTCCGTCGACACACAGAACTTCTGTGGCCTTCTGGAACTCCTGCTCGCTGTTCTCTCCTTCTTCCATATCGTCGTCGTCGTCTTCTTCCTCATCCTTGTCGCGGCCCCGAGGAGGTCTATCACCTTGCCGCTGCTTGGCCTTGCCGCGGCGCCCTCCCCGGCCATTAAATGACCGCTTCTTGCTTGGTTCTCCTCCGCCTCCTTGGGCCTTCTCCTTGTCGCGACGCTCGTATTCAGCCTTCTGCTGCTCTACGAGGTACTCGACTCTCTTGCAGTTCTGAAGATCGTGGCCCTTGGTGCGGTGGATCTTGCAATACTGCTTGTCGGAGCCGTTCTGCTTGTCGGCTGCCGCTACAGGGGCGGGCTCCTTGCCGGAACCGCCAGCCTGTGCCTTCTTGGCGGGAGCCTCCTTGCCGGACTGCTCGACGACCAGCACCTCCTTGCTCTTCTTCTTTCTATTATTCCGACGCCGGCTTTTCCTTGCCGGGGCGGCATCCTCACTGTCGCTTCCTCTTGCGCCAGTATCCTCTCCGGGGAGTCTCCTCCCCTCTTCAGCGCGCGCGCACTTGTCAGCCAGAGCGTACAGCTCGCTGACATCCCGGATCTTGGTCATGGCCATCTCCTCCCTCATCCGGCGGTTACGCACGTTCTGGTGAAACGCGCTGATAACCGTGGCAGGGTGGACGTCGGGAATGTTGTGCTGGACGCGGCTGAACCTCTGGATGTACCTGCGCAGGGACTCTCCCTCCTTCTGGGCGAGGATGTGGAGATCGCTCTCCTGGCCTTGGGGTTTGTGGCCGCCCGTGAAGGCGCCAACAAACTGGTGGCATAGATCCGCCCATGAAGAAATGGAGTTTTCCGGCAAGTGCATAAGCCAAGACCAGACGTTTGGCTTAAGCACCAGCGGGAAGTAGTTGGCTAGTATCTTCTTGTCGCGTCCCCCGGCTGTTGGGGAATGTAGTATTTTAAAATTTTCCTACGATCACGCAAGATCTATCTACCAGATGCATAGCAACGAGAGGGAAGAGTGTGTCTACGTACCCTCGTAGACCGGAAGCGGAAGCGTCAAGTGACGCGGTTGATGTAGTCGAACTTCTTCGCGATTCAACCGATCAAGCACCGAACGTACGACACCTCCGCGTTCAGCACACGTTCAGCTTGATGACGTCCCACGAGCTCTTGATCCAGTTGAGCTTCACGGGAGAGTTTCGTCAGCACGACGGCGTGGTGACGGATATGATGTATTTACCGGCACAGGGCTTCGCTTAAGCACTGCAACGGTATGACCGAGGTGTGTTTCTGTGGAGGGGGGCACCGCACACGGCTGGAACAATTCAACTTATGTGTCTTTGGGTGCCCCCCTGCCCCCGTATATAAAGGAGCAAGGGAGGAGGGCTGGCCGGCCTCCTATGGTGCGGCTAGGGCAATCCTACTAGGAATAGGATTGCAATCCTATTCCTAGTAGGAGTCCACCAAGAAGGAAGAGAGGGAAAGGAAAAGAGGGAGAGGTGGCGCCCCCCAATCCTAGTCCAACTAGGATCCCCTGGTGGGGCGCCGGCCAGCCTCTATGGGCTGCCTCTCTCCTTTCCTTCAAGGCCCACTATGGACCATCCCCCTTCGTGGGAGGTTTCGGTAACCCCCTCCGGCAATCCAGTTAAATCCGAAACTTTTCCGGAACACTTCCGGTGTCCGAATATAGTCGTCCAATATATCAATCTTTATGTCTCGGACATTCCGAGACTCCTCGTCATGTCCGTGATCTCATCCGAGACTCCGAACTACCTTCGGTACATCAAAACTCATAAACTCATAATACCGATCGTCATCAAACGTTAAGCGTGTGGACCCTACGGGTTCGAGAACTATGTAGACATGACCGAGACTCATCTCCGGTCAATAACCAATAGTGGAACCTGGATGTTCATATTGGCTCCTACATATTCTACGAAGATCTTTTATCGGTCAAAACCGCATAACAACATATGTTGTTCCTTTTGTCATTGGTATGTTACTTGCCCGAGATTCGATCGTCGGTATCTCTATACCTAGTTCAATCTCGTTACCGGCAAGTCTCTTTACTCGTTCCGTAACACATCATCTCGTGACTAACTCATTAGTCTTTTGCTTGCAAGGCTTATTGTGATGTGTGTTACCGAGAGGGCCCAGAGATACCTCTCCGACACTCGGAGTGACAAATCCTAATCTTGATCTATGCCAACACCACGAATACTTTCGGAGACACCTGTAGAGCATCTTTATGATCACCCAGTTATGTTGTGACGTTTGATAGCACACAAGGTGTTCCTATGGTATTCGGGAGTTGCATAATCTCATAGTCATAGGAACATGTATAAGTCATGAAGAAAGCAATAGCAGTAAAACTAAACGATCATAGTGCTATGCTAACGGATGGGTCTTCTCCATCACATCATTCTCCTAATGATGTGATCCCGTTGATCAAATGACAACTTATGTCTATGGCTAGGAAACATAACCATCTTTGATCAATGAGCTAGTCTAGTAGAGGCATACTAGGGACATACTGTTTTGTCTATGTATCCACACATGTACTAAGTTTCCGGTTAATACAATTCTAGCATGAATAATAAACATTTATCATGATATAAGGAAATATAAATAACAATTTTATTATTGCCTCTAGGGCATATTTCCTTCAGTCTCCCACTTGCACTAGAGTCAATAATCTAGCTCACATCGCCATGTGATTTAATACTGATAGTTCACATCGTTTATGTGAATAACACCCATAGTTCACATCACCATGTGACCAACACCCAAAGGGTTTACTAGAGTCAATAATCTAGTTCACATCGCTATGTGATTAATAACCAAGAGTAATAAGGTGTGATCATGTTTTGCTTGTGAGAGAAGTTTAGTCAACGGGTCTGTCACATTCAGATCCGTATGTATTTCGCAAATTTCTATGTCTACAATGCTCTGCATGGAGCTACTCTAGCTAATTGCTCCCACTTTCAATACGCATCCAGATTGATACTTAGAGTCATCTGGATTTAGTGTCAAAGCTTGCATCGGCATAACCCTTTACGACGAACTCTTTATCACCTCCATAATCGAGAAACATTTCCTTAGTCATCCAATTACTAAGGATAATTTTGACCGTCGTACAGTGATCTACTATTGGATCACTATTGTACCTCCCTGTCAAACTCATGGCAAGGTACACAACGTGTTTTGTACACAGCATGGCATACTTTATAGAACCTATGGCTGAGGCATAGGGAATGACTTTCATTCTCTCTATATTTTTCTGCTGTGGTCTGGCTTTGAGTCTTACTCAACTTCACACCTTACAAGTCAGACAAGAACTCCTTCTTTGACTGATCCATTTTGAACTACTTCAAAATCTTATCAAGGTATGTACTCATCAAAAGTCTTATCAAGCGTCTAGATCTATCTCTATAGATCTTGATGCCCAATATGTAAGCAGCTTCACCAAGGTCTTTCTTTGAAAAACAACTTTCAAACACTCCTTTATGCTTTCCAGAAAATTCTACATCATTTCCGATCGACAATATGTCATTCACATATACTTATCAGAATGGTTTTAATGCTCCCACTCACTTCTTGTAAATACAGGTTTCACCGCATGTCTGTATAAATCTATATGCTTTGATCAACTTATCAAAGCGTATATTCCAACTCCGAGATGCTTGCACCAGTCCATAGATGGATCGCTGGAGCTTGCACATTTTGTTAGCACCTTTAGGATTGACAAAACCTTCTGGTTGCATCATATACAAGTCTTCTTTAATAAATCCATTAAAGAATGCAGTTTTGTTATCCATTTGCCAGATTTCATAAAATGCGGCAATTACTAACATGATTCGGACAGACTTAAGCATCGCTACGGGTGAGAAAGTCTCATCGTAGTCAACTCCTTGAACTTGTCGAAACCTTTTCGCAACAAGTCGAGCTTTGTAAACAGTAACATTACCGTTTGCGTCGGTCTTCCTCTTGAAGATCCATTTATTTTCGATGGCTTGCCGATCATCGGGCAAGTCAACCAAAGTCCATACTTTGTTCTAATACATGGATCCCATCTCAGATTTCATGGTCTCAAGCCATTTTGTGGAATCTAGGCTCATCATCGCTTCCTCATAGTTCGTAGGTTCATCATGGTCTAGTAACATGACTTCAAGAACTGGGTTGCCGTACCACTCTGGTGCGGAACGAACTCTGGTCGATCTACGAAGTTCAGCAGAAACTTGATCTGAAGTTTCATGATCATCATCATTAGCTTCCTCACTAATTGGTGTAGGAATCACTGGAACGAGTTTCTGTGATGTACTACCTTTCCAATTCGGGAGAAGGTACAATTACCTCATCAAGTTCTTCTTTCCTCCCACTCACTTCTTTCGAGAGAAACTCCTTCTCTAGAAAGGATCCACTCTTAGCAACAAAGACCTTGCCTTAGGATCTGTGATAGAAGGTGTACCCAACAGTTTTATTTTGGGTATCCTATGAAGATTTACTTCTCCGATTTGGGTTCGAGCTTATCATGTTGAAACTTTTTCACATAAGCATCGCAGTGCCAAACTTAAAGAAATGACAGCTTAGGTTTCTCGTCAAACCATAGTTCATACGGTGTCATCTCCACGGATTTAGATGGTGCCCTATTTAACGTGAATATAGCTGTCTATAATGCATAACCCCAAAAGCGATAGTAGTAGATCGGTAAGAGACATCATCGATCGCACCATATCTAATAAAGTATGGTTATGATGTTCGGACACACCATTACACTATGGTGTTCCAGATGGCGTGAGTAGTGAAACTATTTCACATTGTTTTTACTGAAGGCCAAACTCGCTAACTCAATTATTTTACCTCTACGATCATATCGTAGAAACTCTTATTTTCTTGTTACGATGATTCTCCACTTCACTCTGAAATTCTTTGAACTTTTCAAATGTTTCAGACTCGTGCTTCATTAAGTAGATATACCCATATCTGCTCAAATCATCAGTGAAGGTAAGAAAATAACGATACCCGCCGCGAGCTTCAACACTCATTGGTCCACATACATCTGTATGTATGATCTCCAACAAATCTGTTGCTCGCTCCACAGTTCCGGAGAACGGAGTTTTAGTCATCTTGCCCATGAGGCATGGTTCGCAAGCACCAAGTGATTCATAATCAAGTGATTCCAAAAGTCCATCACTATGGAGTTTCTTCATGCGCTTTACACCAATATGACCTAAACGGCAGTGCCACAAATAAGTTGCACTATCATTATTAACCTTGCATCTTTTGGCTTCAATATTATGAATATGTGTATCACCACGATCGAGATCCAACAAACCATTTTCATTGGGTGTATGACCATAGAAGGTTTTATTCATGTAAACAGAACAACAATTATTCTCTAACTTACATGAATAACCGTATTGCAATAAACATGATCAAATCATATTCATGCTCAACACCAAATAACACTTATTTAGGTTCAATACTAATCCCGAAAGTATAGGGAGTGTGCGATGATGATCATATCAATCTTGGAACTACTTCCAATACACATCGTCACTTCATCCTTTAACTAGTTTCTGTTCATTATGCAACTCCCATTTCGAGTTACTACTCTTTAGCAACTGAACCAATATCAAATACCGAGGGGTTGCTATGAACACTAGTAAAATACATATCAATAATCTGTATATCAAATATACCTTTGTTCACTTTGCCATCCTTCTTATCCGCCAAATATCTAGGGCAGTTCCACTTCTAGTGACCATTTCCTTTGCAGTAGAAGCACTTGTTTCAGGCTTGAGTTTAGCTTTGGGTTTCTTCACGGGAGTGACAACTTGCTTGTAATTCTTCTTGAAGTTCCCCTTCTATCCCTTTGCCCTTTACTTGAAACAAGTGGTCTGGTTAACCATCAACACTTGATGCTCTTTCTTGATTTCTACCTTCGCCGATTTCAGCATCGTGAAGAGCTCGGGAATTACTTTCCTCATCCCTTGCATATTATAGATCATCACGAAGTTCTACTAACTTGGTGATAGTGTCTAGAGAACTTTGTCAATTACTATCTTATCTGGAAGATTAACTCCCACTTGATTCAAACAATTGTACTACCCAGACAATCTGAGCACATGCTCACTGGTTGAGCTATTCTCCTCCATCTTGTAGGCAAAGTACTGTCAGAAGTCTTATACCTCTCGACACGGGCATGAGTATGAAATACTAATTTCAACTCTTGGAACACCTCATATGCTCCGTGGCGTTCCAAAACATTTTTGAAGTCCCGGTTATAAGCCGTAAAGCATGGTGCACTAAACTATCAAGTAGTCATCATATCGAGCTTTTGTCAAAACGTTCATAACGTCTACATCTGCTCCTGCAATAGGTCTGTCACCTAGCGGTGCATCAAGGACATAATTCTTCTGTGCAGCAATGAGGATAATCCTCAGATCACGGAACAATTCCGCATCATTGCTACTAACATCTTTCAACTTGGTTTTCTCTAGAAACATATGAATAATAAACGGGGAGCAACATCAAGAGCTATTGATCTACAACATAGATATGCTAATACTACCAGGACTAACTTCATGATAAATTAAAGTTCAATTTAATCATATTACTTTAGAAGTCCCACTTAGATAGACATCCCTCCGGTCATCTAAATGATCACGTGATCCAAATCAACTAAACCATGTCCGATCATCACGTGAGATGTAGTAGTTTCAATTGTGAACATCTTATGTTGATCATATCTACTATATGATTCACGCTCGACCTTTCGGTCTCCAGTGTTCCGAGGCCATATCTGCATATGCTAGGCTCGTCAAGTTTAACCCGAGTATTCTGCGTGTGCAAAACTGGCTTACACCCGTTGTATTTGAACGTAGAGCTTATCACACCCGATCATCACGTGGTGTCTCGGCACGACGAACTTTCGCAACAGTGCATACTCAGGGAGAACACTTATACCTTGAAATTTAGTAAGGGATCATCTTATAATGCTACCGTCGTTCTAAGCAAATAAGAAGCATAATAAGATAAACATCACATGCAATCAAAATATGTGACATGATATGGCCATCATCATCTTGTGCTTTTGATCTCCATCTCCAAAGCACCTTCATGATCACCTTCGTCACTGGCGCGACACCTTGATCTCCATCGTAGCATCGTTGTCGTCTCGCCAACTATTGCTTCTACGACTATCGCTACCGCTTAGTGATAAAGTAAAGCAATTACATGGCCATTGCATTTCATACAATAAAGCGACAACCATATGGCTCCTGCCAGTTGCCGATAACATTACAAAACATGATCATCTCATACAAAACCGTATAATTCATCATGTCTTGACCATATCACATCACAACATGCCCTGCAAAAACAAGTTAGACGTCCTCTACTCTGTTGTTGCAAGTTTTACGTGGCTGCTACGGGCTTAGCAAGAACCGTTCTTACCTACGCATACAAAACCACAACGATGTTTCGTCAAGTATGTGTTGTTTTAACCTTCACAAGGACCGGGCGTAGCCACAATTGATTCAGCTAAAGTGAGAGAGACAGATACCCGCCAGTCACCTTTAAGCAACGAGTGCTCGTAACGGTGAAACCAGTCTCGCGTAAGCATACGCGTAATGTCGGTCCGGGCCGCTTCATCTCACAATACCGCCGAAGCAAAGTATGACATGCTGGTAAGCAGTATGACTAGTATCGCCCACAACTCATTGTGTTCTACTCGTGCATATCATCTACGCATAGACCTGGCTCATGATGCCACTGTTGGGGAACGTAGTATTTAAAAATTTTCCTACGATCACGCAAGATCTATCTACCAGATGCATAGCAACGAGAGGGAAGAGTGTGTCTACGTACCCTCGTAGACCGGAAGCGGAAGCGTCAAGTGACGCGGTTGATGTAGTCGAACTTCTTCGTGATTCAACCGATCAAGCACCGAACGTACGGCACCTCCGCGTTCAGCACACGTTCAGCTTGATGACGTCCCACGAGCTCTTGATCCAGTTGAGCTTCACGGGAGAGTTTCGTCAGCACGACGGCGTGGTGACGGATATGATGTATTTACCGGCGCAGGGCTTCGCTTAAGCACTGCAACGGTATGACCGAGGTGTGTTTCTGTGGAGGGGGGCACCGCACACGGCTGGAACAATTCAACTTGTGTGTCTTTGGGTGCCCCCCTGCCCCCGTATATAAAGGAGCAAGGGAGGAGGGCTGGCCGGCCTCCTATGGTGCGGCTAGGGCAATCCTACTAGGAATAGGATTGCAATCCTATTCCTAGTAGGAGTCCACCAAGAAGGAAGAGAGGGAAAGGAAAAGAGGGAGAGGTGGCGCCCCCCAATCCTAGTCCAACTAGGATCCCCTGGTGGGGCGCCGGCCAGCCTCTATGGGCTGCCTCTCTCCTTTCCTTCAAGGCCCACTATGGACCATCCCCCTTCGTGGGAGGTTCCGGTAACCCCCTCCGGCAATCCAGTTAAATCCGAAACTTTTCCGGAACACTTCCGGTGTCCGAATATAGTCGTCCAATATATCAATCTTTATGTCTCGGACATTCCGAGACTCCTCGTCATGTCCGTGATCTCATCCGGGACTCCGAACTACCTTCGGTACATCAAAACTCATAAACTCATAATACCGATCGTCATCAAACGTTAAGCGTGTGGACCCTACGGGTTCGAGAACTATGTAGACATGACCGAGACTCATCTCCGATCAATAACCAATAGCGGAACCTGGATGTTCATATTGGCTCCTACATATTCTACGAAGATCTTTTATCGGTCAAAACCGCATAACAACATACGTTGTTCCTTTTGTCATTGGTATGTTACTTGCCCGAGATTCGATCGTCAGTATCTCTATACCTAGTTCAATCTCATTACCGGCAAGTCTCTTTACTCGTTCCGTAACACATCATCTCGTGACTAACTCATTAGTCTTTTGCTTGCAAGGCTTATTGTGATGTGTGTTACCGAGAGGGCCCAGAGATACCTCTCCGACACTCGGAGTGACAAATCCTAATCTTGATCTATGCCAACACCACGAATACTTTCGGAGACACCTGTAGAGCATCTTTATGATCACCCAGTTACGTTGTGACGTTTGATAGCAAACAAGGTGTTCCTACGGTATTCGGGAGTTGCATAATCTCATAGTCATAGGAACATGTATAAGTCATGAAGAAAGCAATAGCAGTAAAACTAAACGATCATAGTGCTATGCTAACGGATGGGTCTTGTCCATCACATCATTCTCCTAATGATGTGATCCCGTTGATCAAATGACAACTCATGTCTATGGCTAGGAAACATAACCATCTTTGATCAATGAGCTAGTCTAGTAGAGGCATACTAGGGACATATTGTTTTGTCTATGTATCCACACATGTACTAAGTTTCCGGTTAATACAATTCTAGCATGAATAATAAACATTTATCATGATATAAGGAAATATAAATAACAATTTTATTATTGCCTCTAGGGCATATTTCCTTCACCGACAGCCTGCACCGCGATGGTGTAGATGCTGAGGAACTCCGAGGGGTGTGTCTTGCCGTCGTACTTCTCGGGTACGTCGGGCTTGAAATTCTTCATGCTGGGCCACTGGACTCGCCGTAGCTCATGGGTGAACGCAGGGCAACCTGCCGCGTACGGCAAGTCGCCTGGCTCACCGGGCGCGTACGTGTCGACAGCGGTCCCAGCGCGCTGATCTGATTGTCTTTGGGTTTCTCGTCGACGCTCAATGCGAGTCCGAGCGTCCTCTTGCCGCCTGTCGTCGAGGACCTGGCGCTGGTCACGACGAGCCCGCAGATCCGACGACACCGTGGAGTCTGTCGACGTTGATCCGGCGGGGTGGCGTCTTCTGCTTCCGCGGCGGGGAGTGCACGGTAGTTGCACCCCCAGCGGTCTTCTCGCCATCGGCCTTCATCTGGTCGACTTGCCGCGGCCGCGACGTCGCCGGCTGCTGCGGCGTGTCGTTGTTGGCGAAGGCGATGAGTCTTTGGATCGTCGCCCTCCAGTCTTCGGCTTTGTCTGCCGCTGGAGGGAAGTCGGGGAGCAGCTGTGCTCTTGCTAGAGCTTCTGCTGGAGAGGAGGGGTGTGGCGGCGAGCGGTGCGAGGAGCGAGATATGCTCGGACTTCTAACAGGGTTAGAAGGAGCAGTTTCTCACCCCGGCGACCGCGCCTTGCTCGTGCCAGGACGATGGACTTGAGCATCCCGCGATCCTCCGGTTTGCCCTTGTCCCAACAAGCGTATGGTACCTCCTGTACCACGGCGCTGCTGGCCCGACACCTCCTGAGAGGGATGTGGTGTGTGCACGGACGCCGAGGTTTTGGAGTTCGCCCGGTCGTCCGTCTTGTCCTTGGACTTGGTGGCGCCGTGAGTTTCCTCGCCGGCGACCACCCTTCCGCCGGCGTCTCCTCCACCAACCGTTGGTTCTGGTGGCGGTGGGGTCGATGCAGACGGGCCTCCGACCTCCGAAGCCTTCTTCTTCGGAGGCATGTTGATGCTGGCGATGAGATTGATGAAGCTGGTGAAGTTGCTGAGGGTTGCGCCCGCGTGAGCGTCGGATCAGGTTCGCACAACCTCGACGCCCCCTACCTGGCGCGCCAAAGATGTCGGGGGAAACTGTCCTCCCACGAGCACCTATGGGACCGGAGCCCCTTCTACGTTGCGGTAAGGAAGCGGAGGGAGCACGAAGAGCAGATCGAGGGGCGCACGCGGGCAGTTTACCCAGGTTCGGGCCGCGCGGACGCGTAAAACCCTACTCCTGCTTTGGTTGTATTGAGTTCTTGAGCTCGGGAGCTTGAAGAGCTACAGTACCGAGCAAGAGAGTTGTCTAGGTTTCGAATCCGAACCCCCTCTACGTTGTGCATGGGCCTCCTTTTATAGCTCAAAGGGGTCTCCGAGAGGTGTCAACGTAGAGGAGGGTAAAAGCGTAAATTTGGTGGTAGTTGTAACAGTGCGTGAATAGTGCATGAACAGTGGTCTTCACCTAACTTTGACAGTGGGGGACAAGGGCATTAAATGCCCGTCGCCATCGACCCCAAAAGTGTCCGTCCATGCTTCTCCGTTCGCCACGGCGGTAGCCTCGTCACCGTGGCTTGCCACTGTGTGCCCCAGGCTGCACAGCCGTCCGCCACGCGTCCCTGGAAGGGCCCCAGGGCGACGCGTGGGCAGATGAGCTGGAGCGCGGGCACACAGCCTAGGTTTCCCCGGCAAGCACCTTGCCGGGGTCGTGATCTTGCCGGGCCCGAAAGCTTGTCGCTCCCCGGGTCATGCCAGGGCACATGATGCGCCGAGGCATCTCTTGAGATATGTATTCCTTGGCCTTCCTGGTCTAGTGCTAACATGATAATCTTGAGCCTGGTGCGGCCTTCCCGGCAAGCTCCACTTGCCGGGGCCTCGATCTTCTGACTTGTATACTTTGTTCTTGAATGGCTTCATAGGGACCAGAAAGGTTCTTGGCAAGCACGTGGTAAGCCCTGCCGCGGGGAGCTGCTACTGCCCGTGCACAAGTTGGGGTACTAAGGTACCCCTATCTTAGTACACCGACACTCCTATTATATTTTTTAACTGTGATAAAGCAATCTTCAACACATTGGTTCTCTTCGAGGGTTCTCGCATGTGATAATGGAAGTTGATTGCATGGAACACTCGCCACAATTCTCGTTTAATCCTAGCTCATATCCTGTTACAAATAGGAGCGCTTGGTAATATTTCCTCTTTTTTTTCATTCATCATGTAAACAGGTCAGCAAACCTTGCAGCGCATCTTTGTGCGAACCGTGCTTGCTGCACTTTGAATGTGGCCGAGAGCTGGCTTGATGAAACACCTCGCTTCCTACTTCTTTTTTTGCGGGGTACCTCGCTTCCTAGTGACCAGTGTCTCGGCTGATCGACCTAAGAATGCTTATATATGAATAAAGCTCTCTCATTTACCCGCAAAAAAAGATTAAGCCATATTAACCGGAAAGGAGGGAGTATGGACTAGCACTACTTGTTGGTGTGTCCCGTCAACTCGCAGAACGAGCAGAAGCTTGCAGGACAAGGTGAAGCTCGCTTACGCCTTTTGACTAATGCAACGTACCCTCGCCCAGGCGGTGGACATGCATCCGTTCATTCGGTGTCAGATTGCCAGAGGCATACACTGTAGTACCGAACATGCGGAGTACCATCATTGTTTGACTTCACGAAGAGGCGAAGAGCCAAGCGCAAGGTTTAGTAGTATGAGTAGTACTACTCCTAGAACCGCATGGTGGAGCCTCTGTACTCTTGTTTTTCTTTAATCTCTGATAAAGTACACATTTATTCCGGAGAAGGGCGGAAATGGCAGCCCAACATGTAATGATGATATCGATCAACCATGCTCGAATATATCTTGGCCTCCGTGCGAGCTCGTCTGTTTGTTCTCGCTCCTCGTCTCTCTCAAGGAACGGCGGCTTGGCCATTTTGCCGTCAATTGAGATCGGTTTTCTCACACTCCGGCCCCACATGTCAGTGATATGTCAAGAGGAGGTGCGTTGACCGACTGGCCGTACGCGTACTTGGTTTTCAACCTTCATACTACTCCTCCCGCCGTCACAGTTTACAGGGCGCACTTCATTATGATGCATTTCTCTCAATGCATTTCTCTCAATGCATTTCCACCACCAGAGAGACTTTAGACGTGTTTGGTTTAATGCTCAATTAATTAGGGCGTGGTAACCACAATTTTCTCTCGATGTAGTACTACGGAGTGGAGTAAGTGCATGCATGTGTGTACCGGGGGTGGAAGCACTGCATGCATGTGTGTACGCATTATTTCCTCTAGTAATAGACGTCGTGCTATAACTACCAATGCTATTTTTCAGACCGTTCGCTAGTGGCCTTGGTTCCAAAGATTTTCTCTTTTTCTGAAGCACGCTCTATAAACAGTGACGGATGGAGTAGTATGAGCGGATTCAAAGAAGAGCGTATTGATGGTTGCTTCTTCCGAGCAACTTACAGTGAGAAAGGTGGGGCTTATGATTTGGCTGCTCATTACTCACTATTAATGCGGCGCAATGACCGGTCTGAGTCTCCCATGCGGCTGTGCACTACTCCCTCGGTTCTTAAATATACTCCGGAGTATTTGTCTTTCAAGAGATTTCAACGAGTGACTACTCAATATTTGTATTTCTAGATATTCAAATGGACTACTACAGACGGATGTATATAGACATACTTGAGAGTGTAGATTCACTCATTTTTCTCCGTATGTAGTCACTTGTTGAAATCTCTAGAAAGACAAATATTTAGGAACGGTGGGGGTACACATACGAAGCAAAATGAGTGAATCTACACTCTAAAATATGCCCATTTGAAAGTTGTAAAAAGACAAATATTTAGGAACGAAGGAGTATAATTTTGTGCATGGCATATGGACCAGGATGCCGAAGAGGCTTCTGGCAATGCTATCAAGCTTCCAGCATTTGTTTACATAATTAACGTACTATACAAATAATTTTTCAGTGACATGAAATTGTAGAATGGTGTGAGCTTTCAGCTTTTGTTTCGTGTGTCTTGCCATCGATGCTCTTTCGGAAACAACAAAAAACTAACTTCCTTGCTAATCAGAGCTAATATTTACGTCACAACGGAAGACAAAGTTGTGAGAAGGTGTTAAATTAAAATTAGTGCATGCTTTCATTGGCAGCAACGTCCCCCCAGCTCTGTCTAAATCAACAAGGCATGTTGGGAAAAAAAGTAGCTATCTGGAGCATGCAGCATTCCGATCATTTTGTGCAGTTCCACTAAAATAGAGCTGAGCGTCCCTGTTCCAAACATATTAAGTGTGATTACGATAATAGAGGTCTACTGCTGAAACAATAAACACACAAATAGAAGCCGGTCACCTTGCAGTCTCTCTTAAGACTAACTAGTTGGAGAAGATTAGGCTCGGAGTTGGATGAGGAGGGTAGAGCAAAACCAATCTCCCTTTGTGCAGTCGCACTGAAATGTAGAGACGTTGCCCGTGTGACATTTTGGTAGAACTGCACAAAACACACTTAAGAAAAAAGTGATTTGTGCAGTTCACCAAAAGGTCGCAATAGCAACGAGGTGAAATGGATAGCCCTGTTTGCAAGAAAGAGGTAGAAAGGAAACAATTACTGGCCAATAACAGTTGATGACACATGCGATGACAAAAAATAAGCACATTCCTTGTCCAAAGGGAAGATACCAACACGGTTGTGTTTGTCTATAACGGCGTGAGGACGAGATTGCAATATGGAAAGTACGCCTGACGAGCTACATTTTGGGCAAAGAACTATGGAAGATCCACATGTAGCGACGTGGGAAGACGAACAGTGGAGCAAGGCCGGAGGGGATACCTGGAGGTCGTCAGGATGTGACTAGGTGAGCGGCAGCGTGCATCTGCTCATACTGCGGTAGCGAGCAGGTGGCGTAGGCCCTACCACGCTGGAGCTTGGTCAGAGAGAATGGCGTGTACCGCAGATCGGGACGTGCTGCCTCGGCACCGTCGAACGGAGAAACGATGCACGTCCCCCCTTTTCATCGGCAGACGGGATGCGGTCGGATCAGTGACCAACGGTGACAGAGAGAGAGAGGCCACCGCAGCCTTGAGTGAGATACTCTGAAGAGAGACAAACCAGGCAGGCAGGCTCCAGTGTATATAGTGGAGCGGACTACCTTTTTCTCCATAAAAATCGTTTTATATTCTGTGTACGTGCCATTGAGTGATATAACTTTATTTACAAATAATGCACCAACGCATCAAGTCGAACTTTGTTTCGTGCACGTGTGGTACACGACCTCCGTTGGTAAACAACCGCTACACGCGTTCAAATTAGCACGTGGGCTGCCATTTCGTACAGAAATGAGCTCCACCGTGTACCCGCGCGGGTGTAGCAGGGCACGAAGCGTGAGTACATGCACGGTGCACCTATTCTCTTCTTGTATACGTACAGCACCTACGTGGGGTTGTGTGAGAGAGGTACAAATGTAGAGAGATATAGTGTGTGGGTTCATGAGAGTTTTTTTGGGGGGAGGTGGGGTCAATCAAAAAATGTAACATATGCAATGTGTGTGAAATAGAGTCTTGGATATATCATATATATAGAAGGGGCGATCCACGAGAAGAGAGTGGAGGTATCATCGGCTTGAGGTGTCCGTAGAATCGAAGAGAGGGATGATGTGTGTGTGTGTGCGCGCGCGATTGATAAAGAGTGCCATCGAATTTGTGTGTGCCCATGTCAAAGATATAGAGTGGCTGGCCTACTAGAACGTGAGAGGGGACAGGTGTAGTTTGTCTCTGTGGCATGGATACCTACCTACAACACTCGACTATCGGTGTGTGGTGGGGGGAGGAGGCCTAATTAACTATAGAGGTACAATGGCTGGTATATGTGTGGAGGAGGAGAGAAGCCTACCTCATGTATTAAGGGAGATCAATCTACCTCATGTATTAAGGGAGATTGATCGGCATCCATGCATATGTGTCGGAGAGGAATAAGGTTGGGAGAGAGACAGAGCTAGAGTGTTGGATGGGGTGGTAGTGGAGTTGCTTCTAACAAATGGTGGGATAGGCTTGCTAGACAACCGGAGGGCACGCCTGCAATATCAATAAGAATGGGGATGGTTTCCGCCTACCTGTCTGTGCACATGCGTGTGAGAGACGGGTCGGGAGGCATGCACGAATGATGAGAGGGGCGATATGGTTGTGGTAAGCAGACATAACTACATAGCAAGATCAATCGTCCTTTGTCAGAGAAAGGAGAGACCTAACTTGTGAGGTACGTCGATCGATGGGGGGAATAGTTAAAGTCGACCTAGGTATATGTTGGGAGATCGACCGGTATACATGCATGTGCGTATTAGAAGCAAATGAGGCACGGGGAGAAGGATAGAGAGAGAGGGATGCATCTAGGAGGTCGTGCGAGAGTCATACTATATCGAGGGGGGAGTGTGCGAGTACGAGATCGATGAAGAGAGTGGTGGGAGTGAGGCATGGACGGTGATAAGAGAAGAGGGGAAGCTTGTGTTTTGTGCTAGGCACACCTGGCTAGAGAGGCATATCGATCGATGTGTGCCGTAAAGAAGGAGCTGGGGGGCCTACACACACCATGGGTGAACGACCTAAAGTGAAAAGACGATTTTGTGCGATGGAGCTAGAGAATGCTGAGGGAGGGTGAGAGGGATGCGGGCATCTGCATGCACGAGAGAACATTAGAGGTAGCTAGCTACAAAGATAAGAGGATTGTGTGGGTGTAAAAGACTAATAGAGATCATACTTCATTATAAAAAGCGAATTCGGATATTTGAAGAATATATCATAGTGTTTTAAACCAACGCATGTGTGAATATATATGACGGCGATACACATGGTGTGGTTATGAACATGTTATACTACATATAATATATTTTATCTCTACTCTTATAAAAAACGGAGTTGTTGATGATGGTGCCATCCTGCAATATAGGCCGTCCGATTTATATCTGACGGATAGGAAGGAAACTATGGCAATTTTGAAAAAAGTTACCCACACCCCTCTCCATATTTGCAAATCAGGCCTCCCCTTGATGGTGTTGATGTTCTGTGGAACGCATGGGCATCTTGCTAGTACAACGTATAACATATAGAACATTGATCATAATTTGGGCTAATGTGTGGCTTTTGCAGCTCAGGTCTAAATACTTGTCATAATGTAGGGGGCGGGGCACTATACTATGTGTGATAAACACGGTGTACACATATGGAACATGGTTTAGATTATGAATATATAGTTAGTACATCAAATGTACTATTATTCGGAATCAACATCAAGTGTATTCAAAAAATAGAATTCGAGTTCATGTAGTACACATAGTTCATATCTATCTCTATAGTAATCATGTGGTGTGTTATTAAGGTAATATACGAATGATGGTTGAAGTTGGCAACAATCGTCATTGTAGATTGTTACTGAAATAGAGAAACGAATTCAAATTCAGTTCGAATTGCAACGGTAGTATACACATTTGGAATGCACTAAAATGTTGGTATGAGTAGGTTACATGCATTATACAGCAAGCAAAAAAAATAATTGGACATAAAATAGATTCATACTACCGAATAGCATTTAATTGCACTAAATTGTTGGTATGGGTAGCTCTAAATAGCAGTTTTTAGTAAAACAGGGCAAGACTCTCTTTTTGTGTGGTGTGAATAGTTTTATTTTTTCATTTTCTTTTAGGTTGAGGGAACTGCGAATTGATTTGGTACATACAAGTACAATATTACACGTTAGGCTTGTCCCTAAAATTCAACCCGCACCCCGAAAATTCAGATATCGTGCTCCCAAAACTGGCGCCTTCACAACCCGCGCCATGCTATAACAAAATAACAACGCGCGCGAAAACTCCCTCCAGCTGCCAAATCCCGACACGCGAAATCCCCCTTCTAACCCTGAGCCAAAAGGTCCGCTAGTTCAAATCGGTGGGGGTACTTTTGTAACACACCCTACATTTTGGACAAGCACGTCTCCATCGCCTCCTTTTTGCCATTCGAAATCCCAGGCTGCCATAACATCTACGCTCCAGCAGCGAAACCCCACCCTCCTTCGTCCGCCACCTCACTGCTGCCCCACCAGAACCTCTTCCCCGACGATGCCGTCCACCGCAATAGCTCGATGTCCCTTGTCAACCTCCCCGGATGAGGATCCGTCGTCCATCTCGTCGTCCCGCCAGTTCAGCCGCCCCATCCTCCGCCTCCAAGGAGCTGCTCCGATGATCACCTCGTCTATCGCGCCTGCTCCATCCCCACAGCGCCGCCTTAACATGCTCCACCAAAACCGCAACATCCTCGCCGACTCCTCGAACGAAGCTGAGGCCTACTCGGCGCCACCAAAGAGGTTGCACACTCATCGCATCGCACCTTCTCCTTAGCTCGACCTCCCGGCGCCGAAGATGCTCCATCCCGCACCCCCATGGAGCGGCTACCTTGAAGCCCGCGCCGCGGGCGACATCTCCACGGCGGCTCTCCCCCAGTGCGAGGCCCCTTCGGCAGCGGCGTCCATACCAGCCAAATCTGATGCTGCTGCTCCGGCTCTCGCTCGATCGCTCGCTCGCCCAGCTACTGCTGCGT
Organism: Secale cereale; assembly: GCA_902687465.1. Classification (NCBI taxonomy): domain Eukaryota; kingdom Viridiplantae; phylum Streptophyta; class Magnoliopsida; order Poales; family Poaceae; genus Secale; species Secale cereale. The sequence goes on from LR738714.1 coordinate 635,207,876, forward strand.
CGGCTCTTGCTCCCTCGCTCGCGCTGCTGCTACTGCTGCTGCTCTCCCCCTTGCTCGTGTTGTTGCTCTGCTTCGATTTAGCTACACTTCAGTCGACTGAATCGACTTTTGGGTCAGTCGATTTTCAGGAGGGGGGCTCGCCGGAGTTAAGGAAGAACCACCCGCAGCAGGGACGGGGGGTTCGCCGGAGAGGTACCCCACTATCTATCTTTGGGTTCAGGGTGGGGGCGGGGGGCCTATAGGGCTGGCCGGGTCGGCGGCGGACCGGCGGTGGGGAGTTGTTTTGAGGCGGCGAGGCGGCGCTGGGGCCGGCGGTTCGGCCGGTGGTGGCTGGCGGCTCTCGGGGGTGCAGGTTGAAGATGAACTGCAGGCCCTCCCTAAACAACATGTCAAGTGCCTCTCTGCTACCATTGCGTTCAGTTTCGACAGTAACATTCAGATTCCACAGTAAATTTCAGTTTCGGCAGTTAAGTTCAGAGTCAACAATTTTTACCTCATCTGTTGTAGTCTGGTGGTGTTTGGTGATGTAAATTTTACATCTATTTTACATCATCTATTGGAGATGCTATTAGAATCCCACATGAGATTGATGATGTATGTCTTGTGATGCTTCAGCCTTGACGTTTTACGGCTCACCGGAGCTGCTCCAACGACGGAATGAACCATCACAACAGAGCTGTGCCATGGACGCCGTCTACAGATTCTTCGGATCTTCCTCCACACCTCTGACAGCCACCTCTGCCTCAACTGCTTCAGCGACCAACCCAATGATGCTGAGGTCGACACGGCTATGGCAAAGAGGATGTACACTGGTTGCATCACTTATTACAATACATTCATGTCAATCCATTAGGGCTATTTTGGTTCGACGGAAAAACATAGCAATAGGGAATTTTCCAATGGCACTCTACTATTCAATTATTCATGCATTTTGTTGAAAGGAATTAAGCAAAACATCCACCTGGACCTACTTTTCAAAATCCTAGGCATGAAAACAAGACCAAGTGCATTAGTGGCAGAATAACATTCTAACTATACACGCTTTCATATGGTTTCACTTTATTTTGGTCATGTTTCTTTGCATTCCTCTGCTCTTCCAATTCCTGTAAACCAAACACCCAAGTTGACAGAAATCCTTTGTTTTCAAATGCTTTGTTTACCATCTGCATTCCTATAATATTCTGGTGTTTTTCCTATCCCTGCGTTTTTAGAATCATGCAATCCAAATGAGCCCTTACAAAATTACTTCAGTTACAGGTAGGTGTCGAAGGGAACTTTGTGTGGTTTGTCCTGCTCCTACCGTGACATCGTCCACCTTAGCTCAGGTGCTCCATCGATAGAAACATCCACCAAACCAGACATCACGACTCTTGACCGTCTTTCGCCGCCTCGGATCTCCTTCCGTGGCGCCGGCACCCACCGCAACGGCATCACCATCATCGACTCAGCAGATGAACCTGAGGAGTACACGGATCCACAAGAGAGGTCGCACTCTTTTAATTGTGCTTATGTTATGCATTGCTTAAAATTACCTCCTACTTTATCGTCCTGTTCACCTCTTGGACTCCAAGTGAGGTCCAATATAATTTTCAAACTTGAGTTCTAAATTAGTTGTGGGGCACATATCGAGGAAGCAATGAATAGTATCTCTATCTAATATCTGGTTCACCTAGGGTATTCCTATGTTGTTCATCTTGGGTGGGAAACAAATAGTAAAGCAATCAGCATCTATCTTTTTATTAAATTAAAGCAATCATCAACCTACTATCATTATTTTTGGATCCATCCACTGGTTGTTACCATCACTCTAAATTTCTGCATGCTCTCCTTACATAATCTCGCCATATTTTTTCGTATGCATGTCAGATATTATACACAGTCATGCTGAACATGTAGAGAAAAAGAGAAGAGTTTTGCGCGGCAATACAATGTCATGCAGACATCGCTCCATGGTGGGTTCAATGGCAAACCATCCCCACCCCTCTCCAGATTGTAATCCAGAGGAAGATATCTGTTCTGAGGCGGATTCAGACGCCGCTGACCACTCCTATTTACCCCCCAAGGTGTTTGCTCTACCTTGGCATGATGGTGTTAGTCATATCATGCATATGTTGCCTTGCAGTGCCTACTTTTGACATCAAATATGTCATCTGCTTAGTTTAGACATGTTTTGCCACCACCTGTTTAGTTTCTATATCATATATGGGAATTATGTAGTCTCATTTCTTTTAGCCAGCCATAATATATGTGTGCAATGCCATCCTGTTTAACCAGGCATCATATATTTGAATGATGTCTTGCCATCCTTTTCTTCATTACATTTCCATTTGTCGACAATGTTTGTACATTAAACTACTCTTCCTGTGAATCAGTCATTTGGGTGGGAGATTGAAAATTTGCAGTGAAAACAAGGCCTTCAGAACAGAAGGTGCTACCTGTTGAAGCAGATCTCTTGTTGGGTCCCGATAGCTCCTCAGAGATGGATTCAGAGACAGATGACCAGTCATATCCCCCCACCGAGGTGTATGCTCTAACTTGGCACGGCGTTTTAGTTATTCATCATATCTTTGAATTATGTTATGCTATGCTATCCAGTTTAGATAGACATCATATATGTGAAATTATGTCATGCTATCCGTTTTAGTTAAACAATATACATGACAACTATTTCATGTCCTATTTTTTCCACACTATCTATTGCATCTGTCTCTCATACAATGTCTATACATTCAACTATGTTTCCTGTTTATCAGCCATTTGAATTGGAGCGGATGATGCCAGCATCTAACGGACTAAAAACACGGTCTTCAAATAAAACAGTGCTACCTCTTGGTGGAGATAGCACCCCAGTTGTACATGCACGAGAACCATCCCTACCACACATAACCCAAACTCTCGCAGATTGTACCCCTACTGCGATGGACAGAGAACCAGCTTCACCCAATCTAACCCCAACCCCAGCAAATAGTAACCCAGTTTTTGTTGACACAACACTATCTCCACCACAGAGCTCCCAAACAAGAGCAGTTAGTAAGGCAGCTCTAGTACCCAAAGGGCCAATACTACCACGATGAACCCCAACTCCACCAGTTAGTACGCCTATTCTTGTGGTGGAAGCACAACCAGCTAATCCTACTTTAGCATCTATCACATTTGATGTTGTTAAATCGTATGTGCGTATCTTCCCATCTTGGAAATATTATACTGAAGATGAAGGAAAATGCCAATTGCAGGTGTTTGTCCAGGAGTTATGTGTAAGTAATGTTATTCATGGCAATTACTTTGCTTTGTCCCATACATCCTACCTCCATGATGGTTATAATACAGCAAATTTCCAATTTTTCTCTGTAGAGAAGGACCGATTTGGAAACTCAGGATGAGCTAACATGTGCTAATACCTCTGCTATCTTCAAGAATGCTTGGTGGCAGTATCGGAATTACCTGAAGAAAACGTACTTCACCGGCAAAGAAACTCATCAAAAATCCCTTACGTTCTCCTGAGACACATTTACTGGACGATGACTGTGAACGCCTTGTTCTGTACTGGTCCCGAACCAAAAATGTGGTAAGGTCTATGAGCTCATTTTCTATTTTAAGTACTATATTCTTGCGTCTTACTATACTCTGTTCATGTTGAACAAGTGCCTAAACATGAAGAACAACTATTCTAATTTAAGATTCCATTGCTAATTGCTATCGTGCATACTGCTTTGCTCTTGTATCACTGTATTTACTCATACAAACTTATTTTAAAATTGAAGGATCCAATCGAAACTCCAATGGCACAGCAGGTATGTTCACGCATGTTTCTTTAACAGGCTTGCTCTTATCAATAGCTCTCTTGATTTCAATTTCAATTGTGTATACAGTTGACTTCTCATATCATGCACAATACTAGAATCACAACAAAGCAAATAGTGTTGTTGTACATGTAGACCCATGGTACCCATATGAAATCTTGTTGTGCCATGTAGTTTCCCACGCTTTGTATTCTTTCACTGCTGCTTTGTCTTGAACTGATATGATTTGAACCGTGTCTCTATTTTGATTTGACAAGACAATGCAGTGACCATAGGACATAGATATATGTTTGTTTGATGATTTTATTATGTACTATTACTTGGCAATAGAAGACTTGGTAGTTTAACCCTGTCCACCTTACTAATGAACTGGTTCACCGAAATGAGTTTCATATACTAGTACATGCTAAACTGTTATGTGTCTGCTTGTTTCTTCTTTTAGAATGCTAACAGAATATTGGGAAGAGTGCCTTATTAAGCAATGGTAAAGCAAGTAATGTAGATAAGGTTCAGGATAGTGAAACATCCTTGTTGGTCTCCAACAAAGCTGATAAAACAGCTAAGGAAGACCATCTCGAAGACAGTGAGACAACCCCAAAGTCCTGTCTTGGTTTAGTGTTGGAGTTACTGGCCACTACCGCTTGCACAAGCTATTCAAACTCACTTTCTGAATCAGTTCGGTTTCTTGAGTCTCAACTACAAGCTGAAAGACATCGATCAACTGTGCTGCGACAAGAAGCGGAAGGACTGCGGAAGTCCCTGGAGCATTCAGATGCATACTTTCTGGTGCAACAGCAAGCGTTGGAGGATTTTAGCGCCAAACAGGCCAAAGCTAATAAGCTTGCTAAGCTTATTGCCAGCATGGTGGATACCACGTTTCTTGAGCTCTTCTAAAGTTGTTTTAGTTATGCTCATGTTTTGTTGCCGCGTTTATTTGCATTGGTGGCCAATTTTGACGATTAGTGTATGTAATATGCTGCTTTGTTCCCTATATTTGCAACTGGCGGCAAACTTTGATGCCCAGTGGATGTAATATGTGTAATAGCGGTAATAGGCTAGCGTTAATTGCTTGCTTATTTATTTCTTTACTGTCTTGTTTATTTGTTTTCTTATAGTCAGTGTTGTTCTTTTTCCGTGGTTTGCTAGTGGCCAGAATAACCTATTTTTTAAAACTAGGCCACATTAACAATGGGCTACATATTTACTGTAGTTAACATGGGCCTCCTACAGGCCATAGAAACAATGCGCCTTCTAAGGGCCGTAGAAACAATGAGCCTTCTACGGGTCGTTGACACAATGGGCCTTCTACGGGCCATTTCATCAATGGGCCTTCTACGGGCCGTATCATCAATGGGCCTTCTACGGGCCGTATCATCGGTTGGCCAAACATGGGCCAATAACAGACCACATTATGGTCGTAAATGGGCTAGAGTTGAAATCGTCTGTTCATGGGCCGACCATAACGGGACGTCGTTAATAGGCCTTATTTGATGACGCTATGAAAACTGCCCAACGTATTAATGGGCCACAAACGGGCCGACTGTAACCACGGGTTGTATTTGGCCCACAAGCAGAAAATGACAGTAATGGGCCAAAAGTAAATGCATGCTGGAAATGACCCCAAGAATAAATGGGCCGTATTTGATGATGCTATGAAAACGGCCCAACGTATTAACGGGCCACAAACGGGCCGACTGTAAGCATGGGCTATATTTGGCCCACAAGCAGAAAATGACAGTAACGGGCCAAAAGTAAACGAATGCTGGAAATGAGCCCAAGAATAAGTGGGCCCTGAGAAGGCCGAAAGAGAACTTGGGCCGGAAACGGCCCAACGGAATAATGGACCGTTAATGGGTATAAAGTGATACATTGTTCATTACGGGCCAGTTTTAACACGGGCCGTTAATGGGCCGAGAGTAATAAGGGCCTCATATGGGCCGAAAGACGTCATGGGCCCTACATGGGCTGGAAGTTAAAACGGGCTGGAATTATATTGGACGGCCCAGATGACGCTACTGGGCCTAATTCATATAGGCCGTAAACGGGCCCTAGGTTAGCGGGTTGTAAATGGTCTATATGCGAACAGGCCGTTAACAGGCTTGCCGTGGACCGGCCCGCCACCTTTTGACCAAGTAAAACGGGCCAGCCTTTTCACAGGAATGGGCCTCTGTTTGGCCGTGCCACGTGTCGGCGTATCATAGGCGCTTTGGGTCCAATGAGTGGATGACATCTGTCCCAACGGTAAGACGACACGTGTTTCCTCCAGCCAATGATGATTTTACACGTGGAAAATCCATATTGGTCAGGGCTGTTAGTGGGTTGTCGGATCCAAAACCGGACCCGATAGCTTAACGGCGTTTCGTTACGGTGGATGCCACATGCCGGTCACCCTTGACGAAAGCACTTCTGTGACGCGCGATTTATCGTCATGGACGTGGATACTTCCGTGATGATAATTTTGGTAATGTCATGGAACACTTCTATGATAGCACAGGTATGACTATCTTGATTCTGTCATAAAATCATCATGGATGTACATGCATGACAGAAAACGTGACCTATTGTGACAAACACGTATCATCACGGATGTGTCTTTTTTGTAGTGCATAAACATGTCTTTCCCCTCATAAAGACATGTAACTACTCTCCTCTATCTCCTCTGTATTGAAACTGGTAGCGTAGTCTTTTTCGGTGGCACCAAGATGGTTCGGTTCAAACTTGGAGTAGGAACTCCAAGATGGTGAATTAAACTTGGAGTAGGAACTCCAAGTTTGAGGCATCAATAATGTTCAATTCACCTCTCAACCTGCAAAACACTTTCTCATCAAGTGGTTCAGTAAATATATCTGCTAATTGCTTATTGGTGCGAACATGTTTAAGATTAATGTCACCCTTAGCAACATGATCTCGAATGAAATGAGGACAAACTTCAATATGTTTAGTTCGAGAGTGTTGCATAGGATTATGAGCAATCTTAATAGCACTTTAATTGTCGCAAAGCAATGGTACATGTTTCACATATATCCCATAATATTTAAGAGTTTGAGTCATCCAAAGCAATTGAGCACAACATGAACCCGCAACAATGTATTCCACTTCGGCGGTGGATAAAAATACCGAGTTTTGTTTCTTGGAGGACCAAGACACAAGAGATCTACCAAGAAATTGACAGGTACCCGAAGTAGACTTTTGATCAACCTTGTCACCAGCATTGTCCGAGTTAGAGTATGTCGGGGGAAACTGTCCGCCACGAACACCTATGGGACCGGAGCCCCTTGTCTGTGCGGTACGAGGGCGGAGGGAGCACGAAGAGCAGATCGTAGCGAGCACGCGGGCAGTTTTACCCAGGTTCGGGCCGCGGTAGACGCGTAAAACCCTACTCCTGCTTAGTTGTGTATTGAGTTGGAGAGCTCGGGAGCTTGAAGAAGCAGCTACACCGAGCGTATGAGTAATATAGGTTCCGAACCCCCTCCACGTTGTGCATGGGCCTCCTTTTATAGTGCAAGGGGTCACCGACAGGTATCAACGTAGGAGAAAGGGGTAAAAACGTAAAAGAGGTGGTAGTTGTAACAGTGCGGGAACAGTGGAGCTACAGTGCGCGAACAGTGGTCGCTACCTACTTTGACAGTGGGGGACAAGGGCATTTAATACCCGTCGCCGTCGACCCCAAAAGCTCCCGCCCTTGCGTCTCCGTCTGCCACGGCGATGGATCCACCACCGTGGAGTGCCACCGTGTCCCCCAGGCTGCAGAGCCATCCGCCACGCGTCCCTGGATAGGCCCCAGGGCGACGCGTGGGCCGATGAGCTGGAGCGCGGGCACACAGCGCAACTCTCCTGGCAAGCACCTTGCCGGGGCCTTGATCTTGCCGGGCCCGGGAGCTTGCCGCTCCCCGGGCCCTTGCCGGGGCGCATATAGCGCCGAGGCGTGTCTTCTATGATGGAATCTTCTAGTCTTCCTGGCAAGCTCCTCTTGCCAGGGCCTTGTGCCAGTGAGGTAATCTTGAGCCTGGTACGGCCTTCCCGGCAAGCTCCACTTGCCGGGGTCTCGATCTTCTGTCTTGCATACTTTGTTTTTGAATGGTTTGATATGGAGCAGGAAGGTCTCCGGCGAGCGCGTGGTAAACCCTGCCGCGGGAAGCTGCAACTGCCCGTGCACAAGTTGGGGTACTGAGGTACCCCTACCTTAGTACACCGACAGGAGCCCCCGGGCCTGGGCCACACACGGTGCCGAGCGCTGTTGGGCCAGGCCCAAAACAGTGCACGGGCACACGCGGCCCACGGCGCGCTGAATCCACTTCCGTATCCGCCGCATCCCCCCGTAACGGCACGCGTCGATTGCGGCGTCGTGGGATGGGACGTGCCCACGTTCTCTTAATGGAAAGGGCGAAACGCCCCCCACTTCCCCATAAAAGCAGAGGAAGCAGGAGCGATTCCCCTCCTTGCGCTTTCATTGCATCTTCTTCTTCCTCCAGAGATTCCTTTGCGCTCCGCCTCCACACCTCCGCAGCCGTCGTCTGCATCTCCGGCGTCGCCGGGCTCTTCGTCCCCCTCCTTCCGCCGCGCCCGCCATGGCCCCGAAGACCGACAAGGCGAAGGCAGAGAAGGCCAAGAGGGAGAAGTCGGAGCAAGCGGCGAAGCTCGCCGCGTATCGGAAGCGGAACCTTGTCTTCCCGCCGAAGCTCGGTGCGCGGGAGTTCTGGAACAAGTACTACTTGTTCTGGGCCAAGGAAACCAAGGCGCACCCCCGCACTCAAGCTTATCCGGCCGTCGCCAAGGACATCTACCCCGGCGGGTACTACTTCTTCGCAGCCTTCTTTCACTGCGGTCTTTGCCCTCCTTTCTCTAATTTCTTCTGCGACGTCATGCACACCTACGGCCTCCACCTTCTTGACTTCACCCCCAACGCCATCCTCACCATGGCGGTTTTCGCACACATGTGCGAAAACTTCATAGGGATACAGCCAAACATAGCGCTGTTTAGGCACTTCTTCACTCCTAGAGCAGAGGCCGACGCCCCCCTCTCCGGAGGAATTTCTTGGGTTTTCCGTCTGAACAAGAAGGGGTCCTACTTGCCGGGGGAGCTCCGCGGCAAGTGGGAGGAATGGCGTGCGGAGTGGTGCTGGATTGTTGAGGACGAGCCGCAGCCCTTCACCGCGCCGCGCACAACGCCCATCGTGCGCGGCAGGGATTGGAGCGAGCTGGACTCGGACGACATCAAGCTCGACGTCGCCCTCGTCCGGATTCTTCGTCTTCGGACCGCCAGGCTGTCCGTTGCAGAGGTAGGCGCAGATTTCCTCCGCCGCCGCATCGCCCCTCTCCAAGACAGGAAAAGACCGGCCTGGGAGTACGGCGGCCCGGCGGATATAATGAGGCTGCGCCCCGGGCTAAACTTCAACTTCACGACGCTGGAGCTGAAGGGGATGGTCCGGGAGCTCTTCAAATATGACCCGGCCCACCCTGAGTGGTTTAGACCTCCCCGGGGAGTGGTGCCCCTCTGCAACAGCACAGTCCGGGACCGTCTCTGCGCCATGATGCCCGTGTGTGATTCGCACGGCGTGGACCGCACGTGGATTCCGCCCAAGCCCATAGACGTCCTCACCTTCTTCGACAACCTCGTGGAGGTGGCGAAGAACAAGGATGACATCAAGGAGCACACGCGGGACACCACCGAACAGGAGCTTGCATACATGGCTTCTCGTGCTGAAGAGGCCGCTGCAGCCGCAGCGGCAGGAGATTTTGGGTATACGCCTGAAGAGGCGGAGGCTGCGGACGCGTCCAGCCAGGCGGAGTAGGCGGAGATCCACAGACTGCTGCAACTCCCTCCCGACGCGCTCGCTGGGGTCCCCTCTCTGAGGCACTCCGGGATCCACGGAATCGTGGCCGAGGCCGCGGCAAGGGATGGCGCTGCCGGAGGGAACAGAGGCGCCGCGGGGAGCGGAGGCGTCGGAGGGAGCGGAGGCGCCAAAGGAAAAGAGGCCGCAGCGCAGGGCGCTGGGCCCAGCGAGCCAGCCGGGGAGGAGGAGGAGGAGGAGGCCGAGGTCTCCGATGGATCTACGGAGCTCTACGCCGACGACCTCTCCTCGTCGGAGACCTCCCCGCCCCCGGCAAGCCCAAGGCGATCTCCCCCGAAGCGTCTCCGCAAGACGGCGACGGGAGAGAGGGCGCAGGCGCCCCGGCAACAACCAGCTCGCCGGGCAGCTCCCCGGGGGAGCCAAGCTGCGCCGGGGGCGACCGGCGCACCAGCCACAGCGGAGGCGGCCCGCGCGTGGGCCACAACGGAGGCGCCCCGCAAGCAGGCGTCGAGCCGACAGGGGTCTTCTCGGAGCGGAGCAGCAGCTCCGCCCGCTCCTCGGGCTCCGGCTACCACAGGGGCTGGGTCTTCGCAGCCCCCAGTCCCAGGGACCGCCAAGCGCCCGAGGAAATCTTCGTCTTCCGCTCCTCGTGCAGACGCGCCCCAGGTGGAGTATGACTTCTCCGCCTTGAGCGAGGACGACGAGGAGGATCAGGAGTAAGAATCCGAGACCTTACGCCTTCTCAAGTTTCGTCTTGATTATTGTTGATGCTAATTTTGTTTGTTGCTTTGATTTCAGGACCTTGGTTCAGCGCGTGGCGAAGAAAGCCAAGGCGCCTGTGGTCGAGGTCGCGGAGGGCTCGGCCACCGCGGCAACTGGGGACGTGCCGGAGCCAAGCCTGCCGGACCCGAGCGCTGCTCCGAGGAGCAGCCCCCAGCGCAGCCCCCAGCGTAAGTCTGGATTCCATCTTTCCGCCCGTCGGGGTGCGCGCTTGGAAATTATGTCTTGTTCTATTATCTTGATGTCTTTGTCTTGACTTGTGCAGAGGTGGAGCCACAGCCGCAGGAGCGTCCGGAGGCCGCATCCGAGGAGCTGCAGGCCCCGCCGTCCCCGCCAAGGCCGAACTCCCCAGCAAGGGAGAGCGCTCCGCCAAGGGCGGGTACTCCGCCAAGGGCGAGTACCCCGCCAAGGGCGAGCAGCCCGGCGAGGGCGGCCACTCCGCCAAGGCAGAGCTCCCCGGCGAGGGAGCCCGCCGTTGACGACGTCCGCCAAGGTAAGCCTTGTACTTTGTCTTCTTGGCGTTGTTTCTTTTTGGATATTTGCTTGAGCTTCTCGTTGCTTCTTCTTCTTCTAGATCTTCCTCCCCCCGAGCCAATGGAGACGGAGGTCATCAACCTCGAGGAGGAGGGCGCGCAGGGCGGCGGCGGCGACGCTCCTGTCGCCGAGGACACGGCGGGAGCTGCCGAGCCGGCCGCGCAAGAGACCGCTCCGGCTGCAGGCGCAGCGGCCGGGGAGGGGGACGGCGACCGCACCGCCGACCCGGAGGCGGCGGGAGCATCAAGTGCTGCGCCGGCCGCCGACCCCTCCGCCGGCAAGGAGCAGGGCTACTACCTTGAAGCCCCCAACGGCGTCTTCATCCAGGTGCCGTGGTGTCCTTCGTCGCGAGCTCCCGCGGAGGGCGAGGCATTTGACGGGGAGGTCCTCGCCTCCGCGGGTTTGAAGATTGTCGAGGCGCCCGGCGGGAGTGAAGGGCCCGAGGAGGAAAAGCTGCTTCACCAGCTCCTGGCCCTTTACCGGGCCAGGCAGGCGAAGCTCGCTTGTCGGGAGGCCCTCGCCGCCAAGGCCGCCGCGGAGATGGAGAAGCGCGCGGCGGAGCTCACCGCCGCCAACCAGGCGGCCCTCCGCGAGGTGGCGGAGGAGCGCGAGCGACTCGCCGGCGAATACCAGGAGTGGGTGCTGGAGAAGGCCGAGGCCGAGGAACAGCAGCGGCTCGCCGGGGTGGAACTGTCCCGGCGAGAGGGAGAACTCGCCCAGCGTAAGGTCAACCTCGACTCCCACGAGGAGGACCTTGCCGCTCGGGAGGAGGCCCTTGGCGGGGAACTGAAGGAGGCAAAAGCCGCCGCGGCTGCCGCGGAGACCTCCAAGAAGGAGCTTGCCGCCAAGGTCGCGCAGCTGGAGAAGTCGCTGAAGGTGAGCGCGGAGAAGGTCGCCGCGCTCATCACAGAGCGCGAGAAGGACGCCCACACCAATTCAGAACTCCAGGTGCGTCTTTCTGAGAGGGGCGACAAGTTGAAGGCCGCCAAGGACTCCATCGAGGACTTGGAGTTGAAGGTCTCTACATTGAAGGATTCACTCGACGCTGCCCGGGCTCGGGAGACCAAGTTGAAGGAGGAGCTCCGCAAGGAGCGGACCTTGGTGGACAGCGCCAACCAAGCGGCTGAGCTCTTCCGCAAAACCGTCGAGGTATGGACCGAGGACTTAGTATCTTGTGCGTCCAACATCGACCAGGAGTTGCTGGCGTTGAAGCTGGAGCACCTCATCTACTCCCCGGATCCAAACCTCCCTCATAGCGCCAAGCTCAGCCTCTTCTTCAGGGGAATTGTGCCGGCCCTTGCAGATCTGCGGAAGAAGATCCCCGCGCAACTGGCCGAGGAGACGCGCCTACTCTGCACGGGAACTCTGGAGCGCGTGCTGACAAAGATCGTATATCGCAACCCGGGCATAAACCTCACCAACGTTCTTCGCAGCTTGCCGGCCGATGCGAACATGGAGGCCCTGAAGGAGCAGGTCGCCCACATCATAGCCAAGGTGGCTAAGATCTCCAGGATTGAGGGCGACCGCGTAGATTAGGCCTCCATTATCTTTATCTCTTTTTGTTGCTGCATGGGGTGTTATGAACTCATTAATCATTGCGACAAGTTATCTATTGTAAGATACTTATCTCATTTTGATCAATCAGTGCAATGTTATCTTCCTTGTCTTAATCCTTGACTTTGTATGTTTTTCACCCTACGCTCCCGGGGAGTTTGCCGGCAAGGGGCCTTTGCCGCGAGCGCTGAGTGCTGGACTCTGAGCAGCCTGCTGGCCAAGGTCTCACCGGCAAGCAACCTCGCCGCGGCTAGTCGCAACGCACTTAACTTTGCTGAGCGTACTCGGAAATGAAGCAAGGGCGTGACACTTGTCGCAGCTCACTTAAATCGTTGAGCGAACTCGAAAACAAGATAAGGGTGCGGCAAGCTACGGGTAGGTTCCTCCGCGCACAGGTTTTCCATACAAAGCGTGATTGTTCAAGGAAGACAACTAAAATTTTGAAATTTGAACTGGTCAAATTCTGATAACTTAGCTTTCATATATTGCTTGCTTCCCGGTAAGGCTTCTCTTTCTTGAACGTAAGGCTTCTCTTTCTTGAACTGCACTTGGTTCCTCCTCCATC
>LR738714.1:635220910-635246920 GCA_902687465.1 Secale cereale
AAACACAAAAACTTTACTGATGCACGGGGTCTGCGCCCGGCTTTGTACAAAGGGTTACATGCAACAGCGGCAAAGCTTGTACAAAAGGTGGTTGCCGGAGCGGATCACGGCAACCGCGCCTTATGGGTGAAACTTGCGAAGATGCTCTATGTTCCAGGAGTTGCTCACCGGTAAGCCTTCTTCGGTCTCGAGGCGGACAGCGCCGGGCCTCGTGACTTGTCTCACCCGATAAGGGCCTTCCCACTTCGGCGTCAACTTGTTTGAATTCTTGGCGGACTGAACACGCCGAAGAACAAGGTCGCCTTCCTCGAGACTCCTGGCCTTGACCTTGCGGCTATGATAGCGGCGCAAGGCTTGCTGGTATCGAGCAGCTCGTACAGCAGCCTGGAGACGTCCCTCCTCGAGGAGCAACGCGTCATCTTGTCGCAGTTGCTCTTGCTCGAGCTCATCATAAGCGAGCACTCGAGGAGATCCGTATACGAGTTCCGTGGGGAGAACTGCCTCTGCTCCATAGACTAGAGCAAAGGGTGTCTGTCCGGTGGCTCGACTTGGTGTCGTTCTGATTGACCAAAGAGCCGCCGGTAGCTCCTCTATCCAATTCCTTCCGCACCTGCGCAGCCTGTCAAAGGTCCTTGTCTTGAGTCCGCGCAGCACTTCAGCATTTGCCCTCTCCGCTTGACCGTTGCTCCTCGGGTGAGCAACAGAAGCGAAACAGACCTTGGCGCCAAGGTCTTGGACGTACTGCATGAAGGTGCGACTAGTGAATTGTGTACCGTTGTCGGTGATGATCCTGTTAGGGATCCCGAAACGGCAAACAATCGACCTGAAGAACCTGACTGCTGACTGTGCCGTCACCTTTCTCACTGGTTCCACTTCTGGCCACTTTGTGAACTTGTCGATTGCAACGTACAAGTACTCAAAGCCCCCGACGGCTCGGGGGAAGGGGCCGAGGATATCGAGCCCCCAGACCGAGAAGGGCCAGGACAAAGGGATTGTTTGGAGAGCTTGAGCTGGCTGATGAATCTGCTTTGCATGGAACTGGCACGCTTCACACTTGGTTACTAGTGCAGTTGCATCTTGGAGGGCTTCTTGCCAAAAGAACCCTTGCCGGAAAGCTTTCCCGGCAAGCGCCCTTGCGCCAATGTGGTGGCCGCATATGCCTCCGTGTATTTCTGCCAACAGCTTCTGTCCATCTTCCCTGGAGATGCACTTCAATCTGACACCATTGAGTCTTCTTCTGTACAGCTCGTTATCCACGAACTGGTACATACTTGACTGCCTGGTTATCTTTTCTATTTCTGCTGGGTCGTCGGGAAGTTCTCCAGTTTGCAGAAAACGGACGATCTGCTGCGCCCATGCCGGAGCCTGGGGCTCAACGGCAAGGACTAAAGGCTCGAGGGCCGCTGCGGGAACCTCAGCTTCTACGGCAAGAACCTGTGGCTCTGCCGGAGCTGATGGTCCCCCGGCAAGCTCGCCGGGGCGAGGCTTGTCGGGAACGCTTGCTTCAACTGTATAGACCCGAAGATCTGCAGGAGCAAACTGTTCCTCAGCGTTCTGGTTGTTGACCTTAGGGACCTTGGCGGCGGTTTCAGGAAGATCCGCCGGCAAGTAGTCGCCGGAGACCAACTTTCTCTTCCTGGACTGTCCAACTGATGGTGTAACGGATGGTTGAGTCAGCTTGAGCAAGAAGGTCCCTGGTTCCACAGGTAACTTCATCGAAGCACACTTTGAAAGGCCATCTGCTATTTCATTCTGAGCTCGCGGGACGTGCTCCATCTGCAGACCTTCAAAGTGCTCCTCAAGCTTCCTCACTTCATCGACATAAGCTTCCATCAAAGGGCTCTGATAGCTCTTGTTAACTTGCCGGACCACCAACTGAGAATCTCCCCGCACAATCAGCTTTCTGATCCCAAGTTCGGCCGCAATCCTGAGGCCGGCAAGCAAGCCTTCATATTCAGCAGTGTTGTTTGTCGCTTGCTCCCTGGGAAAGTGCATTTGGATAACATATTTGAGGTGCTCTCCGGTGGGCGCGATGAGTACCACGCCAGCACCGGCACCTTGCAGCGAGAAGGCACCGTCAAAATACATTACCCATTCACTTGTCGCTTCTTGTACGGGTGCACTCGTTTCTTGGACTTCCTCGTCGGGTGTTGGGGTCCATTCTGCTATGAATTCTGCCAAAGCTCGGCTCTGTATGGTTGAAGTACTTTCAAACTTGAGTCCAAAGCTTGACAGCTCCAGTGCCCACTCAACGATCCTGCCTGTTGCTTCTGGGTTGTGCAATATCCTTTTCAGCGGAAAGCGAGTGACCACTGTTATCTCATGTGCTTGGAAGTAATGGCGCAGCTTCCTCGAGGCCATGAGGAGGCCGAAAAGCAACTTTTGCACATCAGAGTATCTTGACCTAGCCCCCTGGAGGAGGGAACTCACAAAATACACTGGGCGCTGCACCATCTTCTTCCGCGCTTCATCCTGCTCCTGCGTAGAGTTATCCTTGTCGGGGCCAGAGCTTGCCGGAGCAGCCCCCTGCTTGTCGCTGGATTCGCTTGCCGGTGGTGCTGACTCCTCGTCGGACTCCCTCTCCGCTACTAACGCAGCACTAACCACCTGGTTGGTTGCCGCTAGGTATAGCAACAACTTTTCCTGTGGCCTAGGTGCGACAAGTATTGGAGTGGAGGACAGGTACCGTTTCAAATCCTGCAGCGCTGCCTCCGCTTCCGGAGTCCACTTCATGGGACCTGCCTTCTTCAAGATTTTGAAGAAAGGTAGGGCGCGCTCTGCAGACTTTGAAATGAACCTACTGAGGGCAGCCACACAACCTGCAAGCCTTCTGACATCCTTGACGCGCTTTGGGGCCTCTATCTGCTCAATGGCTTTAATCTTGTCAGGGTTGGCTTCAATCCCCCTCTGTGACACAAAGAATCCGAGAAGCTTGCCGGAGGGAACTCCAAAGACGCACTTCTCGGGGTTCAACTTAAGCTGTATTCTGCGCAGGTTCTGAAATGTTTCTTCCAAATCTTGGATCAGGGTTTCCTTGCTCTTGCTCTTCACCACGATGTCATCCATGTAAGCTTCTACATTTCTGTGGATCTGTGGCTCAAAAGCAGTGTACACTACCCTTGCAAAGGTTGAGCCTGCATTCTTCACTTCAAATGGCATGCGAATGAAGCAATAGGTGCCACATGGAGTGATAAATGCAGTCTTCTCTTCATCCTCTTTGGCCATGAAAATCTGGTGATAGCCTGAGTATGCATCAAGAAAACAGAGTAGCTCACATCCGGCAGTGGAGTCAATGATCTGGTCAATGCGCGGCAAAGGGAATGGATCCTTGGGACATGCTTTATTCACATCGGTGAAGTCTATACACAGTCTCCACTTCCCATTGGCCTTGCGCACTACGACTGAGTTTGCCAACCACGTCGGATGGATCACACCTCTAACTAGGCCTGCTGCCTCTAGCTTCTTGATTTCTTCGTTGATGAATTCTTGGCGCTCCACGGCTTGCTTCCTCACTTTCTGCTTGATGGGCCGCGCATGAGGACAAACAGCAAGCTTGTGCTCAATTACCTTCCTGGGAACACTGGGGATGTCAGATGGTCGCCAGGCAAACACATCGACATTCGCCCGCAGGAAGGCAACGAGCGCGCTTTCCTATTTGCTGTCAAGTGTGGCACTGATGGTGAAGGTACCACCAGTGCCGTCCTCCTTGGCGGACACCTTCTTGGTTGCCGGAGGAGCGGCCATTCCCTTCTTACACTTGCTGGTGGAGCTCGATGGAACGTCCTCGACGGCAGCGCAGCATTCCGAAGAGGTGCGGTTGCCGGAGTGGGCCCCAGAGCACTTGCCGGACTTGGTCTTCGTCTTCTTCCCCTCGGGAGCTTCAGCGGCAAGTGTGTCCTTCTCGGCCACAGCTGCTGCATCCCGGTAGATCTTGTCGGCGCAGACAAGCGCATCTTTCTTGTCGCCGTGGACAGTGATGACGCTTATCGGCCCCGGCATCTTAAGTACGTTGTAGGCATAATGGGAAGCTGCCATGAACTTGGCGAGGGCAGGACGGCCAAGTATTCCATTGTAAGGTAATGGAATATCGGCGACGTCAAAAGTGATGCGCTCAGTTCTGAAGTTGAGCTCCCCGCCAAAGGTCACTGGCAGAGTGATCTTTCCCTTGGGCTTGCTCCTTCCCGGGTTGATTCCTTGGAAAGAACCGGTTTCTTCGAGCTCGCCATCTGGAATCTGGAGTTTCTTGATCACAGCAGAGGAGATCAAGTTCAGCCCGGCCCGCCGTCAACCAACATTTTGGTGACCTTGAGGTTGCGGATGGTGGGAGAAACCAGCATCGGCAAGCACCCGACCGCAGTGGTGCGGTCAGGGTGATCCTCAAGATCAAAAATGATGGGCGTGCTGGACCATTTGAGGAGCCTGCGCGACTCCACGGGCGGCTCTGCTGCATTCACCTCACGCACCCACTGTTTGAGCTGGCGGTGGGAGGTGTGCAGAGAGGCGCCACCGTCGACGCACAGGACCTCCGTGGCCTTCTGGAACTCCTGCTCGCTGTTATCCTCGTCCTCCATGTCTTCGTCGTCGTCTTCGTCCTTGTCGCGGCCCCGGGGAGGTCGATCTCCTTGCCGCTGCTTGGCCTTGCCGCGGCGTCCTCCCCGGCCATTGAACGGCCGCTTCTTGCTTGGCTTTTCCCCGCCACCTTGGGCCTTCTCCTTATCGCGCCTCTCGTACTCTGCTTTCTGCTGCTCGACGAGGTACTCGACGCGCTTGCAGTTGGAGAGGTCGTGACCCTTGGTGCGGTGGATTTTACAGTATTGCTTGTCGGAGCCGTCCTGCTTGTCGGCTGCCGCTACAGGGGCAGGCTCCTTGCCGGAGCCGCCAGCCTGTGTTTGCTTGGCGGGAGCCTCCTTGCCGGACTTCTCGACGGCAAGCACCTCTTTCTTGCCTTTCCTTCTGTTATTCCGCCGCCGGCTCTTCTTTGCCGGGGCGGCGTCGTCGCTGTCGCTTCCTCCTGCGCCAGCATCCTCCCCGGGGAGTCTCCTCCCCTCTTCTGCGCGCGCGCACTTGTCAGCAAGAGCATAGAGCTCGCTGACATCCCGAATCTTGGTCATCGCCATTTCCTCACGCATGCGGCGGTTACGCACGTTCTGGTGGAACGCGCTGATAACCGCGGCAGGGTGGACGTCAGGGATGTTGTGCTGCACACGGCTGAAGCGTTGGATGTACTTGCGCAGGGTTTCTCCTTCCTTCTGGACCAGAATGTGGAGATCGCTCTCCTGGCCGTGGGGTTTGTGGCCGTCGGTGAAGGCGCCAACAAACTGGTGGCAAAGGTCGGCCCAAGAAGAGATGGAACCTTCCGGCAAGTGCATAAGCCATGAACGGACGTTCGGCTTAAGCACGAGCGGGAAGTAGTTTGCCAAGATCTTCTCGTCGCGCCCCCCGGCAGCTTGCACTGCGATGGTGTAGACGCTGAGGAATTCCGAGGGGTGCGTCTTGCCGTCGTACTTCTCCGGTACGTCGGGCTTGAAATTCTTCATGCTGGGCCACTGGACGCGCCGCAGCTCGCGAGTGAACGCAGGGCAACCTGCCGCGTACGGCAAGTCGCCTGGTTCACCGGGCGCGCGCGCGTCGACAGCGTCCTCAGCCCTCTGGTCTGATTGTCGCCGAGCTTCCCGGCGGCGCTCGATTCTTGTTCGAGCATCTTCTTGGCGCCGGTCGTCGAGGACCTGGCGCTGGTCCCGACGGGCCCACGGATCCGACGAAGCCGTGGAGCCGTCGTCGGCATTGTTCCGGCGGGGCGGCGTCTTCTGCTTCCGCGGCGGGGAGTGCACGCTTGTCGCACCCCCGGCGGTCTTGTCGCCGTCAGCCTTCGTCTTCTCAGCTTGCCGCGGCCGCGAGGCCGACGGCTGCTGTGGAGAATCGTTGTTGGCGAAGGCGATCAGGCTCTGGATGGTGGCCCTCCAGTCGTCGGCCTTGTCTGCCGCTGGAGGGAAGTCTAGGAGCAGTTGCGCTCTCGCGAGCGCTTCCGCTGGAGTGGAGGGGAACGCGGGTGAGCGGTGCGAGGAGCGGGACACGCTCGGACTTCTAACGACGTTAGAAGGAGCGGGGTCCCGCGCCGGCGCCTTTGCTTTGCTGGTGCCCGGACGGTGGTCCGGGGCGTCCCGCGAGCCTCCGGTTTGCCCTTGCCCCAGCAAGCGGATACCACCTCCTGTGGTATGGCGCTGCTGGGTTGTCGTGTGCTGAGATGGACGCGGCGCGTCCACGGAGACCGAGGTTCGGTCGTCCGTCCTGTTCTTGGATCTGGTGGCGCCGTGAGTGTCCTCGCCGGCGACCACCCTTCCGACGGCATCTCCCTCGCCCACCGTTGGCTCTGGTGGCGGCGGGTGAGACGCAGACGGGCCTCCGACCTCCGAAGCCCTCTTATTCGGGGCCATGATGCTGTTGCTGATGAAGTTGCTGATGGAACTGGAGAGGTTGATGAAGAATGCGCCCGCGCGAACGCCGGATCAGGTTCGCACAACCTCGACGCCCCCTACCTGGCGCGCCAAAGATGTCGGGGGAAACTGTCCGCCACGAACACCTATGGGACCGGAGCCCCTTGTCTGTGCGGTACGAGGGCGGAGGGAGCACGAAGAGCAGATCGTAGCGAGCACGCGGGCAGTTTTACCCAGGCTCGGGCCGCGGTAGACGCGTAAAACCCTACTCCTGCTTAGTTGTGTATTGAGTTGGAGAGCTCGGGAGCTTGAAGAAGCAGCTACACCGAGCGTATGAGTAATCTAGGTTCCGAACCCCCTCCACGTTGTGCATGGGCCTCCTTTTATAGTGCAAGGGGTCACCGACAGGTGTCAACGTAGGAGAAAGGGGTAAAAACGTAAAAGAGGTGGTAGTTGTAACAGTGCGGGAACAGTGGAGCTACAGTGCGCGAACAGTGGTCGCTACCTACTTTGACAGTGGGGGACAATGGCATTTAATACCCGTCGCCGTCGACCCCAAAAGCTCCCGCCCTTGCGTCTCCGTCTGCCACGGCGATGGATCCACCACCGTGGAGTGCCACCGTGTCCCCCAGGCTGCACAGCCATCCGCCACGCGTCCCTGGATAGGCCCCAGGGCGACGCGTGGGCCGATGAGCTGGAGCGCGGGCACACAGCGCAACTCTCCCGGCAAGCACCTTGCCGGGGCCTTGAACTTGCCGGGCCCGGGAGCTTGCCGCTCCCCGGGCCCTTGCCGGGGCGCACATAGCGCCGAGGCGTGTCTTCTATGATGGAATCTTCTAGTCTTCCTGGCAAGCTCCTCTTGCCAGGGCCTTGTGCCAGTGAGGTAATCTTGAGCCTGGTACGGCCTTCCCGGCAAGCTCCACTTGCCGGGGTCTCGATCTTCTGTCTTGCATACTTTGTTTTTGAATGGTTTGATATGGAGCAGGAAGGTCTCCGGCGAGCACGTGGTAAACCCTGCCGCGGGAAGCTACAACTGCCCGTGCACAAGTTGGGGTACTGAGGTACCCCTACCTTAGTACACCGACAGAGTAGCCAACGAGATCAAAAGAAGACCTCTTAGGATACCAAATGCCAAAATTTGGTGTATGGATTAGGTATCTCACTATCCTTTTCATGGCCTTGAGATGACATTCTTTAGGAGCCACTTGGTATCATGCACACATGCACACACTTTGCATAATATCGGGATGGGAGGCACATAGATATAACAATGAACCAATCATAGAGCGGTAAACCTTTTGATCAACCGGTTCGCCATCCTTAGTTAAGTCAAGATGTCCACTGGTAGGCATGGGTGTAGTCATACCTTTGCATTCTTTCATGTTGAACTTCTTGAACAAGTCCTTGGTATACTTTGTTTGAGAAACAAAGGTACCCTCCTTAGTTTTCTTGATTTGCAAACCAAGAAAGAACTTGAGTTCACTCATCATAGACATCTCAAACTTTTCCAACATTAGCTTTCCAAACCTTTCACTAAAATGGGGATTAGTAGAACCAAATATGATATCATCCACATAAATTTGGCACACAAATAATTCACGATTAACCCTTTTAGTAAAAAAAAAGTGGAGTCTATTTTTCCAATTTCAAAGCCTTTTTCAATTAGGAACTTAGTCAAACATTTATACCAGGCTCTAGGAGCTTGTTTAAGGCCATATAGGGTTTTGTGTAGTTTGTAAACATGATCAGGTTTCTTGGGATTAACAAAGCCCGGAGGTTGTTTAGCATAAACTTCCTCCTCAATTTCACCGTTGAGAAAAGCACTTTTAATGTCTAGTTGGTACAAGGTGATGTCATGGTGATTAGCATAGTCAACCAGGATGCGAATGGATTCAAGTCTAGCAATGGGGGCGTATGTCTCACCGTAGTCCATACCTTCGACTTGAGTTTAACCTTGGGCGACGAGACGTGCCTTGTTGCGAACGACTTGACCATGTTCGTCTTGCTTGTTGCGAAACACCCATTTGGTACCAATGATGTTGTGGTTGTTGTCGGGCTTCTCGACCAATGTCCACACTTGATTTCTATCGAAGTTGTGTAGCTCTTCGTGCATGGCGTTCACCCAATCTGGATCATCAAGAGCATCTTCAACCTTCATAGGTTCAAGGTTAGATATGAAAGAGTAATGTTCACAAAAGTTAGCTAAACGAGATTTAGAGCGAGTGATTCTCCTGGTTTGGATATCATTGTACATTTGCTCTACGGGATGATCTCTAGCAATTCTTGCTCTAACTCGTGAAATATTTTGCTTGGGTCGGGGTGGAACATCCTCCTCCTCATCTTCTTCCTCTTCTTGTCCTTCTTCATTGTTGTTGGTGTTGTTGTTACCTTGTGGAGGTGGAGAAGGAGGTCTATGAGGTTCATCTTGATGCACATCCTCATTTCCTTCATCATGGCGTGTCCCACTTGTGGATGCCTCCAAGTCAACTTGAGGTTCACCTTGTCGTGAGGTAGGAGCTTCCACGTTGACAGATGAAGTACGCTCCTTCACCTCCATTGGACGAATCTTGTCGATAGACAAGTCTTGGATTGCTTTCGAGGGATCTTTATCTCCTACATCAATTCGCAATTGCTCTACTTGCGAGTCGTTAGATTCATCAAACTTCACATCTACCGTCTCTTCAACCTTTTGGGTGAAACTGTTGTAGACACGGTAAGTGTGAGAGTTCGAGCCGTAACCAAGTAGGAAACCTTCATGAGATTTAGGAGTAAATTTAGAACGACGATGCTTATCAAGAATGTAGCACTTTGAGCCGAATACTCGAAAGTATCCAACTTGGGGTTTGTTACCGGTGAGAAGCTCGTATGCTATCTTGCCGAGAAGCTTGTGAAGATACAAGAGATTTGTTGCATGATAAGCTATCTCAACCGCTTCCGCCCGAAAGTGTCTTGGCATGTTGTACTCATCAAGCATCGCTCTTGCCATCTCGATTAGGGTCCAGTTCTTCCTCTCGACAACTCCATTTTGTTGAGGCGTGTACGTAGCCGAGAACTCATGTGAAATCCCTTCTTCGTCAAGAAAGGTATCCACATTTGCGTTCTTGAACTCCGTTCCATTGTCGGTGCGAACCTTCTTGATCTTCACTTCAAATTAATTTTGGGCCTTCCTAGCAAAGTTTTTGAGGATCTTTTGGACCTGCGATATATCATCAAGAAACAACACCCACGTAAATCTTGAAAAATCATCAACAATGACTAATCCAAAAGAGTTATTGCCGAGGCTTTTGTAAGCATTGGGACCAAAAAGATCCATATGAAGTAGCTCAAGTGGTCTTCTAGTAGTCATGATGTTCTTCATGGGATGACTTCCTCCAACTTGTTTTCCTTCTTGACAAGCACTACAAAGTCTATCCTTGTCAAATATAACATATTTAATACCAAGGATATGATCATCTTTAATTAGCTTATCAAGATTTCGCATACCGACATGACCTAACCTTCTATGCCATAACCAACCTTTAGAAGATTTAGCAATAAAGCAAGTACGGGGTTGGGCTTTCTTAGTGAAGTCAACAATGTATAGGTTACCTCTACGTATGTCGGTAAAGACCATGTTGTGATTATCTCTACGAAAGACTTGGCAATCAACATGAGTAAATAGCACATTTAAACCAAAATCAGCTAATCTAGACATGGAGAGAAGATTACATCCAAGGGATTCTACAAGCATGACATTCTTAATTGAGTTATCATTGGATATGGCCACCTTACCAAGGCCAACAACTTTACCCTTAGAGTTGTCACCAAAGGTAACATACTTTCATGGACCATCATTTCTGGCAAGCTCATCAAACATGTCCTTATCTCCGGTCATGTGATTCGTGCAACTACTATCAAGCACCTATTCCTTTCCTCCAGCTGCGTAACCACGAAGATTTTCCATAAGACCAAAATGTCTCATTTGTTCATCAAGTTCACTATCGTATTACTCATCATAGTATCCATGTTCCTCATCGCCATGTGGTTGGTCAACACCTAGAGAGAGTGATTCATTAGAATTATGACTGTGACAATGTTCATCTTTATGAATTCTAGTGACTTCGGAAATGATATTGCTAATTATTCCAACATCTCCTTTGGCAAGCATAAGTTCACGAAGCTCAAACAAACAATCACCAAACTTAGGATCACTAGTACTCATCTTATTTAAGGCAATAGACTTATGGAGAATCTCATCCAGATTTTTCAAGGAATAATTTGGGAATTGTTCCTCTAGAAATCTCCATATAGTATAAGCACATTCAAGAGTTGGCAAACATACAAGCAAGTTTCTAGGCAATCCTTTGGTGATAAGATTAACCGTCCTAAGATTTCGAACCATGTCAAGTTTCTCATTGAAGGTAGGATTCGAAGAATCAATGGGGGGCAAACAAGGATTGTCAATGTACTTGTTCAAATGATATTCATTGAAGATCTCAAGCATCTCATTTTTTCATTCATGAAAATATTCTCCATCAAGCATAGGTACTCTACGTCTAATACTCCCCAACGTAGACTCATCCATCTTCCTCCAATGGTGATTAAACCAAAGCAATGGAGACCAAAGCTCTGATACCAATTGAAAGGATCAAGAAGAGGGGGGTGAATAGACTATAACAATAAAAGTGGCATATTTTAACATGCTTGAAGTTTGAGTGGAGATTTAGCACATGTTTAACTTTCTCAATACACAACAAGCATGTATGAGAAGAGAATATAGGTATTGTGAAGTAAAGCATGCAACTTTGACCACTAGACTAAAACAAAATCTAGCCTATTTCCAATTTTAGTTCTTGGCAGATTTTAGCAACTTAGCACAAGTCAAGCAATCAACCTACACATGCAATTCTAAGAGTATAGCAGCGGAAAGTAAACAATTGCATATGAAGGTAAACGGAGGAGTATGGAGGGAGCAAATGCAAGTGAAGACAACGATGTTTTTGTCTTGGTTCAGATAGGTGGTGCTATCGTACATCCAAGTTGATGGAGACTTCAACCCACGAAGGCTAACAGTTGTGCGAGTCCATGGAGGGCTCCACCCACGAAGGGTCCACGAAGAAGCAACCTTGTCTATCCCACCATGGCCATCGCCCACGAAGGACTTGCCTCACTAGCGGTAGATCTTCACGAAGTAGGTGATCTCCTTGCCTTTACAAACTCCTTGGTTCAACTCCACAATCTTGTCGGAGGCTCCCAAGTGACACCTAACCAATCTAGGAGACACCACTCTCCAAAAGGTAATAAACGGTGTGTTGATGATGAACTCCTTGCTCAAATGCTTCAAATGATAGTCCCCCAACACTCAAACAATTCCTGGCGGATTTGGATATGGTGGAAGAAGGATTTGAGTGGAAAGTAACTTGGGAAGGCTAGAGAACAAGATTCATTTGGTAGGAATGGAATATCTTGATCTCAACACTTGAGTAGGCGGTTCTCTCTCAGAACATGAATGATTGAAGTGTAGATATGTTCTGATGGCTCTCTCCACGAGTGAAGAGTGGGTAGAGTGGTATATATAGCTTCCACACAAAATCTAACCGTTACACACAATTTACCAAACTCGGTGGGACCGATTCAAAGCACTCGGTCAGACCGATTTAGTTCAAAATGTGACCCTTAGGTATTTCGGTGGGACCGATATGATCAACTCGGTGGGACCGATTTCATTAGGGTTAGGGCATAACGTAATCTCGGTGGGATCGATTACACAAACTCGGTGAGACCGATTTTGGTAATGAGAACACACAGAGTTGGTCAGGCAAACTCGGTGGGACCGATTCGCTCATTTCGGTGAGACCGAAATGTTACGAAGGGAAACAAAGAGTTTGCATTGCAGACCGATTGCACATCTCGGTTAGACCAAAAATATTGCAACAGGCAACAGAGAGTTTGCAATCCCATCTCGGTGAGACCAAGATCCCTTTCAGTGAGACCGAAATGATTAGAGTTTCTGGCAGTGTCTATGTCAAATGAACTCGGTGGCGCCGGATAGATGTTTTCGGTGGGGGCGAGTTTGACTTTTGGTTTGGGACATATGTGGATGTGAGAGAGTGGTTGAGGGTTTGGAGCATATCACTAAGCATTTTGAGCTAGCAACCCATTAAGCAACACTCATCCCCTTTTAATAGTATTGGTTTTCCTATGGACTCAATGTGATCTTGGATCACTAAAATGGAAAAAGCAGAGTCTTGAGTTTGAGCTAATCCTTTGTCCTTAGCATTTGTAATGGGTTCCACATCCTCTAGTCCATGCCACTCCATCTATTGAACTTGTCTGAAATATACTAGATGGAAATATTAGTCCAACAAGAGATATGTTGACATTAATTACCAAAACCACCCAGGGAGCACTTGTGCTTTCAGCGGCCGAATCCGATCTAAGCGCCGAACAACGGCACCTCCGAGTTCAACACACGTATGGACCGGTGACGTCTCCCACGCCTTGATCCAGCAAGGAGAGAGGGAGAGGTTGGGGAAGACTCCGTCCAGCAGCAGCACGACGACGTGGTGGTGGTGGAGGAGCGTGGTACTCCGGCAGGGCTTCGCCAAGCACCGCGGAGGAATAGGAGGAGTTGGGAGGGGGAGGGCTGCGCCAGGCAATGGGAGCGGCTGCCCTCCCACCTCCCCACTATATATAGGGGCAAGGGAGAGGGGGGTCGGCCCCCTTAGATCCAATCTAGGGGGGGCGGTGGCCAGGGAGGGGGCTTGCCCCCCAAGCCAAGGGGGCTCCCCTTTAGGGTTTTCCCCAAACCCTAGGCGCATGGGCCCTAGGGGGAGGCGCCCAGCCCACTTAGGGGATGGTCCCTCTCCACATACAGCCCATAGGGCCCTCCGGGGCAGGTGGACCCTCCCGGTGGACTGCTACTTCTCGAGCTTGCGTTGTATTCCCTCGAAGAGGAAAGGGTGATGCAGCATAGTAGCATAAGTATTTCCCTCAGTTTTTGAGAACCAAGGTATCAATCCAGTAGGAGACCACGCACGAGTCCCTCGCACCTGCACAAACAAATAAGAACCTCGCAGCCAACGCGATAAGGGGTTGTCAATCCCTTCACGGTCACTTACGAGAGTGAGATCTGATAGATGGGATAGAATAATATTTTTGGTATTTTTGGTATAAGAACAGAAAGTAAATAAAGCAAAGTAAAGTAGGTGGAAGATTAATATCATGAGCATAGACCCGGGGGCCATAGGTTTCACTAGTGGCTTCTCTCATGATAGCAGAATTCTACGGTGGGTGAACAAATTACTATCGAGCAATTGATAGAAAAGCGCATAGTTATGAGAATATCTAGGCATGATCAATGTATATAGGAATCACGTCCGTGACAAGTAGACCGAAACAATTATACATCTACTACTATTACTCCACACATCGACCGCTATCCAGCATGCATCTTGAGTATTAAGTTCATAAGAACAGAGTAACGCCTTAAGCAAGATGACATGATGTATAGAGATAAACTTAAGCAATATGATATAAACCCCATCTTTTAATCATCGATGGCAACAATACTATGTGTGCCTTGCTGCCCCTACTGTCACTGGGAAAGGACACCACAAGATTGAACCCAAATCCAAGCACTTCTCCCATTGCAAGAACTATAGATCAAGTAGGCCAAACCAAACCAATAATTCGAAGAGACTTGCAAAGATATTATAATCATACATAAAAGATTTCAGAAAAGAATCCAATATTGTTCATAGATAATCATGATCATAAACACACAATTCATCGGATCTCGACAAACACACCGCAAAAAGATTACATCGAATAGATCTCCTCGAAGATCGAGGAGAACTTTGTATTGTTATCCAAAGAGAGAGAAGAAGCCATCTAGCTAATAACTATGGACCCGAAGGTCTGTGGTAAACTATTCACAACTCATCGGAGAGGCTATGGTGTTGATGTAGAAGCCCTCCGTGATCGATGCCCCCTCCGGTAGAGCTCCGAAACAGGCCCCAAGATGGGATCTCACGGGAACAGAAGGTTACGACGATGGAATAAGGGTTTCTTCATGCTCTTCGATATTTTCAGGGTATATGGGTATATATAGGAGGAAAAAGTACGTCGGTGGAGCAACGTGGGGCCCACAAGGGTGGGGGCGCGCCCTGCCCCCTCGTGGGCACCTCGTTTCTTCTCTGACTTGTACTCCAAGTCTCTCGTGAAGATATCGTTCCAAAAATAACTCTCCCGAAGGTTTCATTCCGTTTGGACTCCGTTTGATATTCCTTTTCTGTGAAACACTGAAATAGGCAAAAAACAGCAATTTGCATTGGGCCTTGGGTTAGTAGGTTAGTCCCAAAAATAATATAAAAGTGTATAATAAGGCCCATTAAACATCCAAAATAGAATATATAATAGCATGGAACAATCAAAAATTATAGATACGTTGGAGACGTATCAAGCGTCCCCAAGCTTAATTCCTGCTCGTCCTCGAGTAGGTAAATGATAAAAACAGAATTTTTTATGTGGAATGCTAACCAACATAATTCTTAATGTAATTCTCTTTATTGTGGCATGAATGTTCAGATCCGAAAGATTCAAGAAAAAAATCTATATTGACATAAGAATAATAATACTTCAAGCATACTAACAAAGCAATCGTGTCTTCTCAAAATAACATGGCCAAAGAAAGTTATCCCTACAAAATCATATAGTCTGGCTATGCTCTATCTTCATCACACAAAATATTTAGATCATGCACAACCCCGGTTTCATCCAAGCAATTGTTGCACACTTTAATTCTTTCAAACCTTTCAACTTTCACGCAATACATGAGCGTGAGCCATGGATATAGCACTATGTGGAATAGAGTAGTGGTTGTGGAGAAGACAAAAGAAGAAGATAGTCTCACATCAACTAGGTGTATCAATGGGCTATGGAGATGCCCATCAATAGATATCAATGTGAGTGAGTAGGGATTGCCATGCAACGGATGCACTAGAGCTATAAATGTATGGAAGCTCAACAAAAGAAACTAAGTGGGTGTGCATCCAACTTGCTTGCTCATGAAGACCTAGGGCATTTGAGAAAGCTCGTCGTTGGAATATACAAGCCAAGTTCTATAATGAAAATTCCCACTAGTATATGAAAGTGACAAAACAAGAGACTCTCTATCATGAAGATTATGGTGCTAGTTTGAAGCACAAGTGTGGAAAAGGATAGTAGCATTGTCCCTTCTCTTTTTTTGGAGGGGCTTTCTTTCTTCTTTTTTTAGCCCCCCCCCCCCTCTCTTTTTTTGGGCCATTTCTTTTTTTTTGGCCTTTCTCTCCCTTTTTTTGTTTCCACAGACGGGAAAATGCTCTAATAATGAAGATCGTCACACTTTTATTTACTTACAACTCAAAGATTACAACTCGAAGCTAGAAAAAAATATGACTCTATGTGACTGATGATGATGATGAAGCGTGTCATATGAATGGAACGGTGGAAAGTTGCATGGCAATATATCTCGGAATGGCTATGGAAATGCCATGATAGGTAGTTATGGTGGCTGTTTTGACGAAGGTGTATGGTGGGTGTATGGTACCGGCGAAAGTTGCGCGGTACAAGAGAGGCTAGCAATGGTGGAAGGGTGAGAGTGCGTATAATCCATGGACTCAACATTAGTCATAAAGAACTCATATACTTATTGCAAAAATCTACGAGTTATCAAAACAAAGTATTCAACACATGCTCCTAGGGGAAGGGTTGGTAGGAGTTAACCATCGCGTGATCCCGACCTCCACACAAAGGATGACACTCAATAGATAAATCATGCTCCAACTTCATCACATAACGGTTCACCATACGTGCATGCTACAGGAATCACAAACTTTAACACAAGTGTTTCTCAAATTCACAATTACTCCACTAGCATGACTCTAATATCACCATCCTCATATCTCAAAACAATCATCAAGTACCAAACTTCTCATAGTATTCAATGCACTTGTATCAAAGTTTTTACTATACTCGTCTTGGATGCCTATCATATTAGGACAAGTTTTATAACCAAAGCACATTACCATGCTGTTCTAAGAGACTCTCAAATAGATATAATTGAAGCATGAGAGATCGATAATTTCTAAAAAATAAAACCACCACCGTGCTCTAAAAGATATAAGTGAAGCACTCGAGCAAAACTATCTAGCTCAAAAGATATAAGTGAAACACATAGAGTATTCTAATAAATTCCAAATTATATTTATCTCTCTCAAAAGGTGTGTCCAGCAAGGATGATTGTGGCAAACTAAAAATCAAAGACTCAAATCATACATGACGCTCCAAGCAAAACACATATCATGTGGTGAATAAAAATATAGTCTCAAGTAAAGTTACCGATAGACGAAGACGAAAGAGGGGATGCCTTCCCAGGGCATCCCCAAGCTTAGGCTTTTGGTTGTCCTTGAATTTTACCTTGGGTTGACTTGGGCATACCCAAGCGTATGCTTTTGCCACTCTTTCTTCCATTGTCCATCAAGTCCATACTCAAAACTTGAAAACTTCGCAACACAAAACTTAGCCAAAAATCTCGTGAGCTCCGTTAGTATAGGAAAACAAACCACCACTCAAAGGTACTGTAATGAACTCATTATTTGTTTATATTGGTGCTAAACCTACTGTATTCCTACTTCTCCATGATTCATACTCCCCGATACTACTCATAGATTCATCAAAATAAGCCAACAACACACAAAAAACAGAATCTGTCAAAAACAGAACAGTATGTAGTAATCTATAACTTTCGAATACTTCTGTAACTCTAAAAACATTGAAATAAATTTGTGGACGTGAATAATTTGTCTATTTATCATCAGCAAAAAGAATCAACTAAAAAGCACTCTCCAGTAAAAAAATAACAGCCAATCTCGTGAGCGCTAAAGTTTCTGTTTTTTACATCATGATCACATAAACTTCACACAAGTCTTCCAAATGGTTCTACTTGGAACAAACACTAATTAAAACACAAAACCACATCTAAACAGAAGCTAGATGCAATATTTATTCCTAAACAGAAGCAAAAAACAAAGAAAATAAAATTGGGTTGCCTCCCAACAAGCACTATCGTTTAACGCCCCTAGCTAGGCACGATACAAAAATAGATCTAGGTATTGCCATAATGATAAGTGAAAGATCGTGGATGTCGCCTAGAGTGGGGGTGAATAGGCGCTTTAAAATAATTACGATTTAGGATTGAACAAATGCAGAATAAACCTAGCGGTTAATTTGTCAAGCATAAAACCTACAACAACTAGGCTCACCTATGTGCACCATCAACTTATGCTAAGCAAGATAAACAACTAGGTGATAGCAAGATATATGACAAGAAACAATATGGCTATCACAAAGTAAGGTGCATAAATAAAGGGCTCGGGTAAGAGATAACCGAGGCATGCGGAGACGACGATGTATCCCGAAGTTCACACCCTTGCGGATGCTAATCTCCGTTTGGAGCGGTGTGGAGGCACAATGCTCCACAAGAAGCCACTAGGGCCACCGTAATCTCCTCACACCCTCACACAATACAAGATGTCGTGATTCCACTAAGGGACCGTTGAGGGCGGTCACCGAACCCGTACAAATGGCAACCCTTGGGGGCGGTCACCGAACACATACACTTTGGCAACCTTTGGGGGCGGTCACCGGAACCCGTCAAATTGCTCGGGGCGATCTCCGCAACCTAATTGGAGACCCCGAAGCTTGCCCGGAGCTTTACACCACAATGATTGAGCTCCGAGCACCACAAGGTTGGGGCTATCTCTCCAACGACACCACGAAGCTTCACCACAATGGAATATGGCTTCGAGGTGACCACAACCGTCTAGGGCGCCTAAGCACCCAAGAGGAACAAGCTCAAGGGTACCAAGCACCCAAGAGTAATAAGCTTCTCAACTTGTAACTTCCATGTATCATCGTGGAGAACTCAAACCGATGCACCAAATGCAATGTCAAGGGCACACGGAGTGCCCAAGTCCTTCTCTCTCAAATCCCACCAAAGCAACTAATTCTAGGGAGGGAAACGAGAGGAAGAACAAGAAGGAGAACACCAAGAACTCCAAGATCTAGATCCAAGGGGTTTCCCTCACCTAGGGGAGAAAGTGATTGGTGGAAATGTGGATCTAGATCTTGTTGGGGAACGTAGTATTTCAAAAAAAATCCTACGATCATGCAAAATCTATCTACTAGATGCACAGCAACAAGAGGGGAGAGTGTGTCTACATACCCTTGTAGACCGAAAGCGGAAACGTCTAGTGATGCGGTTGATGTAGTCAAACTTCTTCGTGATCCAACAGATCAAGCACCGAACGTACGGTACCTTCGCGTTCAGCACATGTTCAGCTTGATGACGTCCCAAGAGCTCTTGATCCAGTAGAGCTTCACGGGAGAGTTTCGTCAGCACGACGGCGTGGTGACGGAGATGATGAAGCTACCGTCGCAGGGCTTCACCTAAGCACTGCAACGGTACGACCGAGGTGTATTTCTGAGGAGAGGGGAACCGCACACGGTTGGGAGAGATCAACTGATCAACTTGTGTCTCTAGAGGTGCCCCTGCCCCCGTATATAAAGGAGCTAGGGGGAGGCGGCCGGCCAAGGGAGAGGGCGCGCCAAGGGAGGAGTCCTACTCCCACCGGGAGTAGGACTCCCTCTTTTCCTAGTTGGAGTAGGAGGGAGAAGGAAAGGGACAGAGGAAGTGAAGGAAAGGGGGGCGCCACCCCCCTCCTTGTCCAATTCGGACTAGAGGGGGAGGGGGCACGCGGCTGCCCTGGCCGCCCCTCCTCTTCTCCCACTAGGGCCCATGAGGCCCATTTAACTCCCCGAGGGGTTCCGGTAACCCCCCGATACTCCGGTATATGCCCGAAACCTTTCGGTGTCCAAACATAGTCGTCCAATATATCGATTTTTACGTCTTGGACATTCCAAGACTCCTTGTCATGTCCGTGATCTCATCTGGGACTCCGAACTACCTTCGGTACATCTAAACTCATAAACTCGTAATACCGATCGTCACCAAACGTTAAGCGTGCGGACCGGGTTCGATAACTATGTAGACATGACCAAGACTCATCTCCGGTCAATAACCAATAGCGGAACCTAGATTCTCATATTGGCTCCTAAATATTCCACGAAGATCTTTATCGGTCAAACCGCATAACAACATACGTTGTTCCTTTTGTCATCGGTATGTTACTTGCCCGAGATTCGATCGTCGGTATCCCAATACCTAGTTCAATCTCGTTACCGGCAAGTCTCTTTACTCGTTCTGTAATACACCATCTCATGACTAACTCATTACTCATTTGCTTGGAAGGCTTATTATGATGTGCATTACCGAGGGGCCCCGAGATACCTCTCCGACACTCGGAGCTAACGGAATGGTCTAGTCCATCACATCATTCTCCTAATGATGTGATCTCGTTGATCAAATGACAACTCATGTCTATGGCAAGGAAACATAACCATCTTTGATCAATGAGATAGTCTAGTAGAGGCATACTAGGGACATACTGTTTTCTCTATGTATTCACACATCTACTCAGTTTCCGGTTAATACAGTTCTAGCATGAATAAAAGACATTTATCATGATATAAGGAAATACAAATAACATCTTTATTATTGCCTCTAGTGCATATTTCCTTCAGCCTCCCACTTGAACTAGAGTCAATAATCTAGATTACAAAGTAATGATTCTAACACCCATGGAGTCTTGGTGCTGATCATGTTTTGCCCATGGAAGAGGCTTAGTCAACCGGTCTGCAACATTTAGATCCATATGTATCTTGCAAATTTCTATGTCTCCTTCCTTGACTAGATAGCGGATGGAATTGAAGCGTCTTGTGATGTGCTTTGTTCTCTTGTGAAACCTGGATTCCTTCGCCAAGGCTATTGCTCCAGTGTTGTCACAAAAGATTTTCATTGGACCTGATGCACTAGGTATTCCACCTAGATCGGATATGAACTCCTTCATTCGCTGCTTCTGAAGCAGCTATGTATTCCGCTTCACACGTAGATCCCGCCACGACGCTCTGCTTGGAACTACACCAACTGACAGCTCCACCGTCTAATAAAAATACATATCCGGTTTGTGACTTAGAGTCATCCGGATCACTGTCAAAGCTTGAATCGACGTAACCGTTTACAACAAGTTCTTTGTCACCTCCATACACGAGAAACATATCCTTTGTCCTTTTCAGGTACTTGGGATGTTCTTGATCGCTGTCTAGTGATCCACTCCTGGATTGCTTTGGTACCTCCCTGCTAAACTTATAGCAAGGCACACATCAGGTCTGGTACACAACATTGCATACATGATAGATCCTATGGCTGAGGCATAGGGAATGACTTTCATTTTTTCTCAATCTTCTACAGTGGTCGGGCATTGAGACTTACTCAACTTCACACCTTGTAACACAGGCAAGAACCCTTTCTTTGACTAATCCAATTTGAACTTCTTCAAACTTTATCAAGGTACGTGCTTTGTGAAAGTCCAATTGAACATCTTGATCTATCTCTATAGATCTTGATGCCTAATAGGTAAGCAGCTTCACCGAGGTCTTTTATTGAAAAATTCTTATTCAAGTATCCTTCTATGCCCTCCAGAAATTCTATATCATTTCCAATCAACAATATGTCATCCACATATAATATCATAAATGCTACAGTGCTCCCACTCACTTTCTTGTAAATATAGGCTTCTCCAAAAGTCTGTATAAAACCATATGCTTTGATCACCTCATCAAAGCATATACTCCAACTCCGAGATGCTTTCACCAGTCCATAGATGGATCGCTGGAGCTTGCACACTTTGTTAGCACCTTTAGGATCGACAAAACCTTCTGGTTGCATCATATACAACTCTTCTTTGAGATATCCATTCAGGAATGCAGTTTTGACATCCATTTGCCAGATTTCATAATCATAAAATGTGGCAATTGCTAACATGATTCGGACAGACTTAAGCATCACTACGGGTGAGAAAGTCTCATCGTAGTCAACTCCTTGAACTTGTCAAAAACCTTTCGCAACAAGTCGACCTTTGTAAAAAGTAACATTACCATCAGCGTCGGTCTTCCTCTTGAAGATCCATATAATTTTGATGGCTTGCCGATCATCAAGAAAGTCAACCAAAGTCCACACCTTGTTCTCATACATGGATCCCATCTCAGATTACATGGCTTCAAGCCATTTTGCAGAATCTAGGCTCATCATCGCTTCCTCATAGTTCGTAGGTTCATCATGGTCTAGTAACATGACTTCCAGGACCGGCTTGCCGTACCACTCTGGTGCGGAACATACTCTGGTTCATCTACGAAGTTCAACGGTAACTTGATCCGAAGTTTCATGATCATCATCATTAGCTTCCTCACTAATTGGTGTAGGAATCACTGGAACTAGTTTCTATGATGTGCTACTTTCCAATTCGGGAGAAGGTACAGTTACCTCATCAAGTTCCACTTTCCTCCCACTCACTTCTTTCGAGAGAAACTCCTTCTCTAGAAAGGAACCATTTTTAGCAACGAATATCTTGCCTTCGGATCTATGATAGAAGGTGTACCGAACAGTCTCCTTTGGGTATCCTATGAAGACACATTTCTCCGACTTGGGTTCGAGCTTATCAGGTTGAAGCTTTTTCACATAAGCATCGCAGCCACAAACTTTAAGAAATGACAACTTTGGTTTCTTGCCAAACCATAGTTCATAAGGCGTCGTCTCAACGGATTTAAATGGTGCCCTATTTAACATGAATGTAGCTGTCTCTAAAGCATAACCCCAAAACAAAAGTGGTAAATCGGTAAGAGACATCATAGACCGCACCATATCTAATAAAGTACGGTTATGACGTTCGGACACACCATTACGTTGTGGTGTTCCGGATGGCGTGAGTTGTGAAACTATTCCACATTGTTTCAAATGAAGACCAAACTCGTAACTCAAATATTATCCTCCACGATCAGATCGTAGAAACTTTATTTTCTTGTTACGATGATTCTCTAATTCACTCTGAAATTCTTTGAACTTTTCAAATGTTTCAGACTTGTGCTTCATTAAGTAGATATACCCATATCTGCTCAAATCATCAGTGAATGTCAGAAAATAACAATACCCTCCGCGAGCTTCAACACTCATCGGTCCACATACATCAGTATGTATGATTTCCAATAAATCTGTTGCTCGCTCCATTGTTCCAGAGAACGGAGTTTTAGTCATCCTGCCCATGAGGCATGGTTCGCAAGCACCAAGTGATTCATAATCAAGTGATTCCAAAAGTGCATCACTATGAAGTTTGTTCATGTGCTTTACACCAATACGACCTAAACGGCAGTGCCACAAATAAGTTGCACTATCATTATTAACCTTGCACCTTTTGGCTTCAATATTATGAATATGTGTATCACTACGATCGAGATCCAACAAGAATAGACCACTCTTCGAGGGTGCATGACCATAAAAGATTTTATTCATATAAATAGAACAACCATTATTCTCATATTTAAATGAATAACCGTCTCGCAATAAACAAGATCTAGATATAATGTTCATACTTAACGCTGGCACCAAATAACAATTATTCAGGTCTAAAACTAACCCCGAAGGTAGATGTAGAGGTAGCGTGCTGACGGCGATCACATCGACTTTGGAACCATTTCCCACGCGCATCGTCACCTTGTCCTTAGTCAATGTTCGTTTAATCCGTAGCCCCTATTTCGAGTTACAAATATTAGCAACTGAACCGGTATCAAATACCAAGGTGCTACTACGAGCATTAGTAAGGTACACATCAATAACATGTATATCACATATACCTTTGTTCACTTTGCCATCCTTCTTATCCGCCAAATACTTGGGGCAGTTCCGCTTCCGGTGTCCGGTCCCTTTGCAGTAGAAGCACTCAGTTTCAGGCTTGGATCTAGACTTGGGTTTCTTCGTGGGAGTAGCAACTGTCTTGCTATTCTTCTTGAAGTTCCCCTTCTTTTCCTTGCCCTTTTTTTGAAACTAGTGGTCTTGTTAACCATCAACACTTGATGCTCCTTTTTGATTTCTACCTCCGCAGCTTTCAGCATAGCGAAGAGCTCGGGAATTGTCTTCTGCATACCTTGCATGTTATAGTTCATCACGAAGTCTTTATAGCTTGGTGGCAGGGATTGAAGAACTCTATCAATAACACTATCTTCATCAACTTTGCAACCAAGTTGAGTCATACGATTGTAGTACCCACACATTCTGAGCAAGTGTTCACTGATAGAACTATTCTCCTCCATCTTGCAGTTGTAGAACTTATTGGAAATCTCATATTTCTCAATATGGGCATTTGCTTGAAATATCAACTTCAACTCCTGGAACATCTCATATGCTCCATGACGTTCAAAACGCCGTTGAAGTCCCGGTTCTAAGCCGTAAAGCATGGCACACTGAACTATCGTGTAGTCATCAGAACGAGCTTGCCAGACATTCATAACGTCCGGGGTTGCTCCTGCAGCAGGGTTGTCACCCAGCGGTGCTTCAAGGACATAATTCTTCTGTGCATCAATGAGGATAATCCTCAA
The DNA here is from genome assembly GCA_902687465.1 of Secale cereale. Classification (NCBI taxonomy): domain Eukaryota; kingdom Viridiplantae; phylum Streptophyta; class Magnoliopsida; order Poales; family Poaceae; genus Secale; species Secale cereale. The sequence goes on from LR738714.1 coordinate 635,244,910, forward strand.
GTTACGGACCTAGCTACCATCATCTTTCAACTTAACTTTCTCTAGGAATGCATTAAAATTCAAAGGAACGGTAGCACGGGCCATTGATCTACAATAGCATAGATATGCAAAAAACTATCAGGACTAAGTTCAATTAATCATATTACTAAAGAACTCCCACTTAGATAGACATCCCTCTAGTCATCTAAATTATCACGTGATCCAAATCAACTAAACCATGTCCGATCATCTCGTGAGATGGAGTAGTTTTCAAAGGTGAACATCTTATGTTGATCATATCTACTATATGATTCACGCTCGACCTTTCGGTCTCCAGTGTTCCGAAGCCATGTCTGTACATGCTAGGTTCGTCAAGTTTAACCTGAGTATTCTGTGTGTGCAAAACTGGCTTACACCCATTGTATGTGAACATAGAGCTTATCACCCCGATCACCACGTGGTGTCTCGGCACGACAAACTTTCGCAATGGTGCATACTCAGGGAGAACACTTGTACCTTGAAATTTTGTAAGGGATCATCTTATAATGCTACCGTCGTACTAAGCAAGATAAGAAGCATAATAAGATAAACATCACATGGAATCAAAATATGTGACATGATATGGCCATCATAATCTTGTGCTTTTGATCTCCATCTCCAAGGCACCGTCATGAACACCATCATCACCGGCGCGACACCTTGATCTCCATCATAGCATCGTTGTTGTCTCGCCAACTATTGCTTCCACGACTATCGCTACCGCTTAGTGATAAAGTAAAGCAATTACATGGCGATTGTATTTCATACAATAAAGCGACAACCATATGGCTCCTGCCAGTTGCCGATAACTTTACAAAACATGATCATCTCATACAATAACGTATAAATCAACATGTCTTGACCATATCACATCACAAAATGCCCTGCAAAAACAAGTTAGACATCCTCTACTTTGTTGTTGCAAGTTTTACGTGGCTGCTACGGGCTTAGCAAGAACCGTTCGTACCTACGTATACAAAAACCACAACGATTTTTTGTCACGTATGTGTTGTTTTAACCTTCACAAGGACCGGGCGTAGCCACACTCGATTCAACTAAACTTGGTGAAACTGACACCCGCCAGCCACCTGTGTGCGAAGCACGTCGGTAGAACCAGTCTCGCGTAAGCGTACGCGTAATGTCGGTCCAGGCCGCTTCATCCAACAATACCGCCAAATCAAAGTATGACATGCTGGTAAGCAGTATGACTAGTATCGTCCACAACTCACCCGTGTTCTACTCGTGCATATCATCTACGCATAGACCTGGCTCATGATGCCACTGTTGCGGAACGTAGTATTTCAAAAAAAATCCTATGATCACGCAAGATCTATCTACTAGATGCATAGCAACGAGAGGGGAGAGTGTGTCTACATACCCTTGTAGACCGAAAGCGGAAGCGTCTAGTGACGCGGTTGATGTAGTCGAACTTCTTCGTGATCCAACCGATCAAGCACCGAACGTACAACACCTCCGCGTTCAACACACGTTCAGCTTGACGACATCCCACGAGCCCTTGATCCAGTAGAGCTTCACAGGAGAGTTTCATCAGCACGACGGCGTGGTGACGGAGATGATGAAGCTACCGGTGCAGGGCTTCGCCTAAGCACCGCAACAGTACGATCGAGGTGTATTTCTGAGGAGAGGGGCACCGCACACGTTTAGGAGAGATCAACTGATCAACTTGTGTCTCTAGAGGTGCCCCCTACCCCTGTATACAAAGGAGCTAGGGGGGAGGTGGCCGGCCAAGGGAGAGGGCACGCCAAGGGAGGAGTCCTACTCCCACCGGGAGTAGGACTATCTCTTTTCCTAGTTGGAGTAGGAGGGGAAAAGGAAAGGGAGAGAGGAAGACAAGGAAATGGGGGGCGCCACCCCCCCTCCTTGTCCAATTCGGACTAGAGGGGGAGGGGCACGTGGCTGCCCTGACCGCCCCTCCTCTTCTCCCACTAGGGCCCATGAGGCCCATTTAACTCCCCGGGGGGTTCCGGTAACC
>LR738714.1:635247049-635318776 GCA_902687465.1 Secale cereale
CCCCCCCCCCCCCCCCCCCCGGTACTCCGGAATTTGCCTGAAACCTTCCGGAACCCTTCCGGTGTCCAAACATAGTCGTCCAATATATCAATTTTTACGTATCGGGCATTCCGAGACTCCTCGTCATGTCTGTGATCTCATCCGGAACTCCGAACTACCTTTGGTACATCAAAACTCATAAACTCATAATACCGATTGTCATCAAACGTTAAGCGTGCGGACCCTACGGGTTCGAGAACTATGTAGACATGACTGAGACTCATCTCCGGTCAATAACCAATAGCGGAACCTGGATGCTCATATTGTCTCCTACATATTCCAGGAAGATCTTTATTGGTCAAACCGCATAACAACATACGTTGTTCCTTTTGTCATCGGTATGTTACTTGCCCGAGATTCGATCGTTGGTATCCCAATACCTAGTTCAATCTCGTTACCAGCAAGTCTCTTTACTCGTTCCATAATACATCATCTCGTGACTAACTCATTAGTCATTTGCTTGCAAGGCTTATTATGATGTGCATTACCGAGAGGGCCCAGAGATACCTCTCCGACACTCGGAGTGACAAATCATATTCTTGATCTATGCCAACACCACGAACACTTTCGGAGACACCTGTAGAGCATCTTTATAATCACCCAGTTACGTTGTGAGGTTTGGTAGCACACAAGGTGTTCCTCCGGTATTTGGGAGTTGCATAATCTCATAGTCATAGGAACATGTATAAGTCATGAAGAAAGCAATAGCAGTAAAACTAAACGATCAAAGTGCTAAGCTAACGGATGGGTCTAGTCCATCACATCATTCTCCTAATGATGTGATCTCGTTGATCAAATGAAAACTCATGTATATGGCTAGGAAACATAATCATCTTTGATCAATGAGCTAGTCTAGTAGAGGCATACTAGGGAGATATTGTTTTGTCTATGTATTCACACATGTACTAAGTTTCCGGTTAATACAATTCTAGCATGAATAAAAGACATTTATCATGATATAAGGAAACACAAATAACATCTTTATTATTGCCTCTAGGGCATATTTCCTTCAGATCTCCTCCCTCTTTTCCCCCAAAAACTAGCAAGAATCCATGGAGGGACTGAGAGATAGCAAGCTCGAAGAAGGTCAACAATGGGGAAGAACACAAGCTCGAGAGATAAGGCTCAATGGGGAAGAAGCCCCCTTTTATAGGGGGAGAAAATCCAACCGTTATCCCCACCAACCAGCCCGCAGCGAGCGGTACTACCGCTCTAGGTAGCGGTACTACCGCTGGTTATAGAGGTACCGCCGCTCGGCCCAGCGGTACTACCGCTGGGACCTCACACAACGCCACAGAGAGAAAGCCCCCGAGCGGCACTAGCAGCGGTGGTAGGGCGGTACTACCGCTTATAAACGGTACTACTGCGCCTACTACCGCTCCCACTGTCGCCCAACCCGACACGAGAAGCGAACGTCTCGAATCGAGGCGGCACTAGTGCGGAACCAGAGCCGTACTACCGCTTATAGCCATGGGCGGTACTACCGCTGTGGACTAGCGGTACTACCGCTTGTGGCTATAAGCGGTAGTACCTACCGCTCTGGTCCAGCGGTACTACCGCATGAGCAACAAGAATGCCCGGAACTGCGATAACTTCTGCAAATGAGCTCCGAATTGAGCAAACCCAAGCTTGATGGATAGAGGAAGACGAGTAGCATCACAACAGTGAATGTTTATAGTAAGAAGAGGCAGGGAGGTATGCCTAGTATATAGAGGAGTGACCACTCCATCAGAGAAGAACCGACATAACCTCCAACATCGAAAACATCATAGAAGATGCATGTGAACTCCGTTTTTGGTGAACTCGAGCTTGTCATCAAGATGACCATAAGCTCTAAGACTCACAAAGAGAACCGGCAAAAAACCCATCATGGAAGACATCATAGAAGAGGCATGTGAACTCTGTTTTGATGAACTCGAGCTTGTCATGAAAATGACCATAAGCTCAAAATCTCATAAGGAGAAGAACCAAACAAGAACCAAGAAAGATGATGCAAGGATGCAATTGTTTGAGCTCTCTATGAACGATACAATCAAGCTACTCATCGAGAGCCCCCCTTGATAGTACGCAATCGATCCTATAACCTGGTCTCCCAACTACCACCATGAGACAGGTAAAATAGAAAACCTATCAAGGCCAAACCTTTGCCTTGCACGTAGTCCACTTCAGATGGATGATGACGATATTGACTCCCTCAAGCTAGACCACCTTTCTTGATTGCGATGGCTCGATGAAGACTAGTAGATTGCTCCCCCATACTCCATTATGGGTGAGCCACTCTTAGGCACATCTTCACAAGTCCATTGCCACCACAATGGACGGCAAGCTTCAAGCATATGATATCTTCGTGATGATACACTTGAACTTGCACACCGCAACCTAACCCCACAAAGAACTCTCATGAAGACCATGGGTTAGTACACAAAGCGTGATTGACAATGCTTACCATACTATGGGATTGCTTGATCCCTCTCGGTACATCTTCTACACTTTGTGTGTTAATCAACTTGATTCATTCTTTGACTTAGTCTTGATCAACCTTGAATCTTTCCAACTCTCTTCATTTGGATGATGTCTTGAAGGTAAACATGAATGATCACACACTCTTCTACTTCAAGACATGCTTGCAATAAGATCAACACCCACAAGACCAATCTTTGGATAATTCCTTAATAGCACCTTGGTCATCACAAACTTTCCTTGAAACCAAACAATGGACTCCAAGAAAAGCCTATGGACAAACCCTTCAAATATAACTCAAGGCAACCATTAGTCCATAGAGATTGTCATCAATAACCAAAAACCAAACATGGGGGCACCGCATGTTCTTTCAATCTCCCCCATTTTGGTAATTCATGACAATCACTTTCAAGAGAGTTTATATAAGGAATTATGCATCACCATACCATGCAACAATAGTGTATGCGCATGAGATGCAAAAGCTTAGGAACAAAACCAAATCAAGACGAGATGACTCTCTAAACTTCTCCACAAAACTCTTTGAAACTTCTCCCCCATTGGCATCGATTCCCAAAATGGGCGAAAGGCTTAGAAGGCCAATATAAATTGTGTTCCTCAGTAAATTGTGTATTTCTCAACAAGAGAGTGGAATGCAATACACATATCCAACGGTAAATACTTGGAGGAAGACAAACTATATTGAGGCCCAAAGATTGCAAAAGAATGATATGACACAAAGACATAACAAAGAGAGAAACAAGCAATCAAGCAATTAAAGATACCAACTGAAGCAAGTTATCAAAAGATACCAATTGAACCAACTAGACCAATGATCCGACATGCCACATGAATAAAACATATTATGATATGAGCAAAGGAGTGTTCTAGATAAACTAGAGAAGCTACCCATGATTTGTGCACAATTTAATTTTGTATTTGGATACAACGAGCACAAAATAGGATTGTCGCTCCCCCAAGATCAATAGAACATCACGGCATAGCAAGGGAGTGTTCTAAAGACACTAGTGAAGCTCCCCATATTTTCTGCACTCCTTAGAATATTTTCATTATGATACCAAGTGCACAAAATAGGATCATCACTCCCCCAAAATCAATAGAGACTCACACCAAGTGCAGGCGAGCATGAAGGAAACAAAGCCTAGAACTTGCAACAAACAAATGGTTGAGCAACATATAAAAGAGACAACTTAAGAGTAGGCTAAACCAAAACAATGTGTGTGAGTCATGGCAAAGCACGTGAGAAGACTAATGTAAGGGTGAGCATTAAGCTTCAACATAGTCTTGAATAGTGGAGACACAAGGTGCATGACATGTCCTTCCCACACAGACCAAGCAAATGGGTTCACAAGCACACTCAAAATGCAAAAAGAATAACTGCCGCTTGTGACAACCCGCGGTGAAGAAGATAATGGAAGCTTCATTAAGAGGAGGGATACCAATGAAATGGCAATGCTTCATCAAGACAAGCTTGAGAAAACCAATCTTCACCACAAAATGAGTGCATAAAGATGCAACAAGATAAGACCCGCACTCAAGATAAATCCTTTCACATAACCACCAAGGGAAGTAATATAAGAAAGACAAGGTGGATGTGAAAGAAAAGGATATCTACTAGATATGTAATTTCTCTCAAGTGTATAAGATTCTAGGTGGATGAAAATCATGATGATATCAATCCACAAGAAGGATGTACAAACAAAATAATTACAAAACGGAAAGAAAAGCATATCCACAAGGAAGTCATAAATATACCAATAAGATATTTGCTTGAAAGCATAGCACATGGCTAGATATGGTCTTATTGTATACAAATGAATTCCAACCACACGAACATCAAAGACATCACAACTAGTAACAAGAGGTCATTGTTGGGATGCTTTGAGAAAAGAAACAAGTATCACAAGAAAGAATGAATTACATGCCATGATACAACCTACACAAGGTTGATGCAAGAAATTTGTGCATGAAGTAGATGATGATACTTGTTACAGAGATACCATTGGAAGGATGTAGTAGATACCAATTGAAGGTAGATAGTAGTTCATTGATCATCCTGGCTTGACTCTAATAAGCACATGGTGACAACAACTTCCTTGTGAGTGAGCCGAGCATCCAATGCATCTCCAATTGTTCCTAGAACAACAACACAAACAAAATGGTACCCAAACTCATTGGGACCACCAAGTTAGACACACCAATACATAGGACAAACTCCACACACATATGTGCATTTATATATGAAAATGAATTTCATGAACATCTCATCCAAATTGAGACTAGTGGAGTTTCCCTTATATATTGGGTCCAAGAAAGAAAGCATGCTAAAGAAAATACATGTAGTAAATATGCATGCTCAAGACTTCCAAGAAACGAAACCAAATGAAAAAGAAATACCAAGTGAAAATAGGATACCAAATGGAGAAATCATCACTTGGAAGATATCTATTTAGAAGATACATCAAGGAATGAGATATCCATTGATACACGCAAAACAAAAGATATCAGACTCCCAAAAGAGAGGATGGTTCCAAACAAACCAACCCATCTACAAAGTTTCATGATGGCACAAAGTACCAAAAGGAAACGGCTTGCTTCCATCAACACACACTTGAAATGGACCACAAGAAGAGTGTTCTATCAAAAATAGGATAGCTCCCCCAAGAACTGTGCATTAAAGAGAAATTGCATTTGAATACAAAATGCACAAGGTGGGATCACCACTTTCACTATATCTAGAAAACACTTGACAAAATCCATAAAATAACAAGAACCACAAGTGGCACGGAAGGCAATGGGAGTTGACACAAACTTGGCAAGAGATAAGACAAGTAAAACCAAAAGACAATGTAAAGATGATCCATAATTTCCACATAAATGATTACCAATTGTCAAATACAAGAGGTATTTGGAAATAATTCTCGGTGGTAGATTGCAAACACATCCGACATCATCTTCACACCAAACACAAAAGCAAATTTGCAACTTGTAGAGCTAACATGTCACCTAGGAACAACATAATTTATAATATCAACACTAGGTGACAATATCTCAAATGTACACATTTTCTAGGCTTGTAATATGCACATAGAATATTACTCCCCCATAATGTGATACCAATGAAAAACTTACCAAGATGCAAGAGAGAACCAACAAGAGATAATTAATGGAACATTTAGAATTTGAATTTCTCATGAGAAGACATACCACATGGAGACTAGATAATCTTGTAATATCAATACTAGATGGTATTCCTCGTGTACACACATTTATAGGATTGTGAGGTGCACAAAGCACATCACTCCCCCAAAATGGGATGTTCCATTAATCTCTCACAAGAGCCAACTATGATAAAAGCAAGATGCACAAAGGCTCAACGCACGACACACACATACATGATGTGCAAACCAATATACACATACTTGATTTCTCAAGATACGCAAATTGGACGCACAACATATACAAACACATGCAAGGAACAAAACCAAAACATGCAAAGGGGCAAGTAACTTTCAATGTAAACAATTTAAGCACGAGTTACCGCAAGGAGGAACATTGAATATAAGATAGAAACTTGATAATCCAAATGACTTGGCTTGAGACAATATGAATGATGAAGACCCCTTAATTCTTCATAATGTAGCCAAGTCTCCAATGCCCTCCAATAACACCTATTGATCAAGTTTGAGCTTGTTGGTCCCCAACCAAGTTGGGTCCTAAGAGGTTAGTAACAATAGGCTTGGCCACCCAAATGGTTATTTTCTTGACACCACTTTGAGTACCAACAAACTTGGGAAACACATTGCCAACATTATCCTTCCCAAGAGAATAGACATCATCAATAATAATGTGGTTGGATAAGTTACCACTTGTGCATGAAGAAGCGGCGTGACCTTTCTCACGACATAAGTAGCAACGTCTACTCTTCACTTTCTTCTCACTTGATTTCTCAACATGAGAAGCATTCACTTGAGTATTCTTGGGAAGTGGCCTTTCTTCAACTTGCGGTTGAGCATGGGATTGAACTTGTGGCCTCTTCCCGTGTTGCTTGTCACTAACGGTCTTCTTCTTCAATGGGCAAGATCTAACATGGTGCCCTTCAATTTTGCACTTGAAGCAAATAATCTTGGCTGAATTCTTGACTTGTTCTTGGCCCTTCTTCTTCTTATGAATTTTGGACTTCTTCTTCCTGTTGGCGATGAATCCAAGTCCACCTTTGTCATTGGGGGATTTTTGCACACTCAAGATATTGTTGAGTGTGGACTTCCCTTCATGGCACTTTTCCAAGTCTTTCTTCAAGGAAGTGACTTGGGCCTTGAGATCTTTGATTTCCTCTACATGGTTATTATCAACACAAGTACTAGAGGAAGTATAGGCTTCATTGTTTGAGCAACAAGGCAAGGAAAGCAATTCATCACAAGATGTACCAATGTTATGCATAGATGAATTACAAGTGAAGGAAATATGCCCTAGAGGCAATAATAAAGATGTTATTTGTATTTCCTTATATCATGATAAATGTCTTTTATTCATGCTAGAATTGTATTAACCGGAAACTTAATACATGTGTGGATACATAGACAAAACAGTATGTCCCTAGTGTGCCTCTACTAGACTATCTCATTGATCAAAGATGGTTATGTTTCCTAGCCATAGACATGAGTTGTCATTTGATCAACGGGATCACATCATTAGGAGAATGATGTGATGGACAAGACCCATCCGTTAGCATAGCACTATGATCGTTTAGTTTTACTGCTATTGCTTTCTTCATGACTTATACATGTTCCTATGACTATGAGATTATGCAACTCCCGAATAACGTAGGAACACCTTGTGTGCTATCAAACGTCAAAACGTAACTAGGTGATCATAAAGATGCTCTACAGGTGTCTCCAAAAGTATTCGTGGTGTTGGCATAGATCAAGATTAGGATTTGTCACTCCGAGTGTCGGAGAGGTATCTCTGGGCCCTCTCGGTAACACACATCACAATAAGCCTTGCAAGCAAAAGACTAATGAGTTAGTCACGAGATGATGTGTTACGGAACGAGTAAAGAGACTTGCCGGTAACGAGATTGAACTAGGTATAGAGATAACGACGATCGAATCTCGGGCAAGTAACATACCGATGACAAAAGGAACAACGTATGTTGTTATGCGGTTTTGACCGATAAAAGATCTTCGTAGAATATGTAGGAGCCAATATGAACATCCAGGTTCCGCTATTGGTTATTGACCGGAGATGAGTCTCGGTCATGTCTACATAGTTCTCGAACCCGTAGGGTCCGCACGCTTAACGTTTGATGACGATCGGTATTATGAGTTTATGAGTTTTGATGTACCGAAGGTAGTTCGGAGTCCCGGATGAGATCACGGACATGACGAGGAGTCTTGGAATGTCCGAGACATAAAGATTGATGTATTGGACGACTATATTCGGACACCGGAAGTGTTCCGGAAAAGTTTCGGATTTAACGGGATTGCCGGAGGGGGTTACCGGAACCCCCTACGAGGGGGGATGGTCCATAGTGGGCCTTAAGGGAAAGAGAGAGGCAGCCCATAGAGGCTGGCCGGCGCCCCACCTAGGGTTCCTAGTTGGACTAGGATTGGGGGGCGCCACCTCTCCCTTTTTCCTTTCCCTCTCTTCCTTCTTTGGTGATTCCTACTAGGAATAGGATTGCAATCCTATTCCTAGTAGGATTGCAACCCTAGACGCACCAAACAAGGGCCGGCCGGCCTCCCCCCTTGCTCCTTTATATACGGGGGCAGGGGGGCACCCAAAGACACACAAGTTGAATTGTTTTAGCCGTGTGCGGTGCCCCCCTCCACAGAAACACACCTCGGTCATACCGTCGCGGTGCTTAGGCGAAGCCCTGCGCCGGTGAATACATCATATCCGTCACCACGCCATCGTGCTGACAAAACTCTCCCGTGAAGCTCAACTGGATCAAGAGCTCGTGGGACATCATCAAGCTGAACGTGTGCTGAACGCGGAGGTGCCGTACGTTCGGTGCTTGATCGGTTGGATCGCGAAGAAGTTCGACAACATCAACCGCGTCACTTGACGCTTCCGCTTCCGGTCTACGAGGGTACGTAGACACACTATCCCCTCTCGTTGCTATGCATCTAGTAGATAGATCTTGCGTGATCGTAGGAACATTTTAAAATACTGCGTTCCCCAACAGTGGCATCATGAGCCAGGTCTATGCGTAGATGATATGCACGAGTAGAACACAATGAGTTGTGGGCGATACTAGTCATACTGCTTACCAGCATGTCATACTTTGCTTCGGCGGTATTGTGAGATGAAGCGGCCCGGACCGACATTACGCGTACGCTTACGCGAGACTGGTTTCACCGTTACGAGCACTCGTTGCTTAAAGGTGACTGGCGGGTGTCTGTCTCTCTCACTTTAGCTGAATCAAGTGTGGCTACGCCCAGTCCTTGTGAAGGTTAAAACAGCACATACTTGACGAAACATCGTTGTGGTTTTGTATGCGTAGGTAAGAACGGTTCTTGCTAAGCCCGTAGCAGCCACGTAAAAACTTGCAACAAGAAAGTAGAGGACGTCTAACTTGTTTTTGCAGGGCATGTTGTGATGTGATATGGTCAAGACATGATGAATTATACGATTTTGTATGAGATGATCATGTTTTGTAATGTTATCGGCAACTGGCAGGAGCCATAAGGTTGTCGCTTTATTGTATGAAATGTAATTGCCATGTAATTGCTTTACTTTATCACTAAGCGGTAGCGATAGTCGTAGAAGCAATAGTTGGCGAGAAGACAACGATGCTACGATGGAGATCAAGGTGTCGCGCCGGTGACGAAGGTGATCATGACGGTGCTTTGGAGATGGAGATCAAAAGCACAAGATGATGATGGCCATATCATGTCACGTATTTTGATTTGCATGTGATGTTTATCTTATTATGCTTCTTATTTTGCTTAGTACGACGGTAGCATTATAAGATGATCCCTTACTAAATTTCAAGGTATAAGTGTTCTCCCTGAGTATGCACCGTTGCGAAAGTTCGTCGTGCCGAGACACCACGTGATGATCGGGTGTGATAAGCTCTACGTTCAAATACAACGGGTGTAAGCCAGTTTTGCACACGCAGAATACTCGGGTTAAACTTGACGAGCCTAGCATATGCAGATATGGCCTCGGAACACTGGAGACCGAAAGGTCGAGCGTGAATCATATAGTAGATATGATCAACATAAGATGTTCACCATTGAAACTACTCCATCTCACGTGATGATCGGACATGGTTTAGTTGATTTGGATCACGTGATCATTTAGATGACCGGAGGGATTTCTATCTAAGTGGGAGTTCTTTAAGTAATATAATTAAATTGAACTTTAATTTATCATGAACTTAGTCCTGGTAGTATTAGCATATCTATGTTGTAGATCAATAGCTCGCGATGTTGCTCCCCGTTTATTTTTATATGTTCCTAGAGAAAACTGAGTTGAAAGATGTTAGTAGCAATGATGCGGAATTGTTCCGTGATCTGAGGATTATCCTCATTGCTGCACAGAGAATTATGTCCTTGATGCACCGCTAGGTGACAGACCTATTGCAGGAGCAGATGTAGACGTTATGAACGTTTTTGACAAAAGCTCGGCATGATGACTACTTGATAGTTTAAGTGCACCATGCTTTACGGCTTAGAACCGGGACTTCAAAAACGTTTTGAACGCCATGGAGCATATAAGATGTTCCAAGAGTTGAAATTAGTATTTCATACTCATGTCCGTGTTGAGAGGTATAAGACCTCTGACAGTACTTTGCCTACAAGATGGAGGAGAATAGCTCAACCAGTGAGCATGTGCTCAGATTGTCTGGGTACTACAATTGCTTGAATCAAGTGGGAGTTAATCTTCCAGATAAGATAGTAATTGACAAAGTTCTCAAGTCACTATCACCAAGTTAGTGAACTTCGTGATGAACTATAATATGCAAGGGATGACGAAAGTAATTCCCGAGCTCTTCGCGATGCTAAAATCGGCGAACGTAGAAATCAAGAAAGAGCATCAAGTGTTGATGGTTAACAAGACCACTTATTTCAAGTAAAGGGCAAAGGGATAGAAGGGGAACTTCAAAAAGAATGACAAGCAAGTTGTCACTCCCGTGAAGAAACCCAAAGCTAAAACTCAAGCCTAAAACTAAGTGCTTCTACTGCAAAGGAAATGGTCACTAGAAGTGGAACTGCCCTAGATATTTGGCGGATAAGAAGGATGGCAAAGTGAACAAAGGTATATTTGATATACAGATTATTGATGTGTATTTTACTAGTGTTCATAGCAACCCCTCGGTATTTGATATTGGTTCAGTTGCTAAAGAGTAGTAACTCGAAATGGGAGTTGCATAATGAACAGAAACTAGTTAAAGGATGAAGTGACGATGTGTATTGGAAGTAGTTCCAAGATTGATATGATCATCATCGCACACTCCCTATACTTTTGGGATTAGTGTTGAACCTAAATAAGTGTTATTTGGTGTTTGTGTTGAGCATGAATATGATTTGATCATGTTTATTGCAATACGGTTATTCATGTAAGTTAGAGAATAATTGTTGTTCTGTTTACATGAATAAAACCATCTATGGTCATACACCCAATGAAAATGGTTTGTTGGATCTCGATCGTGTGATACACATATTCATAATATTGAAGACAAAAGATGCAAGGTTAATAATGATAGTGCAACTTATTTGTGGCACTGCCGTTTAGGTCATATTGGTGTAAAACGCATGAAGAAACTCCATAGTGATGGACTTTTGGAATCACTTGATTATGAATCACTTGGTGCTTGCGAACCATGCCTCATGGGCAAGATGACTAAAACTCCGTTCTCCGGAATAATGGAGCGAGCAACAGATTTTTTGGAGATCATACATACAGATGTATGTAGACCAATGAGTGTTGAAGCTCGCAGCGGGTATCATTATTTTCTGACCTTCACTGATGATTTGAGCAGATATGGGTATATCTACTTAATGAAGCACAAGTCTAAAACATTTGAAAAGTTCAAAGAATTTCAGAGTGAAGTGGAGAATCATCGTAACAAGAAAATAAGAGTTTCTACGATATGATCGTAGAGGTAAAATATTTGAGTTAGCGAGTTTGGCCTTCAGTAAAAACAATGTGAAATAGTTTCACTACTCACGCCACCTGGAACACCACAGTGTAATGGTGTGTCCGAACGTCATAACCGTACTTCATTAGATATGGTGCGATCGATGATGTCTCTTACCGATCTACCACTATCGCTTTTGGGGTTATGCATTAGAGACAGCTACATTCACGTTAAATAGGGCACAATCTAAATCCGTGGAGATGACACCGTATGAACTGTGGTTTGACGAGAAACCTAAGCTATCATTTCTTTAAGTTTGGGACTGCAATGCTTATATGAAAAAAAAATTTACATGATAAGCTCGAACCCAAATCGGAGAAGTAAATCTTCATAGGATACCCAAATGAAACTGTTGGGTACACCTTCTATCACAGATACGAAAGCAAGATCTTTGTTGCTAAGAGTGGATCCTTTCTAGAGAAGGAGTTTCTCTCGAAAGAAGTGAGTGGGAGGAAAGTAGAACTTGATGAGGTAATTGTACCTTCTCCCGGATTGGAAAGTAGTACATCACAGAAAATTGTTCCAGTGATTCCTACACCAATCAGTGAGGAAGTTAATGATGATGATCATGAAACTTCGGATCAAGTTTCTGCTGAACGTCGTAGATCAACCAGAGTACGTTCCGCACCAGAGTGGTACGGCAACCCAGTTCTGGAAATCATGTTACTAGACCATGATGAACCTGCGAACTATGAGGAAGCAATGATGAGCCCAGATTCCGCAAAATGGCTTGAAGCCATGAAATCTGAGATGGGATCCATGTATGAGAACAAAGTATGGACTTTGGTTGACTTGCCCGATGATCGGCAGGCCATCGAAAATAAATGGATCTTCAAGAGGAAGACCGACGCATACGGTAAAGTTACTGTTTACAAAGCTCGACTTGTTGCGAAAGGATTTCGACAAGTTCAAGGAGTTGACTACGATCAGACTTTCTCACCTGTAGCGATGCTTAAGTCTGTCCGAATCATGTTAGCAATTGCCGCATTTTATGATTATGAAATCTGGCAAATGGATGTCAAAACTGCATTCCTAAAAGGATATCTCAAAGAAGAGTTGTATATGATGCAACCAGAAGGTTTTGTCGATCCAAAAGGTGCTAACAAAATGTGCGAGCTCCAGCGATCCATCTATGGACTGGTGCAAGCATCTCGGAGTTGGAATATACGCTTTGATAATTTGATCAAAGCATATAGATTTATACAGACTTGCGGTGAAGCCTGTATTTACAAGAAGTGAGTGGGAGCACTACAACCTTTCTGATAAGTATATGTGAATGACATATTGTCGATCGGAAATGATGTAGAATTTTCTAGAAAGCATAAAGGAGTGTTTGAAAGGAGTTTTTCAAAGAAAGACCTTGGTGAAGCTGCTTACATATTGGGCATCAAGATCTATAGAGATAGATCAAAGACGCTTGATAAGACTTTCAATGAGTACATACCTTGATAAGATTTTGAAGTATTTCAAAATGGATCAGTCAAAGAAGGAGTTCTTGCCTGACTTGTAAGGTGTAAAGTTGAGTAAGACTCAAAGCCAGACCACGGCAGAAAAATATAGAGAGAATGAAAGTCATTCCCTATGCCTCAACCATAGGTTCTATAAAGTATGCCATGTTGTGTACCAAACATGTTGTGTACCTTGCCATGAGTTTGTCAAGGGGGTACAATAGTGATCCAGGAGTAGATCACTATACAGCGGTCAAAATTATCCTTAGTAACTCGATGACTAAGGAAATGTTTCTCGATTATGGAGGTGATAAAGAGTTCGTCGTAAAGGGTTACGCCAATGCAAGCTTTGACACTAAATCCAGATGACTCTAAATATCAATCTGGATGCGTATTGAAAGTGGGAGCAATTAGCTAGAGTGGCTCTATGCTGAGCATTGTAGACATAGAAATTTGCGAAATACATACAGATCTGAATGTGACAGACCCGTTGACTAAACTTCTCTCACAAGCAAAACATGACCACACCTTATTACTCTTGGGAATTAATCACATAGCGATGTGAACTAGATTATTGACTCTAGTAAACCCTTTGGGTGTTGGTCACATGGCGATGTGAACTATGGGTGTTATTCACATAACGATGTGAACTATCGGTATTAAATCACATGGCAATGTGAGCTAGATTATTGACTCTAGTTCAAGTGGGAGACTGAAGGAAATATGCCCTAGAGGCAATAATAAAGATGTTATTTGTATTTCCTTATATCATGATAAATGTCTTTTATTCATGCTAGAATTGTATTAACCGGAAACTTAATACATGTGTGGATACATAGACAAAACAGTATGTCCCTAGTGTGCCTCTACTAGACTAGCTCATTGATCAAAGATGGTTATGTTTCCTAGCCATAGACATGAGTTGTCATTTGATCAACGGGATCACATCATTAGGAGAATGATGTGATGGACAAGACCCATCCGTTAGCATAGCACTATGATCGTTTAGTTTTACTGCTATTGCTTTCTTCATGAATATACATGTTCCTATGACTATGAGATTATGCAACTCCCGAATAATGTAGGAACACCTTGTGTGCTATCAAACGTCACAACGTAACTGGGTGATCATAAAGATGCTCTACAGGTGTCTCCGAAAGTATTCGTGGTGTTGGCATAGATCAAGATTAGGATTTGTCACTCCGAGTGTCGGAGAGGTATCTCTGGGCCCTCTCGGTAACACACATCACAATAAGCCTTGCAAGCAAAAGACTAATGAGTTAGTCACGAGATGATGTGTTACGGAACGAGTAAAGAGACTTGCCGGTAACGAGATTGAACTAGGTATAGAGATACCGACGATCGAATCTCGGGCAAGTAACATACCGATGACAAAAGGAACAACGTATGTTGTTATGCGGTTTTGACCGATAAAAGATCTTCGTAGAATATGTAGGAGCCAATATGAACATCCAGGTTCCGCTATTGGTTATTGACCGGAGATGAGTCCCGGTCATGTCTACATAGTTCTCGAACCCGTAGGGTCCGCACGCTTAACGTTTGATGACGATCGGTATTATGAGTTTTGATGTACCGAAGGTAGTTCGGAGTCCCGGATGAGATCACGGACATGACGAGGAGTCTCGGAATGTCCGAGACATAAAGATTGATATATTGGACGACTATATTCGGACACCGGAAGTGTTCCGGAAAAGTTTCGGATTTAACGGGATTGCCGGAGGGGGTTACCGGAACCCCCTACGAGGGGGGATGGTCCAAAGTGGGCCTTAAGGGAAAGAGAGAGGCAGCCCATAGGGCTAGCCGGCGCCCCACCTAGGGTTCCTAGTTGGACTAGGATTGGGGGGCGCCACCTCTCCCTTTTTCCTTTCCCTCTCTTCCTTCTTTGGTGATTCCTACTAGGAATAGGATTGCAATCCTATTCCTAGTAGGATTGCAACCCTAGCCGCACCAAACAAGGGCCGGCCGGCCTCCCCCCTTGCTCCTTTATATACGGGGGCAGGGGGGCACACAAAGACACACAAGTTGAATTGTTTTAGCCGTGTGCGGTGCCCCCCTCCACAGAAACACACCTCGGTCATACCGTCGCGGTGCTTAGGCGAAGCCCTCCGCTGGTGAATACATCATATCCGTCACCACACCGTCGTGCTGACGAAACTCTCCCGTGAAGCTCAACTGGATCAAGAGCTCGTGGGACGTCATCAAGCTGAACGTGTGCTGAACGCGGAGGTGCCGTACGTTCGGTGCTTGATCGGTTGGATCGCGAAGAAGTTCGACAACATCAACCGCGTCACTTGACGCTTCCGCTTCCGGTCTACGAGGGTACGTAGACACACTCTCCCCTCTCGTTGCTATGCATCTAGTAGATAGATCTTGCGTGATCGTAGGAAAATTTTAAAATACTGCGTTCCCCAACAACAAGGACTAGCACATGGCAATATAGCATTTTGACTAGAAGTTGTGCTAGCGACCACATGAGACTCACTAGATGTTACCTTGATAATCATAGCCTCATGAGCTATCTTTAGCACATTATGGGACACTAGAAGATCATCATGAGAGCTTGTGAGCTTTACATGACTTTCTTCCAATTTCCCATAATTGCTAGATAGCAACTCAAGTTGAGCCCTTAGCTCAACATTCTCCGTCAAAATGGATGCTTCACTAGAAATAGAGTTAGTAGCACAAGCATCATCAATAATAGCAAGAAGAGAAGGCAAATTGGCAAGCTCTTTAGAATATGAAGCTTTAAGTTGAGCATGAGACTCGGTAAGTTTGATGAGCTCACTCTTAATGACCCTTGAGGCATTTTCGAGGTGCTCCAAATCCTCAAGGAGTTTAGCATGTGCAACTTCAAGATTCTCATTTTTAGTTTCAAAATCATTAGCCACCTCGAGAGCTCTGTCACGGGATTCCTTTATTCTAGATAGTTCTAGAGCAAAAGTCTCCTCAAGAGATTCCTTGGTGGTTTGTTCAAGTCCAAGAGCTTGCGAGAGGTCGGCGATCTCATTAGCGCAATCACGCTCATGACCTTCCATTTTCTCAATGGTGACCTCATGGTCCTCTAGATGAGATTCCAACTCATCAATATATTTATTTCCCTCAATGACAATAGACATGATTTCCATGAAGTTGGAATGAGCAATTTTATTCTTATGAAGAGCTTTAAAAAATCATTTCCCCCTTAATATTTAAGGAGGCAACATTATCATTATCTTCATCATTTTCAACATCATCATCATTGTCATCATCACTATCATCACAAGATATATTGGGATTCAAAGTAGGAGATACCTTTGAAGCCTTAGCCATAAGGCAAAATGCAATAGATGATGATGTAGGATCCCTTGAAGCACCATTCAAGACAACATCTTGTTCCATGGGGTGTTGGGTTTCCTCTACATTGTTAGCACAACAATTCGAGGAAATAGATGCATTTTTATCATGGCAACAAGACATAGCAAGCATATCATCATGAGTTTTAGTCAAGCAATTTCTACATGATATGCAGGGACTATCAACACAAGCATGTGAAACATGTAGGGTGCTCGAAGTGCTAAAGTCCAAAGAAGATGCATTGCAATAAGATAGTGATGAAGGATCATCCACAATAAGCATACTATCATCATTGCAATGACCAACACTACTCACCATATCATTACCTTATGGCAAACCACATGTAGGTGAAGTAGAAGAAGTTGAGAAGACAACAAGACCGGAGTTGGAGGGAGAACAATCATTCCCACAATTCTTGGACACGCCATATTTATCTTGAAGCTTTGTCCACAACTCATGAGCATCCCGGAACGACATGAGTTGAAATATAACTACATTGCTCAAAGGATCAAAAAGCAGATTAGAAGCCTGAGAATTGAGATAACAGTTTTTCTCATCCTCTAAAGATAACCTTTGTGGATCCTTTGGAGGAGAAAAACCCATATCTACAATTCGTTCTAAATTTGGGTCCATGACCGTAAAGAGATTAAGCACGCGAATTACCCAAACATCAAAAATTTTGCCATCGAAACTAAGAGTGTCAGAGAATCCTAAGCCCCTAGTCGACATCCTTACTCTCTATGCGGTTAAGCTCTATAAATAGAGACGAGGATCTGATACCAATTGAAAGATCGTGGATGTCGCCTATAGGGAGGGTGAATAGGCGCTTTAAAATAATTACGGTTTCGGCTTGAACAAATGCGAAATAAACCTAGCGGTTAATTTGTCAAGCACAAAACCTAAAAGAACTAGGCTCACCTATGTGCACCAACAACTTATACTAAGCAAGATAAACAACTAGGTGATAGCAAGATATATGACAAGAAACAATATGGCTATCACAAAGTAAGGTGCATAAATAAAGGGCTCGGGTAAGAGATAACCGAGGCACGCGGAGACGACGATGTATCCCGAATTTCACACCCTTGTGGATGCTAATCTTCGTTTGGAGCGGTGTGGATGCACAATGCTCCCCAAGAAGCCACTAGGGCCACCGTAATCTCCTCACGCCCTCGCACAATGCAAGATGTCGTGATTCCACTAAGGGACCCTTGAGGGCGGTCACCGAACCGTACAAATGGCAACCCTTGGGGGCGGTCACCGAACCCGTACACTTTGGCAACCCTTGGGGGCGGTCACCGGAACCCGTCAAATTGCTCGGGGCGATCTCCACAACCTAATTGGAGACCCCGACGCTTGCCCGGAGCTTTACACCACAATGATTGAGCTCCGAAAACCACAAGGTTGGGGCTATCTCTCCAACGACACCACGAAGCTTCACCACAATGGAATATGGCTTCGAGGTGACCACAACCGTCTAGGGCGCCTAAGCACCCAAGAGGAGCAAGCTCAAGGGTACCAAGCACCCAAGAGTAATAAGCTTCTCAACTTGTAACTTCCACGTATCACCGTGGAGAACTCAAACAGATGCACCAAATGC
Organism: Secale cereale; assembly: GCA_902687465.1. Taxonomy (NCBI): domain Eukaryota; kingdom Viridiplantae; phylum Streptophyta; class Magnoliopsida; order Poales; family Poaceae; genus Secale; species Secale cereale. The sequence continues at coordinate 635,265,117 of LR738714.1, forward strand.
AATGGCAAGGGCACACAGAGTGCCCAAGTCCTTCTCTCTCAAATTCCAGCAAAGCAACTAATGCTAGGGAGGCAAACAAGAGGAAGAACAAGAAGGAGAACACCAAGAACTCCAAGATCTAGATCCGAGGGGTTCCCCTCACCTAGAGGAGAAAGTGATTGGCGAAAATGTGGATCTAGATCTCCTCTATCTTTTCCCCCAAAACTAGCAAGAATCCATGGAGGGATTGAGAGATAGCAAACTCGAAGAAGGTCAACAATGGGGGAAGAACATGAGCTCGGGAGATAAGGATCAATGGGGAAGAAGACCCCCTTTTATAGGGGGGAGAAAATCCAACTGTTATCCCCACCAACCAGCCCGCAGTGAGCGGTACTACCGCTCTAGGGAGCGGTAATGCCGCTCGGCCCAGCGGAACTACCGCTGGGACCTCACACAGCGCCACACAGAGAAAAACAGAGAGAGAAAGCCCCCGAGCGGCACTAGTAGTGGTGGTAGGGCGGTACTACCGCTTATAAGCGGTACTACTGCGCCTACTGCCGCCCAACCCGACACGGGAAGCGAACGTATCGAATCGAGGCGGCACTAGTGCGGAACCAGAGCCGTACTATCGCTAATAGCCATGGGCGGTACTACCGCTGTGGACCAGCGGTACTACCGCTCTAGTCTAGCGGTACTACCGTAGGAGCAACAAGAATGCCCTGAACTGCCATAACTTCTACAAATGAGCTCCGAATTGAGCAAACTCAAGCTTGATGGATAGAGGAAGACGAGTAGCATCAAAACAGTGACTGTTTATAGTAAGAAGAGGGAGGAAGTTATGCCTAGTATATAGAGGAGTGAACACTCCATCAGAAGAAGAACCGGCATATCCTTCAATATCGAAAACATCATAGAAGATGCATGTGAACTCCGTTTTCGATGAACTCGAGCTTGTCATCAAGATGACCATAAGCTCTAAGACTCAGAAAGAGAACCAGCAAATATGCCCTAGAGGCAATAATAAAGTTATTATTTATTTCCTTATATCATGATAAATGTTTATTATTCATGCTAGAATTGTATTAACCAGAAACTTAGTACATATGTGAATACATAGACAAAACAAAGTGTCCCTAGTATGCCTCTACTAGACTAGCTCATTGATCAAAGATGGTTATGTTTCCTAACCATAGACATGAGTTGTCATTTGATCATCGGTGTCACATCATTAGGAGAATGATGTGATGGACTAGACCCATCCGTTAGCTTAGCGCTATGATCGTTTAGTTTTACTGATATTGCTTTCTTCATGACTTATACATGTTCCTATGACTATGAGATTATGCAACTCCCGTATACCGTAGGAACACCTTGTGTGCTATCAAACATCACAACGTAACTGGGTGATTATAAATATGCTCTACAGGTGTCTCCGAAGGTGTTCGTGGTGTTGGCATAGATCAAGAATAGGATTTGTCACTCTGAGTGTCAGAGAGGTATCTCTGGGCCCTCTCGGTAATACACATCATAATAAGCCTTGCAAGCAAATGACTAATGAGTTAGTCATGAGATGATGTATTACGGAAGGAGTAAAGAGACTTGCCGGTAACAAGATTAACTAGGTATGGTGATACCGACGATCGAATCTCGGGAAAGTAACATACCGATGACAAAGGGAACAACGTATGTTGTTATGCGGTTTGACCGATAAAGATCTTCGTAGAATATGTAGGAGACAATATGAGCATCCAGGTTCCACTATTGTTTATTGGCCGGAGATGAGTCTCGGTCATGTCTACATAGTTCTCGAACCCGTAGGGTCCGCACGCTTAACGTTTGATGATGATTGGTATTATGAGTTTATGTGTTTTGATGTACCGAAGGTAGTTCGGAGTCCCAGATGAGATCACGGACTTGACGAGGAGTCTCGAAATGGTCAAGACATAAAGATCGATATAGTGGACGACTATATTCGAACATCGGAAAGGTTCTGAGTGATTCGGGTACTTTTCGGAGTACCGGAGAGTTATGGGAATTTGCCGGGGAGTATATGGGCCTTATTGGGCTTTAGGGGAAAGAGAGAAGAGGAAGGCTGCGCCCCCCCAAGGCCTAGTCCGAACTGGACTAAGGGGAGGGGTTGCGCCCCCTCCTTCCTTCTCTTCTCTTTTCCCTTTCCTTCTCTACTACCCCTACTACTTGGAAGGGCTCCTAGTTCTACTAGGAAAGGGGGAATCCTACTCCCGGTGGGAGTAGGACTCCCCTAGGGCGCGCCATAGAGAGGGCCAGCCCTCCCCCTCCTCCACTCCTTTATATACGGGGGTAGAGGCACCCCATAGACACACAAGTTGATTTGTTGATCTCTCCCAACCGTGTGCGGTGCCCCCCTCCACGGAAACACACCTCGGTCATATCGTTGCAGCGCTTAGGCGAAGCTCTGCGACGGTAACTTCATCATCTTCGTCACCACGCCGTCGTGCTGACGAAACTCTCCCGTGAAGCTCAACTGGATCAAGAGCTCGTGGGACGTCATCAAGCTGAACGTGTGCTGAACGCGGAGGTGTTGTACGTACGGTGCTTGATCGGTTGGATCGCGAAGAAGTTCGACTACATCAACCGCGTCACTAGACGCTTCCGCTTTCAGTCTACGAGGGTACGTAGACACACTCTCCCCTCTCGTTGCTATGCATCTGGTAGATAGATCTTGCGTGATAGTAGGAAAAAATTTAAATACTATGTTCCCCAACAGTGGTATCATGAGCCAGGTCTATGCGTAGATGATATGCACATTAGAACACAATGAGTTGTGGGCGATAATAGTCATACTGCTTACCAGCATGTCATACTTTGGTTCAGCGGTATTCTGAGATGAAGCGGCCCGGACCGACATTACGCGTACGCTTACGCGAGACTGGTTTCACCGTTATGAGCACTCGTTACTTAAAGGTGACTGGCGGGTGTCTGTCTCTCTCAATTTAGCTCAATCGAGTGTGCCTATGCCCGGTCCTTGTGAAGGTTAAAACAGCACATACTTGACAAAAAATTGTTGTAGTTTTTGTATGTGTAGGTAAGAACGGTTCTTGCTAAGCCCGTAGCAGCCATGTAAAACTTGCAACAACAAAGTAGAGGACATCTAACTTGTTTTTGCAGGGCATGTTGTGATGTGATATGGTCAAGACATGATGAGTTATACGTTGTTGTATGAGATGATCATGTTTTGTAAAGTTATCGGCAACTGGCAGGAGCCATATGGTTGTCGCTTTATCGTATGAAATACAGTTTCCATGTAATTGCTTTACTTTATCACTAAGCGGTAGCAATAGTCGTAGAAGCAATAGTTGGCGAGACGACAACGATGCTACGATGGAGATCAAGGTGTCGCGCCGGTGACGATGGTGATCATGACGGTGCTTTGGAGATGGAGATCAAAGGCATAAGATGATGATGGCCATATCATATCACTTATATTGATTGCATGTGAGGTTTATCTTTTATGCATCTTATTTTGCTTAGAACGGCGGTAGCATTATAAGATGATCTCTCACTAAATTTCAAGGTATAAGTGTTCTCCTTGAGTATGCACCATTGTGAAAGTTCGTCGTGCCGAGACACCACGTGGTGATCGGGTGTGATAAGCTCTACGTTCACATACAACGGGTGTAAGCCAGTTTTGCACACGCAGAATACTCGGGTTAAACTTGACGAGCCTAGCATATGCAGATATGGCCTCGGAACACTGGAGACCGAAAGGTCGAGCGTGAATCATATAGTAGATATGATCAACATAAGATGTTCACCATTGAAAACTACTCCATCTCACGTGATGATCGGACATGGTTTAGTTGATACGGATCACGTGATCACTTAGATGATTAGAGAGATGTCTATCTAAGTGGGAGTTCTTAAGTAATTTGATTAATTGAACTTTAATTTATCATGAACTTAGTCCAGGTAGTATTAGCAAATCTATGTTGTAGATCAATAGCTCGCGATGTAGCTCCCTGTTTGTTTCTTTATGTTCCTAGAGATATATAAGTTGAAAGATGTTAGTAGCAATGATGCGGACTAGGTCCGTGATCTGAGGATTATCCTCATTGCTGCACAGAAGTACTATGTCCTTGATGCACCGCTAGGTGACGAACCTATTGCAGGAGCAGATGCAGACGTTATGAACGTTTGACAAGCTCGGTATGATGACTACTTGATAGTTTAGTGCGCCATGCTTTACGGCTTATAACCGGGACTTCAGAAACGTTTTGAACGCAACGGAGCATATGAGATGTTCCAAGAGTTGAAATTAGTATTTCATACTCATGCCTGTGTCAAGAGGTATGAGACCTCTGACAGTACTTTGCCTACAAGATGGAGGAGAATAGCTCAACCAATGAGCATGTGCTCAGATTGTCTGGGTACTACAATTGCTTGAATCAAGTGGGAGTTAATCTTCCAGATAAGATAGTAATTAACAAAGTTCTCTAGTCACTATCACCAAGTTAGTAGAACTTCATGATGAACTATAATACGCAAGGGATGACGAAAGTAATTCCCGAGCTCTTCGCAATACTGAAATCGATGAAGGTAGAAATCAAGAAATAACATCAAGTGTTGATGGTTAACAGGACCACTTATTTCAAGTAAAGGGGCAAAGGGATAGAAGGGGAACTTCAAGAAGAATGACAAGCAAGTTGTCACTCCAGTGAAGAAACCTAAAGCTAAACTCAAGCCTAAAACTAAGTGCTTCTACTGCAAAGGAAATGGTCACTCGATGTAGAACTGCCCTAGATACTTGGCGGATAAGAAGGATGGCAAAGTGAACAAAGATATATTTGATATACAGGTTATTGATGTGTACTTTACTAGTGTTCATATCAACCCTTGGGTATTTGATACCGGTTCAGTTGCTAAAATTAGTAACTCAAAACAAGAGTTGCAAATGAACATAGACTAGTTACAGGTGAAGTAACGATGTGTGTTGGAAGTGGTTCCAAGATTGATATGATCATCATCGCACACTCCCTATACTTTCGGGATTAGTGTAGAACCTAAATAAATGTTATTTGGCATTTGCATTGAGCATGAATATGATTTCATCATGTTTGTTGCAATATGGCTATTCATTTAAAGTCATGGAATAATTGTTATTCTATTTACATGAATAAAGCCTTCGATGGTCATACACCCAATGAAAATAGTTTGTTGGATCTCGATCGTAGTGGTACACATATTCATAATATTGAAGCCAAAAGATGCCAGGTTAATAACGATAGTGCAACTTATTTGTGGCACTGCCGTTTAGGTCATATTGGTGTAAAGCGCATGAAGAAACTCCATAGTGATGTACTTTTGGAATCACTTGATTATGAATCACTTGGTGCTTGCGAACCACGCCTCATGGGCAAGATGACTAAAACTCCGTTCTCCGGAACAATGGAGCGAGCAACTGATTTATTGGAAATCATACATACTAATGTATGTGGACCGATTAGTGTTAAGGCTCGCGGCGAGTATCATTATTTTTTGAACTTCACTGATGATTTGAGCAGATATGGGTATATCTACTTGATGAAACACAAGTCTGTCGGTGTACTAGAGTAGGGGTACCCTAGTACCCAAGTCCCGCGGCAAGGCTTGCCGGGCGACCGCCAAGGTCCTCTGTGGTTACTTTGGAGCCATTCAAGAACAAAGTATTCAAGCCAAGGAGACAAGTCCCCGGCGAGAGGAGCTTGCCGGGAAGGCCACTCAAGGCACAAGACCCCGGCGAGAGGCGCTTGCCGGGAAGGCCAACCAAGGCATCTCAAGGAACTTGCCGCAACGCGCCACGCGTCCCGGCAAGGCCCGGTGAGCGACAAGCTCCCGGACGCGACAAGACAACGGCCGCGGCAAGGCACTTGCCGCGACAAGCGACCACTCTGTACCCACGCTCCAGCGCATCCACCAACGTGTCGCTTTGGGACCCTTCCAGGCGTACGTGGCGGGAAGCTGTGCAGCCAGCGGTGCGCGGTGGCAAGCGGCGCTGATAAGTTTGCCATCATGGCGAACGGTGGCGCCCCTGACGGTCCCTTTTTGCACTGTTTGGGCGACGCAGACAGGCATTTAATGCCCTTGTCCCCTGCCATAAGGGTTAGGTGCGATACACTGTACAGGTAGTTGTACCAACTACAACACCTTTCCATTTTTACCCTCATCTGCGTTGCCACCTGTCGGTGACCCCTTGAGCATATAAAAGGAGGCCCATGCGCAACGTAGAGGGGGACGGATTCACTCACGCTCGGTCTCATTAGCTGCTGGTGTGTACTGTAGCATTCAGCGCTCCCGAGCAAGAACTCAATACAAACCACAAAGCAGGAGTTGGGTTTTACGCATTCGTGCGGCCCAAACCTGGGTAAACTGCTCGTGTGCTTGGCCTCGATCTGCTCTTCGTACGATCCCCGCCCCCCGCCGAACCGAAAGGGGTCGGTCCGCCGGTCCCATAGGTGTTCGTGGATCAGTTTCCCCGACATCTTTGGCGCGCCAGGTAGGGGGTGCGTCGAGGTTGTGTGAACCTGATCCGGCGTTCACACAAGCTAGATCTTCATCATCTTCATCGATATGCCGCCGAAGAAGAAGGCTTCGGAGGCAGCTGGTCCGTCCGCGTCGATCCCACCACCGCCGGAGCCAACGGCTGGTGGGGTAGACGCCGGCAGGAGAACGGACGTCGACGAGGGAGGTCACGGTGCCGCCAAGTCCAAGGACAAAGCTACGCTGCCCATCGGCGGCGTAGTCGACTCCCACAATGACCGGTTGCACTCCAAGACCTCGGCATCCATGCATGCGCCGCGCCCATCTCAGGAGGCGCGGGACCGGCAGCGTCATGGTACTCACGGTACCATACGTTTGCTGGACCAAGATCGAGCTGGTGGATCCCGGGATGCTCAAGACCAGCATGCACGCCAGCATGCCGGCACGAGCAAGGCACGGTCGCCTGGACGGGATACTGTCAGGACCCCGATCCTAAGTCACACCGATCTAGCTGTAACACGTCATATCACTTTGCGGCCTCACGCACGGTAACCCCACGGGTGCCACCTTACCTGGCCCGGGACCGTTTGCGCATTTTGGCACACGTATATGACAGTGTCGCTAGCATCCATATGACAGAGAACCCGGGCCGACATGGCTAGTTATAAACCAAAAGTGGCACTAAATTACAGAGACAGGCATCCATGACCCAGCAACGAACGTGTCGGTCATCAACGTATGAACCCAAGTCGTAGCAAGCTACATGGACTTAAAGGAACAACGCGTGACATTTCCCCTAAGGGACAGACACAGGAACGAAGAAGGACACATGCCGGCCAGCCTACGTGTTCCGAGCAGTAGCAAGCTACCAGGGCTCATTGGAATCACTAGGAGGCATTTCCCTGTAAGATAGGCTACCAAAGGAAAACAACTAGGTGTCAGATCCCACACATACCAAGCATTTCAATCATACACGCAATATGCTCAATATGTGCAAATACAACATTGCATCACAACAGAACTCTATGACTCAAAGTACTTTATTTAAAAGGCTCCAAGATCCATACATAACATATTCATACAGGTAGGGGTCACATGACCCAACACTCAAGTCATACAGTCATACAAGCACAAGCGGAAGCTACATGTCTGAGTACAGACAACTTAGAAAATAAAACATGCTTGGTGTAGCCTGACTATCTACAAGGCCCTTCACAAGCTCCAGATCACCGTCTGGGTGTCAAGCTACTCGTCGACGTCAACGTCTATGTAGAACCCATCAGCAGGGGCAGGGTTCTCCTCTGCAACAGTTATTAAGCAAACATGAGTACAAAGGTACTCAGCAAGTCTTACCACAGAACCTATCATACATGCAACATTATCAAAGGGGGTAGTGGAGTTTATAGCAGAATGCCAGCTTTGACCTTGGCTAACCTATACTACAACTCTTAACGGATTGCAAGATGTTATAACGAACACGAGTCCTCTACTCACCACATCAATACACTACCGAGGATCCTCTTCCGTCATCCTACGGAAGGGCCATCCACGGCACTCACGCTTATCTTGAGGCTTTTAGTAGTAACCATCAACTTGTCTATGAACTGTAAGAGCAACCAAGTAGTTCGTACCGCGAACAACGGCTATTCGAATAGTTTGATAACCCTGCAGGGGTGTACCTCTTCACACACGCTTCCACCACTTATCGCCGTTTACTCGGCGTGTACTCGGCAACCTTCAAGCGGAAGCCCAGCGAGGGTGTCGGCCACGACCTGACTAACTACTCAAGTCTCTCGTCCAGGTTTATCGCCTATTTGGGTTCCATCCGTGGGGAGATCCGGCCGGGGTGTCGCTCACGGCCCCAAACGATGTGTACAGGGTTCCCGAGTCACCAAACGGGCAACCGGTACACCGTGCCACGTACCTATCGCATCACAACCCACCCCGAGGGTCAGCGTTGTGCACGACCTCCAGTAAGCTATAAACACCAGAAACTAATTGCAACTCCTGGACAGAGATCAAGGGTAATTAATAAGCCGAGAGGGTCAATTAAGGATCCCAATGCGTGGTAGTAGCTGTGACTTGAACCACACATACAGATCTCGGGTCCTATGGACGATTCCAATGAAACAACCCACCATGTACTCCTACATGGCCTTTCATCGATACCTTTACCAAGCGTATTCCACACTTCCTTCTCTTTATCGGTAAGATCATTTCACTCTGATCCATCACCCAGATGAACCAGACCAGACACAACTCTAAGCATAGCAGGCAACATGAGTAAATAGCATGGTGGATCACACATCACATGGCTCAAACAACTCCTACACATGCTAGTGGGTTTCAACTATTTACTGTGGCAATGACAGGTCATGCAAGGGAATAGGGTTCAACTACCGCAGCAAGTAGCAGTTCACGCGCTGTTGACTTAATGCATAAAAAGAGAGCAGGAGCGAGAAGATTGGGTTTGTATCGGAATGATCAATGATTGCTTGCCTGACAAGGTAGTTGTCGGGTACTGCACTTCAACTGGATACGCGGCAGTATCCTCGGGAGCAGGACCTAATACAGGGAATTCCGATGATACAATCATTAACAAACAAATGCAACAATATGATGCATGTTTATGACATGGCAAGATGCATGTGTGTTGGCTAATGCAACTAAAACCAGAAGGGTTTGAACCTATTTGAATCAAGGATTCAAATTGAAGTTCAAACTATTATTTGAATAAGTGCATTATCATGTTTTTGATGTATACAGCAAGTTAACTTGTTCAAACATGCATGAAACCAGTGCCATTAGAAAGATTGGATTTTTCTGATCATTTTTCATATATAAATCTTTTCCATCTGAGCTATGGTTGATTTTATATGATTTTTAGAAGTTTTGGGTATTTTCTGGAATTTCCTGAATTATTATTAAACCTAAAAATCCCAGAAAAACCTTTACTGCGTCAGCATGACATCATGCTGACATCAGGCAGTCAACAGGGCCAGTCCAGGTCAAACCTGACCAGTGGGTCCCTCATGTCAGTGTCACAGCTAATTAACTGAGTTAATTAGAGTTAAACTAGAACTAATTAGCTGTCAGTGGGGCCAGGGCCCACGTGTCAGTGACTAAACTAATTAACTAATTAAATTAAATTAACACCTAAACTAGTTTTGACTTGCGGGCAGGGCCCACATGTCATTGACCCAGGGGGTCAAACCCGTGGTCAAAACAGGTCCAACTCGCCGGCGTTTAGCCGCCGGCGAGGCCAAACGCGGCGGCGCGCTTCGGAAAACGCCTACAGTGCACGGTTCGAGCTGCGGTTGGGTGCGTTGGATAGCCCTTGCTGTTGCGCGTCGGATGGTGGTGGTCGCCGGACCTGGGGTGGCCGGAGACGACGGCAACGAGCTCGACGGCGGCGACCGGCGTCGGGCGTGTGTGGAGAAACGGCTGCAGGGGCCTAGGCGATGCGTGCGTAGCACCGTTCGCACCTACGTGCTGCGGTGGGTAAGTTGGACGGGTGCCAGTGACCAAATGGTCACCGGAGCATCACCCGCGGCGAGCACGGCGGCGGTGCGTGCGGTTGAGCTTCGTGCAGTGTGTTACAGAGCAAAAGGGAGCCAACGGAGAGGGGGAGGAGGTAGCTAGGCTCACGGGGGTTGCGGCAAGCACCGGAGCGAGCTCGGGGGTGGTCGGAGCTGAGCAGAACGGCGAGGGGCATCTCCGCGGCCGGAGTTGGGGAAGAAGAGGTCGGGGGCGTCTCCAGGGCGGGCGAGCGCTCGGGGCTCGGCCTGTTCGAAGCAGTCGAGGACGGCGGAGACGATGGACACCAGGGCGGAGCTCAGGGACGACGGTGGACGCGGCTTCTACGACGGTGGGATCACGGCGGCGTCGGCCATGGCGCGGGGAGAGCGGAGGAGAGGAACTGGGGGAGGTGGAGGTGTCTGCGGGGTCGAGGAGAACATGGAGGGTCGAACCATCCCTCCAGGACGGCGAGGGGGTGAAGCAAGGCGGCGGGCAGCTGCGTGGCGCGCGGCGCGGTCGCCGTCGAGCACCTGCCTGCCTGCCTGGCCGAGCCAAGCAGCTCGCTGGAGCGGCAGCTGGGCTGGGCCGGCAGGTGGGCCGGGTAGGCGCCAGGTAAGCTTCTCTCTCTCCCTTTTTTCTATTTTCTTTTTTGTTTCATTTCTTTTGCAACTTTGTTTAATTAAATAAAATGCCAAAGCATTTTTGTAACTCATAACACTTGTCATACCTGCTGTATATAATATGAACAGTAGGAAACATTATAGTTTATGATTATTTGAGCATTTAAAATATTTTGTAGCATTTAAATGCCCAAATTCAAATACCATATGATTTAATCCAAAGCCCTAGATTGTCCTAGAAAATTGTGCACCATTTTTGGCAGAGGTTTAAGACCAAGGCAGAAATGATGAACATTTTGAAGGGCATTTTGGGTACATTGGAAAATATTTTAGCAAACCCTAGTTGTTAGGGGAGGGGTGCTGGGGTTTCTGTTAATCCCATTTCAAGTTTCTTTGAAAGTAAACATGATGCACACTCTAGTTAGGTCCTAATGCAAGTGCTAGCTAGGGATGTGACAACTCACCCCCACTTAAAAGAATCGCGTCCCGAGATTCAAGTTCCTCCGGAAAGAGGGTGGGGTACTCAAGTCGAAGACGATCCTCCCTTTCCCAAGTAGCTTCACTCTCGGAATGATGTGACCATTGAACCTTGAGAAACTTGATATTGTGGCGTCGAGTGGTACGCTCAGTTTGATCAAGAATACGAACAGGGTATTCTCGATATGTGAGATTGTCTTGGGGATCAAGCGTTTCGTGGTCCACTCCGCGGATAGGATCCGAGAAGCAACGCCTGAGTTGAGAAACGTGGAAAACATCATGAACTCTGGAGAGGTGCAGAGGTAGTTCCAATTGGTAGGCAACTTCTCCTCGTTTGGCAAGAATGCGAAAAGGACCGATGTAACGAGGGGCCAATTTGCCTTTGATACCGAAGCGATGGGTTCCCTTAAGAGGAGTAACCCGAAGGTAAGCCTTATCGCCGACTTCAAAAGTCACAGCCTTATGATGACTATCATATTGGCTCTTTTGGCGAGACTGGGCTGTTTTCAATCTCTCACGAACGATGCGAACTTGTTCCTCTGCTTCCTGGATCATATCCGGGCCAAAGAATTGTCTTTCCCCGGTCTCTGACCAGTTAAGAGGTGTTCGACACCTTCGTCCATATAGAACTTCGAAGGGAGCTTTACCCAAGCTGGCTTGATAACTATTGTTATAAGCGAATTCGGCAAATGGAAGACACTTTTCCCATTCCATACCGAAAGAAATGACAGAGGCTCGAAGCATGTCTTCCAGAATTTGATTGACTCGTTCCACTTGACCACTTGACTGCGGATGGAAGGCAGTACTGAAAGAGAGATGAGTTCCCATAGCATTCTGGAAACTTTCCCAAAATCGGGAAGTGAAAAGACTTCCACGGTCTGAGTTAATCTCCAACGGTACACCATGAAGTGATACTATTCGAGAGATATATAAGTCTGCTAGCTGGCTAGCGGTAATACTCTCCCGAACAGGCAGGAAATGAGCTACTTTAGAGAGGCGGTCAATAACGACGAAGATAGCATTATTCCCTTTCCTGGACCTGGGAAACCCGGTAATGAAGTCCATACCGACTTTATCCCATTTCCATTCAGGAATAGCTAGAGGTTGAAGGGTGCCAGCAGGCCGTTGATGCTCTGCTTTGACTCAACGACAAACGTCGCAGTTAGCAATGAACTGAGTGATTTCTCTCTTCATCCTAGTCCACCAGAATCTTTGACGTAGGTCTTGATACATTTTGGTACTACCGGGATGAATCGTGAGAGGAGATTCATGAGCCTCCTTAAGAATCATCTGTCATAGTTGTGGTTTCTTGGGTACCACCAAGCGGTTCTCGAAGTACACTACACCTCGATCATCCATAGAGAAGCTTCTAGCAACTCCGCTAGCAATGTTCTCCTTGATCCGAGATATGCCTTTATCATACCGCTGGGCAACTATGATTTGATCCATAAGGGTAGGTTTCGCCACCAAGGTGGAAAGGAATCCTCGAGGAACAATGTGAAGGTTAAGCTTACGAAATTCCTCGTGGTGAAGTGGTTGACTTTGTTGTAACATTAAATTGTTACAATATGACTTAAGACTTAGTGCATCAGCCATGACATTGGCCTTTCCAGGAGTGTAAGTGATTCCTAAGTCGTAGTCAGTGAGCAACTCAACCCAACGTCTTTGCCTGAGATTTAGATCCGGTTGAGTGAAAATATACTTCAAACTTTGGTGATCAGTGAAGATTTCACAGCGATTACCAAGGAGGTAATGTCGCCATGTTTTGAGTGCATGGACTACAGCTGCAAGCTCTAGATCATGAGTAGGATAGTTATCCTCATGTGGACGCAACTGTCAGGATGCGTATGCAATCACTTGACGATCTTGCATGAGAATGCAACCTAGTCCTTGTCGCGAGGCGTCGCAATAGATTATAAAATCCTTGGAAAAGTCTGGTGGTACCAGTACAGGTGCAGATGTCAGGCGTCTTTTCAGTTCCTGAAAACTGGACTCGCACTGTGGGGTCCACTCAAACTTTTTATCTTTCTTGAGGAGTTCGGTTAGAGGTTTAGCAACCTTGGAGAAGTTCTCGACGAAACGTCGGCAATAGCTCGCTAAGCCAAGAAAACTCCTAATTTGCTTGACCGATTCAAGGGGAGTCCAATCAAGGACGGCTTGAACTCGCTCGGGATTGACAGCAATACCCTTGCCAGAGATCACATGACCTAGATAGGTTACTTCTGGCAACCAAAATTCACATTTAGAGAATTTGGCATAAAGGCGGTGCTCTCGAAGCTTCGTCAATACCAGCCTTAAATGCTCGGCATGATCTTCCTTGTTCTTGGAGAAAATGAGTATATCATCGAGGTATACCACGACGAATTTATCCAAATACTCCATGAATATAGAATTCATTAACCGAGAAAAGGTAGCTGGGGCATTGGTTAATCCGAAGGACATGACGGTGTACTCATATTGGCCATAACGAGTAACGAAAGACGTTTTAGGAATGTCCCCGTTCTTGATTTTGATTTGATGGTAGCCCAACCTCAAATCCATCTTAGAGAAGACTGAGGATCCAGCGAGGTGATCATACAGGTCGTTGATCCTGGGAAGCGGATACTTATTCTTTAAGGTGACCAGATTGACAGGTCGGTAATCTACAACCATCCGCTCCGTTCCATCCTTCTTCTTGACGAAGAGGACGGGGCAAGCCCAAGGGGAAGAACTAGGACGGATGAAACCCTTTTGCAAGGACTCATCGAGTTGTTTCTTTAGCTCAGCTAATTCTAGTGGTGCCATCTTATAAGGTCTCCTAGAGATTGGGACAGTTCCAGGGATAAGATCTATCACGAACTCGACATCTCTGTCAGGTGGAACTCCTGGCAGTTCTTCTAGAAAAAACATTCGGAAAGTCACGGACTACCGGGATATCTTCGAGTTCTGGTAGAGGGCTAGCATTAAGAGAGTAGAGCTGACGTTCAGCCATTCGAGTCAAGACATTGACTATCTTGCCGGATGGATGTGTAAGTTGAACGGTCCTAGTAAAGCAATCAATTTTGGCGTAATGGGTTGTCATCCAATCCATACCCAAAATGATATTTATGTCCGAGGACTTGAGAGCGATTAAAGATGCAAGGAAAACAAGTCTATCGACAAGGATTTCATTTCCATGGCTTACCCTAGAGGTTTGCCACTTTGAACCAGGAGTTTGAATAACCATGGAAGTAGGCATGTCACAAATGTTTTGCAATCGAGCATAGCTCTCAGATATGAACGAATGGGATGCTCCAGTATCGAAAAGAACAGATTCCGGATGGCAGTTTACGAGAAGCGTACCAAGGACGACGTTAGGATCCTCATAAGCTTCTTCGGCAGAAACATAGTTGACATGACCACGTGCAGTGGGGATTGGCTTGACATAGTTCACCTTGCCGGTTGGCTTACCACGGCCAACGGGTTTTCCTGGCTGATTCTGGGGACAATCACGCATGTAGTGTCCCGGTTCTCCACACTTGAAACATGTCACAGTGGTGGTGGGTGGAACGAAGTTGGAGGGTGGACCTCCATAGGTCTTAGCAGGTGCAAACTGTTGAGTTGGGCGAGGCGCCTCATAGGATGGCCTCGGTGTATACTTGGGTGGCAGAGCAGTGTTAGGAACCCACACACGGCGCTTATGAGAGCCAGAGCCGGATGAGGAACCAAGGTCTCGAGTATGCTTGCGGGTGGCCTCGAAGACGGTCTGGCCTGTCTCAGCACTGATAGCCTTGTTAACCAACTTCTGGAAGGAAGTGCACTCGTGCAGACGTAGATCTCGACGAAGTTCAGGGCTGAGTCCCTTGCGGAACCTCGCCTGTTTCTTGGCATCGGTGGATACTTCCTCAGGTGCATAGCGTGCCAGATTACCAAACTCACGACTATAGCCATCCACAGTTAAACGGCCCTGGGTGAAATTGCAGAATTCCTCCCGCTTGCGATCCATGAGACCTTCCGGAATGTGATGTTCACGGAATGCCTCACTGAACTAAACCCAGGTAGTGACTTGGCCAGCAAGGCGCATAGCTTCAAAGTTTTCCCACCAAAGACTGGCAGGGCCCTCAAGATGATAGGCGGCGTAGATAACCTTGTCAGCTTCGGCCACACGGGCAGAGTGTAGCTTGTGGGTGATACTACGTAGCCAGTCATCAGCATCCAGAGGTTCAGTGGAGTGATGGAACTTTGGTGGACACATCTTGATAAAATCGTGGATTGACACCACGTCATTCCTCTGACGGAACCCAGTGTTCTGCTCTATGCGTTCCAGCAGATGGTTGGTCTCTCTCTTGTTCCGTTCTGCTTCAAGCATAACTTCCGCCAAAGAGGGTGGCTGGGGCAGATTCCCATCTCTAGCCCCACTAGCCTCACCCTGCTCCTGAGCAGCAGGAGTGTTGCGAGTGTTGACCATCCTAGGAAAACAAAACAACGGTTTAGACAAGGATGGCAAAATTTGACATAGAAGTGCAGAATGTAATGGATGACACAGAATGCAGAGATGTTCATCCGTACGACATGGTAATATAGGAACTGCTATATATACACCAGTGGTCATACACACCATACAAAGTTTAGTACAAGCCAAGGCTAAAGTACAACTGCGGTGAAAGACGATACATCCCATCAGAGGCATTCCAAGCTCCTATACATTATTTAACTACACCTCCGAAATTCAGTACACACTAAGTCATATTCCACAAGACGCGCAGGACTATGGAAATACAACTACTACAATACTACTACTACCACGGACTAGCTCAGACATTCGCGTAGTAATCCTCGTAAAGATTACCACCGTAGCCTGGAAGTGGCACAAACGGATCTTGGAACTCGCGAGCACTCGAAGGCTATGGACCATAGGGGCATGGGTGTGGTCTTGGTCCCGATGCTGGTGGTAACCGACGCCCACGTGGAGGTGTAATACCCCCAACGTCACGCCAATCCATGCGATCAGGCAGACGAGTCCGCACAGGATACAAATCCCGCATGTCCAGATATCCGGCGTGCACAGCAGGTGCAAGCCGTGTCAAAGTAGTCCAGTGAGCAGCTCGAGTGTTATACAGCTCCATTCGGAGGGCACGGACCTCACGGTCCCTATCCTCCAACATCTGAACAGTAGTCTGAAGCAGTGGCTCTTCATGAGCAGCATCAGTATACAGACCAGTGTAGTAGCCTTCCTCTCCGGGGAGTGAGGCTGGCATGTAACAGAACTCAGTGTTCAGCAACAGGGCATGCCTAGCACGGAGAATGGTCATCATCGAATAAGCGGCATCCTGCACTGCCATCTCGATGGTAATCCCGAGTCCATAAGACCAATGGATGGGATCATTAGCTCCGGGATATGAGGGGTATATCCGGACTGTGTAGAAATACTGACTTTGATTGAAATCCCGGTACTGTTCCTCCACAGTGTATTCAGGATACCAGCGATAACCGGTCTCAGTCATCCCACGAACTAGCATGGCCGTGTGACCGGGCACATTAATGCACCGAGTCAAACGAACCACTTGGTGAGGGATACGGCCAGACATCTGAAACACGAAATAATGCAAAGGCATTAGTGTTTCTGGAAGAAATCGGGCAGCATAACAACTGTAAATGCTCAAACAAAGATTTGAGACATCATACAAATGATAGAATAGCCACTCAATAATTCCATATCAAGGTTCCGTTTCAACAATCATCATACTAAAAGGATAGAAACTGAACTAAGGCTTGAAACCAACAATCCTAAGAGTCTACGGATTAGTAACACGTGAACCTAGTAAGGATAAGAGGCCTAGTCCTAATCCCCGTAGAAAGAATAGACTGACTCAGATCAGAAGACATAAGGTAAAGGAGTAAAAAGAGCCTTACGTTCCCTTCCACAATCAATTCCCCTACATATAACTAAGAATTTTTCTAGACTCAACATCGACCAGTTTGGCTTGAGAAACCTACAGGCGGTCCAGCTCTGATACCAACGCTGTCAGGACCCCGATCCTAAGTCACACCGATCTAGCTGTAACACATCATATCATTTTGCGGCCTCACGCACGGTAACCCCACGGGTGCCACCTTACCTGGCCCAGGACCGTTTGCGCATTTTGGCACACGTATATGACAGTGTCGCTAGCATCCATATGACAGAGAACCCGGGCCGACATGGCTAGTTATAAACCAAAAGTGGCACTAAATTACAAAGACAGGCATCCATGACCCAGCAACGAACGTGTCGGTCATCAACGTATGAACCCAAGTCATAGCAAGCTACATGGACTTAAAGGAACAACGCGTGACATTTCCCCTAAGGGACAGACACAGGAACGAAGAAGGACACATGCCGGCCAGCCTACGTGTTCCGAGCAGTAGCAAGCTACCAGGGCTCATTGGAATCACTAGGAGGCATTTCCCTGTAAGATAGGCTACCAAAGGAAAACAACTAGGTGTCGGATCCCACACATACCAAGCATTTCAATCATACACGCAATATGCTCAATATGTGCAAATACAACATTGCATCACAACAGAACTCTATGACTCAAAGTACTTTATTTAAAAGGCTCCAAGAGCCATACATAACATATTCATACAGGTAGGGGTCACATGACCCAACACTCAAGTCATACAATCATACAAGCACAAGCGGAAGCTACATGTCTGAGTACAGACAACTTAGAAAATAAAACAGGCTTGGTGTAGCCTGACTATCTACAAGGCCCTTCACAAGCTCCAGATCACCGTCTGGGTGTCAAGCTACTCGTCGACGTCAACGTCTATGTAGAACCCATCAGCAGGGGCAGGGTTCTCCTCTGCAACAGTTATTAAGCAAACATGAGTACAGAGGTACTCAGCAAGTCTTACCACAGAACCTATCATACATGCAACATTATCAAAGGGGGTAGTGGAGTTTATAGCAGAATGCCAGCTTTGATCTTGGCTAACCTATACTACAACTCTTAACGGATTGCAAGATGTTATAACGAACACGAGTCCTCTACTCACCACATCAATACACTACCGAGGATCCTCTTCCGTCATCCTACGGAAGGGCCATCCACGGCACTCACGCTTATCTTGAGGCTTTTAGTAGTAACCATCAACTTGTCTATGAACTATAAGAGCAACCAAGTAGTTCGTACCTCGAACAACGGCTATTCGAATAGTTTGATAACCCTGCAGGGGTGTACCTCTTCACACACGCTTCCACCACTTATCGCCGTTTACTCGGCGTGTACTCGGCAACCTTCAAGCGGAAGCCCAGCGAGGGTGTCGGCCACGACCTGACTAACTACTCAAGTCTCTCGTCCAGGTTTATCGCCTATTTGGGTTCCATCCGTGGGGAGATCTGGCCGGGGTGTCGCTCACGGCCCCAAACGATGTGTACAGGGTTCCCGAGTCACCAAACGGGCAACCGGTACACCGTGCCACGTACCTGTCGCATCACAACCCACCCCGAGGGTCAGCGTTGTGCATGACCTCCAGTAAGCTATAAACACCAGAAACTAATTGCAACTCCTGGACAGAGATCAAGGGTAATTAATAAGCCGAGAGGGTCAATTAAGGATCCCAATGCGTGGTAGTAGCTGTGACTTGAACCACTCATACAGATCTCGGGTCCTATGGACGATTCCAATGAAACAACCCACCATGTACTCCTACATGGACTTTCATCGATACCTTTACCAAGCGTATTCCACACTTCCTTCTCTTTATCAGTAAGATCATTTCACTCTGATCCATCACCCAGATGAACCAGACCAGACACAACTCTAAGCATAGCAGGCAACATGAGTAAATAGCATGGTGGATCACACATCACATGGCTCAAACAACTCCTACACATGCTAGTGGGTTTCAACTATTTACTGTGGCAATGACAGGTCATGCAAGGGAATAGGGTTCAACTACCGCAGCAAGTAGCAGTTCACGCGCTGTTGCCTTAATGCAGTAAAAGAGAGCAGGAGCGAGAAGATTGGGTTTGTATCGGAATGATCAATGATTGCTTGCCTGACAAGGTAGTTGTCGGGTACTGCTCTTCAACTGGATACGCGGCAGTATCCTCAGGAGCAGGACCTAACACAGGGAATTCCGACGATACAATCATTAACAAACAAATGCAACAATATGATGCATGTTTATGACATGGCAAGATGCATGTGTGTTGGCTAATGCAACTAAAACCAAAAGGGTTTGAACCTATTTGAATCAAGGATTCAAATTGAAGTTCAAACTATTCTTTGAATAAGTGCATTATCATGTTTTTGATGTATACAGCAAGTTAACTTGTTCAAACATGCATGAAACCAGTGCCATTAGAAAGATTGGATTTTTCTGATCATTTTTCATATATAAATCTTTTCCATCTGAGCTATGGTTGATTTTATATGATTTTTAGAAGTTTTGGGTATTTTCTGGAATTTCCTGAATTATTATTAAACCTAAAAATCCCAGAAAAACCTTTACTGCGTCAGCATGACATCATGCTGATGTCAGGCAGTCAACAGGGCCAGTCCAGGTCAAACCTGACCAGTGGGTCCCTCATGTCAGTGTCACAGCTAATTAACTGAGTTAATTAGAGTTAAACTAGAACTAATTAGCTCTCAGTGGGGCCAGGGCCCACGTGTCAGTGACTAAACTAATTAACTAATTAAATTAAATTAACACCTAAACTAGTTTTGACTTGCGGTCAGGGCCCACATGTCATTGACCCAGGGGGTCAAACCCGTGGTCAAAACAGGTCCAACTCGCCGGCGTTTAGCCGCCAGCGAGGCCAAACGCGGCGGCGCGCTTCGAAAACGCCTACGGTGCACGGTTCGAGCTGCGGTTGGGTGCGTTGGATAGCCCTTGCTGTTGCGCGTCGGATGGTGGTGGTCGCCGGACCTGGGGTGGCCGGAGACGACGGCAACGAGCTCGACGGCGGCGACCGGCGTCGGGCGTGTGTGGAGAAACGGCTGCAGGGGCCTAGGCAATGCGTGCGTAGCACCGTTCGCACCTACGTGCTGCGGTGGGTAAGTTGGACGGGTGCCAGTGACCAAATGGTCACCGGAGCATCACCGGCGGCGAGCATGGCGGCGGTGCGTGCGGTTGAGCTTCGTGCAGTGTGTTACAGAGCAAAAGGGAGCCAATGGAGAGGGGGAGGAGGTAGCTAGGCTCACAGGGGTTGCGGCAAGCACCGGAGCGAGCTCGGGGTGGTCGGAGCTGAGCAGAACGGCGAGGGGGATCTCCGCGGCCGGAGTTGGGGAAGAAGAGGTCGGGGGCGTCTCCAGGGCGGGCGAGCGCTCGGGGCTCGGCCTGTTCGAAGCAGTCGAGGACGGCGGAGACGATGGACACCAGGGCGGAGCTCAGGGACGACGGTGGACGCGGCTTCTACGATGGTGCGATCATGGCGGCGTCGGCCATGGCGCGGGGAGAGCGGAGGAGAGGAACTGGGGGGAGGTGGAGGTGTCTGCGGGGTCGAGGAGAACGTGGAGGGTCGAACCATCCCTCCAGGACGGCGAGGGGGTGAAGCAAGGCGGCGGGCAGCTGCGTGGCGCGCGGCGCGGTCGCCGTCGAGCACCTGCCTGCCTGCCTGGCCGAGCCAAGCAGCTCGCTGGAGCGGCAGCTGGGCTGGGCCGGCAGGTGGGCCGGGTAGGCGCCAGGTAAGCTTCTCTCTCTCCCTTTTTTTCTATTTTCTTTTCTGTTTCATTTCTTTTGCAACTTTGTTTAATTAAATAAAATGCCAAAGCATTTTTGTAACTCATAACACTCGTCATACCTGCTGTATATAATATGAACAGTAGGAAACATTATAGTTTATGATTATTTGAGCATTTAAAATATTTTGTAGCATTTAAATGCCCAAATTCAAATACCATATGATTTAATCCAAAGCCCTAGATTGTCCTAGAAAATTGTGCACCATTTTTGGCAGAGGTTTAAGACCAAGGCAGAAATGATGAACATTTTGAAGGGCATTTTGGGTACATTGGAAAATATTTTAGCAAACCCTAGTTGTTAGAGGAGGGGTGCTGGGGTTTCTGTTAATCCCATTTCAAGTTTCTTTGAAAGTAAACATGATGCACACTCTAGTTAGGTCCTAATGCAAGTGCTAGCTATGGATGTGACAGATACTGCTCCTTCTAACATAGTTAGAAGTCCGAGCATATCCCGCTCCTCGCACCGTTCGCCACCGCTACCCGCCACTCCAGCAAAAGCTCTAGCGCGAGCTCAAATGCTCATAGACTTCCCTCCAACGGCAGACAAGATCGACAACTGGAGGGCCACCATTCAGAGTCTCATTGGCTTCGCCAACGGCGACACTCCGCGACAAAACCGGTGGGGGTGCAACCACCGTGCACTCTCCGCCCCGAAGGCCAAGATCGCCGGCTCGCCGGATCCACCTTGATAGCGGCTCCACCGCGTCATCAGATCCACGAGCTCATCGCGATCAGTGCCAAGTTCTACACGAACGACAGCAAGAGGACGCTCGCACTCACATCGAGCGCCGAAGAGAAGTGCGGCGTCAATCAGACCAGCGCGCTGGGCCCGCTGTCGACATGCATGCGCCAGGGGGGACCAGGCGACTTGCCGTACGCGGTAGGTTGTCCCGCGTTTACTCGTGAGCTGCGGCAAGTCCAGTGGCCCAGCATGAAGAATTTCAAGCCAGACGTACCAGAGAAGTACGACGGCAAGACGCATTCGTCGGAGTTCCTCAGCATCTACACCATCGCGGTGCAAGCTGCCGGGGGGCGGGATGACAAGATCCTTGCCAACTACTACCCGCTGGTACTCAAACCCAACGTCAGATCCTGGCTCATGCACTTGCCGGACAACTCCATATCTTCTTCAGCAGACCTATGCCATCAGTTTGTCGGCGCCTTTACAGGCGGCCACAAACCCCATGGCCAAGAGAGTGACCTTCATCTGCTCGCCCAGAAGGAAGGAGAGTCCCTGCGCAAGTATATTCAGAGATTAAGCTGTGTACAGCACAACATCCCAGATGTCCACCCTGCCGCGGTCATCAGCGCGTTCCATCAGAACGTGCGTAACTGCAGGATGCGGGAGGAGATGGCGATGTGTAAGATCAGGGACGTCAGTGAGCTATATGCCCTGGCCGACAAGTGCGCATGTGCTGAGGAGGGGAGGAAACTCCCCGGGGAGGATACAGGAGCAGGAGGATCTGACAGCGAGGATGCTGCCCCGGCAAAGAAAAACCGGCGGCGGAACAACAGGAAGAAGAGAGGCAAAGATGTGCTAGTCGTTGAGCAGGCCGGCAACGAAGGTGGCGCCAAGAAAGCCAAAGCTGGTAGCTCCGGCAAGGAGATTGCCGCTTGCACCACCTGCCAGGCTGTGGCGGCGGCTGACAAGCAGGACGACACCGACAAGCAGTACTGGTTGATCCACCGCACCAAGGGTCATGACCTCCAGAACTGCAAGAGAACGAGCAGCTTGTCGAGTAGCAAAAAGCTGAGTACGAGCGGCGCGACAAGGAGAAGGCCCAAGGAGGTGTCGGAGGATCCGGCAAGAAGAATACCGGCCGGGGAGGACGCCGCGGCAAGGCCAAGCAGCGGCAAGGAGACAGACCTCCCCGCGGCCGCGACAAGGATGAAGATGACGACGACGATGAAGATATGGATGATGTCGAGACCAGTGAGCATGAATTCCAGAAAGCCACAGAAGTCTTGTGCGTTGACGGCGGTGCTTCTCTGCATACTTCACACCACCAACTCAAGCAGTGGGTGCGGGAAGTCAATGCGGCAGAACCACCTGTCGAATCGCGCAAGCTTCTGAAATGGTCCAGCACGCCTATCATCTTTGATATTGAGGACCACCCTGATCGCACAACTGCGGTCGGGTGCTTGCCGATGTTGGTTTCACCAACTATCCGCAACCTCAAGGTCACTAAGATGCTAGTTGACGGCGGGGCCGGCTTGAACCTGATCTCCTCCGCTGTACTCCAGAAACTCCAGATCCCTGACAGCGAGCTTGAAGAGACCGGCACATTCGAAGGAATCAACCCGGGAAGAAGCAAGCCGAAGGGGAAGATCACGTTGCCAGTGACATTTGGCAGCGAGTTGAACTTCAGGACTGAGAGGGTCACTTTTGACGTTGCCGATTTTCCATTGCCTTACAATGGGATATTTGGCCGTCCAGCACTCGCCAAGTTCATGGCAGCCTCCCACTATGCATACAACATGCTAAAGATGCCAGGCCCGATAAGCATCATCTTTGTCCCTGGCGACAAGAAGGACGCTCTTATCTGCGCCGACAAGATCTACCGGGAAGCAGCAGCCGCATCAGATCGCAAGTCACTTGCCGTTGAAGCTCCCGGGGGGAAGAAGAAGACCAAGTCTGGCAAGAGCTCTGATGCCCACTCCGGCAAGCGCACCTCTTCGGAGTGCTGCGCTACCGTCGAGGACGCACCATCGAGCTCCACCGGCAAGTGTAAGAAGACAAAGGCAGCTCCGCCAGAGACCAAGAAGGTGTCCGCCAAGGAGGACGGCACTAGTGGTACCTTCACCATCAGTGCCACACTTGACCCTAAATAGGAAAGCGCGCTCATTGCTTTCCTGTAGGCGAACGTCGACGTGTTTGCATGGCAACCGTCTGACATCCCTGGTGTTCCCAGGAAGGTAATTGAGCACCATCTTGCCGTCTGTCCTCATGCGCGGCCCGTCAAGCAGAAAGTCAGGAAACAAGCAGTGGAGCGCCAAGAATTCATCACAGAGGAGATCAAGAAATTGGAAGCAGCAGGCCTTGTTAGAGGAGTGCTCCATCCTACGTGGTTGGCCAATCCTATAGTCGTGCGCAAGGCAAATGGGAAATGGAGGGTTTGTATCGACTTTACCGATGTCAATAAAGCTTGTCCCAAAGACTCATTTCCCTTGCCGCGCATTGACCAGATTGTCGACTCCACGGCCGGATGTGACTTGCTTTCATTTCTTGACGCATACTCAGGATACCATCAGATCTTCATGACAGAAGAGGATGAGGAGAAGACCGCATTCAACACTCCGTGTGGCATGTACTGTTTCATACGGATGCCTTTCGGTTTAAAGAATGCTAGTTCAACATTTGCAAGAGTAGTCCATACCGCTTTTGAGCCACAAATACACAGAAATGTGGAAGCCTACATGGATGACATAGTGGTCAAGAGCAAGGACAGGGCAACTCTGATTCAAGATTTAGACGAAACCTTTGCAAATCTGCGCAAGATCCAGCTCAAGCTCAACCCCGAGAAGTGTGTGTTTGGAGTCCCTGCCGGCAAGCTTCTCGGGTTCTTCGTGTCTCAGCGGGGAATTGAAGCCAATCCCGACAAGATCAAGGCCATTGAGCAAATTGAAGCACCAAAGCGTGTCAAGGATGTATGGAGACTTGCCAGTTGCATGGCTGCTCTCAGCAGGTTTATCTCTAAGTCTGCTAAGCGCGCCCTGCCGTTTTTAAAAATATTAAAAAAGGCGGGTCCAATGAAATGGACTCCGGAAGCGGAGTGTCACATCCCTAGCTTTTGGTAATGCTCTAGGCTAGCCTCATGCGTGCATCATGTTTAATTTTTGTTAACTTGAAATGGGGTTTGTTCAAACCCTAGCACTTCAAAATTCCAAATAGGTCCAGTCAAAAAAATTGCATTCAATGTTTCCAAAATGTTCCTAATATTTGTTGGATATTTTTGGCAAGGCTTTTGCAGCAAACCAAAAATAATGGACATTTCTGTAGAATATTTTGGGCATGGAAATTAAATTATTATTGTATTTGAATTTGGAACTATATTCATAATATATAGAATATATTTCAAATAACTTTCAAATATTTTATGTGCTTTTGGAAAAGTCCATCTAGCAACATAAAATTGTTCAGAGGAGTTTTTGGGCATTGTTTGAAATTGTTTAAATTTCAAAACAGTGGCTAAACTAAATCAAAACAAAAGAAGAAAATAGAAAACAAAAACAGAAATTTAGAGAGAGAGGAATTACCTGGCTTACCTAGCAGCCCGCCTGGCCCAGCTCCTGTGTGGCCCAGCTGCAGGCCCGGCCCACCAGGGGCAGCGCTGTCTTCCTCCTCCTGCCAGGAGGAGAAGCAGCTGCGTGCCCGGCGCACAGCCGGCTGCGGCCACGTCTCCCGCCACCTCCTGCTTCGTCGAGCCTCCCCGACCCCCCCTAGAGACGCCACGCATGCCCCAAGTCCCTCTCACTCTCCCTCGCCTCGATTTTTCCCCCCGTGGTTCTCTCCCTCGCCGTTCTTCACCTTGGCCGAGCGCCACCGTCGCCGTCGTTGCCGAAGCCGTAACCACCGTGACCTCCTCGCCTCTCCGACGCGCCAGCGAGCTCCGCTACGTCCTTCTCATCCTCTCCAGCAAGTTACGGACGCCGGGAGGCCCTGCTTCACCGTCATCGTGCTCGTCTTCAACCTCTGGCCACCGTCGACCTCGCCGTCGATTCGTCGACTCCGGTACCTCCCCAAGCCTCCTGAGACCCCCGTCGACCCCGCTGTGAGCTCCTCCGCCGTTTCCTCCTGTCCCCGTGGCCTGTAGCTCACCGTAGCCGTCGCCCCCTTCCTTACCGTCGCCGGCCGCCGCTGAGCTCGTCGCCGTCGTAGCCACAGACGCGCAAGCCCGGAACTGAGCGCGTCACCGTGCTCACCGAGCCCCCAGGAGCCCGTAGCACCACTTCGCTCGCTTCCCTGAGCCCCGCAGCACCTACCTCGACGATACCCGAGCTCCGGCCGCCGCCTCGCTCGACGCCGGCGACGATTCCGGCCACCCCAGGACGAACGGCTCGCACCGTTGGATGCGGCCGAGTGCCAGCTTTCCAACGGGACTAAGCGCGCCCGAAACCATCCCCTGTACGCGAAATCCGAACCACTCCAGCGAGACACCGCCGCGGATCGTGGTCGCCGGCGAGTTACTCCGGCGGGTACTTTTTAATTAGTGCTAATGACCCCCCCCCTGGGTCGATTACAGGTGGACCCAGGGCCCTACAAAATTAGTTTAGTTACTAAACCAGTTTTAATTAACCACCGAGACACTGACTTGTGGGCCCCAGTGCCTATTTAGTTTAGTTTAATCTTTTGTTAAGTTTAGTTAAGCCTGTTTAACTGTTGTGTCACTGACGTGTGGACCCCACACGTCAGGTTTGACCTGGACCAGCCCTTTGACCTGCTGACGTCATGTTGACGCAGTGCTGACGCAATAAGTGTTTTCTGGAATTTTAAATAAATCATAAATGATTTATTTATTTCAGAAAATAGCCAAAACTTCTAAAAATCATATAAAATCAACCGTAGCTCAGATGAAAATAATTTATATATGAAAAATGATCAGAAAAATCCAAGGAATCTGTTTATGGCATTTTCGTGCATGTTTGAACAAGTTAAACCTGTTGATCAGGTCAAATCAATTAAATGGCATTTAAATAATCACATATGAAGTTTGAATTTGAACCTTTGGTTCAAACCAACTTCATTTAATTGTGTTGCTAGTTGCATTAGCTCAATAAACAGCATATTGCCATGTCATGATCATGCATCATATTGTCGCATTGCATTGATTGTGTTCTTTCTCTGTTTGTCGGTTTTGTCCCCTCTCAGTAGACGACGTTCCGACGATGAGTTCGATGACACCGATGAAGACTCAATGTTATCTTCAGAAGTGCCAGGCAAGCAAAACCCCTTTGAGCATTCCGATATAATCCCACTCTCTCGCTCTTGCTCTCTTTTACTGCATTAGGACAACAACGCTTCAACTGTTACATGCTGCGGTAGTTGAACCCCTTTCCACTGCATGACCCGTCATTGCCACAGTAAATAGTTGAAACCCACTAGTATGAGTAGGAGTTGATTGAGCCATGTTGTGCCTACTCATTCATGCTTTCTGGTTATGCCTACTATTGCTTAGAGTTGTGTCAGGTCTGATTCATCGGGGATGAATTGGAATGTGGTGAACATGTCCTATTGTTGAGAGCTAAGTGTGTGAACACGATTTGGTAAAGGTAGCGATGAGAGGCCATGTAGGAGTACATGGTGGGTTGTCTCATTGCAGCCGTCCTCAGGAACTGAGTTCTGTGTTGGTTGGTCCATGAAACAGCTACTACCACACATTGGGATCCTTAATTGACTCTCTCGACTTATTAATCAACATGATCTCTGTCCAGGAGTTGGAACTAGTTTCTGGTGTTTGTAGTTTACTGGAGGTCGTGCGCAGCGCTGACCCTCGGGGTGGGCTGTGACGCGGCAGGTACGTGGCACGGTGTACCGATTGCCCGTTTGGTGATGCGGGAACCCTGTACACATCGTTTGGGGCCGTGAGCGACACCCCGGCCGGATCTCCCCACGGATGGAACCCAAATAGGCGATAAACCTGGACGAGAGACTTGTGTGGTTAGTCAGGTCGTGGCCGACACCCTCGCTGGGCCTCCGCTTGAAGGTTGCCGAGTACATGTCGTGTAGACGGCGGTAAGTGGTGAGAGCGTGTGTGAAGAAGTACACCCCTGCAGGGTTATATATATAATCTATTCGAATAGCCGTGTCCGCGGAAATGGACTTCTGGGTTGCCTCTACAGTTCATAGACAAGTGAAAGTGGATACTCTAAAACGCGTAAGATAAGCGTGAGTGCTATGGATGGCCTTCTCGTAGGGAGACGAGAACGGATCCATAGTGGTGTATTGATTGGTGAATATGTGGACTCGAGTGCGCCACCTCAAAAGAGTTACTTTCAGTCGTAGTTTAGGATAGCCACCGAGTCAAAGCTGGCTTGCTGCAGTCAAACTCCACCACCCCTTTGTTGATACCGATGCATATGTAGCTAGTTCTGATGTAAGTCTTGCTGAGTACCTTTGTACTCACGTTTGCTTAATTTATGTTTTTGCAGAGAGACCTCAGTCTCACTAGTGGTTCCGCGTGGACTTCGACGTTTAGCTTGTTACCTCAGCTACGATCTTGTGCCCTTGGGAGGGTCTTGTAGGTAGTCAGGCTTCTTAGTCTTTTTCATTTGTAGATGTCTGTACTCAGACATGTAATGCTTCCGTTGCCTGTATGCTCTGTATGTTGGGTCATGTGACCTCTGATTGTAATAATGCTATGATGGCTCTTCTGGGCCTTTATCTATATGAGTTGTTGAGTTATGTTGTGATGCCATGTTGTACAGCACATACTTGCATGTTATGCGTACGTGTAATGTGTATTGCTATGTGTGGGATCCGACACCTAGTTGTTTACCTTTGGTAGCCTATCTTACAGAGAAATGTCTCCTAGTGCTTCCACTGAGCCTTGGTAGCTTGCTACTGCTCCGGAACACTTAGGCTGGCCGGCATGTGTCCTTCTTCGTTTCTGTGTCTGTCCCTTAGGGGAAATGTCACACGTTGTTCCTTTAAGTCCTTGTAGCTTGCTATGACTTGGGTTCATACTTTGATGACCGACACGTTCGTTGCTGGGTCATGTATGCATGTCTCTGTAATTTAGTGCCACTTTTGGTTTATAACTGGTCATGTCGGCCCGGGTTCTCTGTCATATGGATGCTAGCGACACTATCATATACGTGTGCCAAAATGCGCAAACGGTCCCGGGCCAGGTAAGGTGGCACCCGTGGAATACCGTGCGTGAGGCCGCAAAGTGATATGGTGTGTTATAGGCTAGACCTGTGTGACTTAGGATCGGGGTCCTGACAGGTTTGGTATCAGAGCCTGACTGCCTGTAGGATTAGCAAGCCAAACTGGTCGAAGTCGTGTCTAGAAACTCTTTAGTTATGTAAGGGAATTGATTGTGGAAGGGAACGTAAGGCTCTTTTTACTCCTTTACCTTATGACCTTCTGATCTGAGTCACCTTCTTCTTTTTACGGGGATTAAGAACTAGGATTCTCATTCTATTTATCAGGATCACGTTATTGTGGATTCAACTCTCAGTTCAGTTTACTCTACTACTGTGTGTTCAATTGTTGGTCTCAGAACCTTGACAAGATAATGTTAAGTGGTTATGCTACCCTTTTGCTTGGATCTCAAAAGTATTTCCGAGCATTTGCAGCCGTTATGCTGTCTGAGTCATCCCAGGTCTCTAAACAATCTGATGCATTTGCAAATCATTCCTACCTGTTCTTAATGTCCTTTTAGGCCAGATTAACCACACTAGACGGTGAGTTGTGGTACTTTGTTACCTCGACACATATGTTGGAGTTATTATTATGACCCTAAGTATCTTAGAACATCACCCAGTAATCCAGCAATGTTATATATTCCAGTGTGATGATTTTGGCCATCATTCTCGAAAGCATCCCGTGATGTTATTTAGTTGGTAGGTATTCTATTCCTGGGTTCTTGAACCCGAGTTTCACCCTACTTACTTCATGTTGATAGTATCTGCTCGTTCCTTAGGATATTAGTAACCTTGTGATAGTCCTCGAGGTTCGTGGTTATCGTTCTTCCAATACCATGAACCATCCTTGGCAGAAGTTCTCCCGAACTAAAAGATCACAACCAGAGTGCTCCTGAGTGGTACTCCATTCATATTGTGACTCTGCCAGTCCTACCTTTCTGCATGGGTTATCCGGAAGAAATATGTGGAACTCGTTCGACATACTAACCTATGCATCCACAACTCAGAAGTTATATGTCCCTTGAGTTGTCTCCTTTTAGTTGTATTATGACCCTCGTCTATCAATTGATAGTCAGGAGTAGTCGTGCACTTGTGTTCATCGAT
Organism: Secale cereale; assembly: GCA_902687465.1. Classification (NCBI taxonomy): domain Eukaryota; kingdom Viridiplantae; phylum Streptophyta; class Magnoliopsida; order Poales; family Poaceae; genus Secale; species Secale cereale. The sequence goes on from LR738714.1 coordinate 635,294,869, forward strand.
GCCTTTTACTCTTGTGGTCTCTCAAGCCATTCTATTCTGGAATGACTAGGAGAAATAAACTCCAGTACCCTATCCATATCCAGGATTGGGTCAAAGAAGTTGTACTTCGCAGATGAAGAATGCTAATGCAGCTTCTAAACTGCTCTATCCTGGAGTATTACCATCTTTATGTCAAGAATGTCATGGGAATTGCACAACCTCTTATAAACTCTTGATACAGTGATACTTCTCGCCATTATCGTTCATTCCTCGGTCTCCGTGTTATCGTAGCCGGAATACTGATAAGTGGATTGTGATGTGTGAAATCAATACTCCTAGCAACTTCGTTGCTTGGTAGTTAAAGGACAACAATTTCATTCTTAGCGTTATGTTTGCTAATCACCATTCTAAGATTGATCGTGCTACCTAGTCCACTTTCTTGGTGCACTCCTTGATTGATGAGTTAAGATTTTGTTAATTCCTTGCTCATTTGATTATATCGTCTTGCCCTGAAAAGCAAGATTGTTCTCGAGCTTAGTAACACGTCGGTGGTTCGTGATTTTCCGAATATCTTCTCGGAAGTATTACCAGGTTGTCACCTGACCGCTGTGTTGAGATCGTGATCAAGTTGGTTTCTTTATAAACCACCACTTCTCTAAGAATCTGTATTGGATACCCTGAACTGGTTGGTTAAGCTAAAACAATTACTTGGAGAGTTGGAAGATAAAAGCTTGCCAGCTTAGTTCATCTCAAGGGGTATGTTTGCGTGTGTTGAAGATAGATGACATCTTCATCAGTTGGTCCCTGTGATCAGTTGTTGGACCTATTGTCATATCAAAACTTTGATTTGAGTATGGGCTACCATCAAATCAAATCAGAACCAACGATGTTCTTAATGTTGTCTTACTCGTGGGTGTTCCCCGAGCATACCTCATTATATCTTTTGGGTCTGACCAATGCTATCACTTTGTCCACATTGTCATGGAATTCCATCTATATGGAAACCTGGATGAATTGTTGTTGAGCCCATCAGCAACATTGTTATCTTCTCCATGATCTATGTTGAACATCCAGCTAGTATTGGAAACTTTTATAAGCATTATCTTCATGACCGTTCGTGAAGCATATGTACGGAAGAAAGAAGTGACTTCCTCTAATTCATGTGCATTTGATTCAAGTTGCCGCCGTGAATTCGAGAAAGCATGTTTTTATCTCCTCTGGAGTCATCCCAAGTCAGTCATGCATACGTGCGAAGTATTCTATGGTCTGATAGACTGATCATCTTCATTATGTATGTATCCCTAGCACACCAAGCCACTGATTGATTTGTTCAAAGAAAAGAAGTTCAAATGCTATTCCCGAAGGGCACGGGCGGACATGCACAAGACTTCGTTATCTCCAATGATGATTCCCAATCTGAACTCGATAGTATTTTATTATAAGACTACTATGTGGTCACGTTTGTCTGGGACAACGTGTTCACAGGTTTTGTAGCAGAACCAGCTCATGTTTTGGAGCTGCTATCGTAGTTCATTCCTGAGAATCTCGCAACGCTGTCTCGTCGAATTGTGTTGCAAACATTCTTTCCTTCTAGACTCGATGAGTCTGGAATATCCTGACACCAACCAGAACTGAATCTCAGGCAGATATGATGGTTGGAGCATTTTCCAAGAACTATAAAATTGGTCTCTCGATAACCGGTAAAGTGGATGTCGTGGCCAACACACCCCGCCGGAAGACCTATTGTTGTAGAATCTTGATTGAAGAAGTTGGCCACCTCCCCATAAGGATTTCGTAGGATTTACTCCCTAGTTGTTCCTTATGGATTTTTGTGCTTCCGAAGTCCGACCTTTACTTGATGTTCAAGATACCAAAAATATCTATGAATGGTTTACGCTAACACATCAAGGAGAACATTAGAAGCGGAGTGCTAAATGTCTCTCGGTTGATCATCCAGATTTCGTTCCCTTGGCCTCGCCAAGGTGAAATCTGAGAAGTGTTGTCTTCCTTTGCATCTGCATCATCCTTCATTATTCATCATGGTAGTATGTGGTGTTGCCAGGATCATTGGCACGGATATTGATAAAACCTTGATGAATATGGGAATGCTCAAGTTCTTGAGAGCACGCACAAGCACTAGGTGTTATCCTCGACACTAACCGGGATTGCTCCCAGTGTTCTTGGTTATGTTGTAACCTCTCAAAGAGCAATTTACTCTCTACTGTTGGGTTTCTCCCCAGTTACCAGAATCATTCCCAGCATTTGCATTTTGCTCCCAGCTTGCACCGCCAATGTGTCAATTCTCCATGGGATACCATTCTCAATCATTGCTGTTCGGGATCATCCTTAAACGTGGACTTACCATGGGTCCCATTCATTCCTGATGATAAGCAAATCATCCATCGTGTTGTCTTCAGCAAGATAGTCCACATCATCCATTCTGGACGAGTTTGTCATTCTTTCGGACTCCGTCAAACGATCGATTGTGTTTGCCTTAGGCTGGTATAGGGAATCTCAATGATCTCTATATCAAAAGTAATTCTTTTTGCCACTTAAAGATATAATTCTACGAGTCACCTTCCCTAAAGGTGCCCCGTCTGGTGGTATCGTCACCATCTTCTTAGGTGTGGAATTATTGCCACTAGGTGAACCTTCATCGTTTGTTTCATTCCATCCCCCTGGAGGTGTACTCCGTGTCTCAGCTCAAGAGATGTTTCAACGTCTCACTCCAAGAGTTGATCTTGAGTTGCCCAATCTTTCACAAGATCAACTATTGCAGAGTTTCTTCTGTTATCACTGTGTTGGACAAAGATCTAGTAATCAAGGATGTCAGGATCAACATGATGCTACGAATCAACAATTTCGAGGAGGAGAACTGGATCAAGAAGATTGTGTTAGCTAGTGTCCCCTCTGATTTCTTATCTCACGTCCTGAATCTCGGGACGAGATTCTTGTTTAGTAGGGGTGAGTTGTCACATCCCTAGCTTTTGGTAATGCTCTAGGCTAGCCTCATGTGTGCATCATGTTTAATTTTTGTTAACTTGAAATGGGGTTTGTTCAAACCCTAGCACTTCAAAATTCCAAATAGGTCCAGTCAAAAAAATTGCATTCAATGTTTCCAAAATGTTCCTAATATTTGTTGGATATTTTTGGCAAGGCTTTTGCAGCAAACCAAAAATAATGGACATTTCTGTGGAATATTTTGGGCATGGAAATTAAATTATTATTGTATTTGAATTTGGAACTATATTCATAATATATAGAATATATTTCAAATAACTTTGAAATATTTTATGTGCTTTTGGAAAAGTCCATCTAGCAACATAAAATTGTTTAGAGCAGTTTTTGGGCATTGTTTGAAATTGTTTAAATTTCAAAACAGTGGCTAAACTAAATCAAAACAAAAGAAGAAAATAGAAAACAGAAACAGAAATTTAGAGAGAGAGGAATTACCTGGCTTACCTAGCAGCCCGCCTGGCCCAGCTCCTGTGTGGCCCAGCTGCAGGCCCGGCCCACCAGGGGCAGCGCTGTCTTCCTCCTCCTGCCAGGAGGAGAAGCAGCTGCGTACCCGGCGCACAGCCGGCCACGGCCACGTCTCCCGCCACCTCCTGCTTCGTCGAGCCTCCCCGACCCCCCCTAGAGACGCCACGCATGCCCCAGGTCCCTCTCACTGTCCCTCGCCTCGATTTTTCCCCCCTGGCTCTCTCCCTCGCCGTTCTTCACCTTGGCCGAGCGCCACCGTCGCCGTCGTTGCCGAAGCCGTAGCCACCGTGACCCCCTCGCCTCTCCGACGCGCCAGCGAGCTCCGCTACGTCCTTCTCATCCTCTCCAGCAAGTTACGGACGCCGGGAGGCCCTGCTTCGCCGTCATCGTGCTCGTCTTCAACCTCCGGCCACCGTCGACCTCGCCGTCGATTCGTCGACTCCGGTACCTCCCCGAGCCTCCTGAGACCCCCGTCGACCCCGCTGTGAGCTCCTCCGCCGTTTCCCCCTGTCCCCGTGGCCTGTAGCTCACCGTAGCCGTCGCCCCCTTCCTTACCGTTGCCGGCCGCCGCTGAGCTCGTCGCCGTCGTAGCCACAGACGCACAAGCTCGGAACTGAGCGCGTCACCGTGCTCACCAAGCCCCCAGGAGCCCGTAGCACCACTTCGCTCGCTTCCCTGAGCCCCGCAGCACCTACCCCGACGATACCCGAGCTCCGGCCGCCGCCTCGCTCGACGCCGGCGACGATTCCGGCCACCCCAGGACGAACGGCTCGCACCGTTGGATGCGGCCGAGTGCCAGCTTTCCAACGGGACTAAGCGCGCCCGAAACCATCCCCTGTACGCGAAATCCGAACCACTCCGGCGAGACACCGCCGCGGATCGTGGTCGCCGGCGAGTTACTCCGGCGGGTACTTTTTAATTAGTGCTAATGACCCCCCCCCATGTGTCGATGACAGGTGGACCCAGGGCCCTACAAAATTAGTTTAGTTACTAAACCAGTTTTAATTAACCACCGAGACACTGACTTGTGGGCCCCAGTGCCTATTTAGTTTAGTTTTATCTTTTGTTAAGTTTAGTTAAGCATGTTTAACTGTTGTGTCACTGACGTGTGGACCCCACACGTCAGGTTTGACCTGGACCAGCCCTTTGACCTGCTGACGTCATGTTGACGCAGTGCTGACGCAATAAGTGTTTTCTGGAATTTTAAATAAATCATAAATGATTTATTTATTTCAGAAAATAGCCAAAACTTCAAAAAAATCATATAAAATCAACCGTAGCTCAAATGAAAATAATTTATATATGAAAAATGATCAGAAAAATCCAAGGAATCTGTTTTTGGCATTTTCATGCATGTTTGAACAAGTTAAACCTGTTGATCAGGTCAAATCAATTAAATGGCATTTAAATAATCACATATGAAGTTTGAATTTGAACCTTTGGTTCAAACCAACTTCATTTAATTGTGTTGCTAGTTGCATTAGCTCAGTAAACAGCATATTGCCATGTCATCATCATGCATCATATTGTCGCATTGCATTGATTGTGTTCTTTCTCTGTTTGTCGGTTTTGTCCCCTCTCAGTAGACGACGTTCCGACGATGAGTTCGATGACACCGATGAAGACTCAATGTTATCTTCAGAAGTGCCAGGCAAGCAAAACCCCTTTGAGCATTCCGATACAATCCCACTCTCTCGCTCTTGCTCTCTTTTACTGCATTAGGACAACAACGCTTCAACTGTTACCTGCTGCGGTAGTTGAACCCCTTTCCACTGCATGACCCGTCATTGCCACAGTAAATAGTTGAAACCCACTAGTATGAGTAGGAGTTGATTGAGACATGTTGTGCCTACTCATTCATGCTTTCTGGTTATGCCTGCTATTGCTTAGAGTTGTGTCAGGTCTGATTCATCGGGGATGAATTGGAATGTGGTGAACATGTCCTATTGTTGAGAGCTAAGTGTGTGAACACGATTTGGTAAAGGTAGCGATGAGAGGCCATGTAGGAGTACATGGTGGGTTGTCTCATTGCAGCCGTCCTCAGGAACTGAGTTCTGTGTTGGTTGGTCCATGAAACAGCTACTACCACACATTGGGATCCTTAATTGACTCTCTCGACTTATTAATCAACATGATCTCTGTCCAGGAGTTGCAACTAGTTTCTGGTCTTTGTAGTTTACTGGAGGTCGTGCGCAGCGCTGACCCTCGGGGTGGGCTGTGACGCGGCAGGTATGTGGCACGGTGTACCGATTGCCCGTTTGGTGATGCGGGAACCCTGTACACATCGTTTGGGGCCGTGAGCGACACCCCGGCCGGATCTCCCCACGGATGGAACCCAAATAGGCGATAAACCTGGACGAGAGACTTGTGTGGTTAGTCAGGTCGTGGCCGACACCCTCGCTGGGCCTCCGCTTGAAGGTTGCCGAGTACATGTCGTGTAGACGGCGGTAAGTGGTGAGAGCGTGTGTGAAGAAGTACACCCCTGCAGGGTTATATATATAATCTATTCGAATAGCCGTGTCCGCGGAAATGGACTTCTGGGTTGCCTCTACAGTTCATAGACAAGTGAAAGTGGATACTCTAAAACGCGCAAGATAAGCATGAGTGCTATGGATGGCCTTCTCGTAGGGAGACGGGAACGGATCCATAGTGGTGTATTGATTGGTGAATATGTGGACTCGAGTGCGCCACCTCAAAAGAGTTAATTTCAGTCGTAGTTTAGGATAGCCACCGAGTCAAAGCTGGCTTGCTGCAGTCAAACTCCACCACCCCTTTGTTGATACCGATGCATATGTAGCTAGTTCTGATGTAAGTCTTGCTGAGTACCTTTGTACTCACGTTTTCTTAATTTATGTTTTTGCAGAGAGACCTCAGTCTCGCTAGTGGTTCCGCGTGGACTTCGACGTTTAGCTTGTTACCTCAGCTACGATCTTGTGCCCTTGGGAGGGTCTTGTAGGTAGTCAGGCTTCTTAGTCTTTTTCATTTGTAGATGTCTGTACTCAGACATGTAATGCTTCCGTTGCCTGTATGCTCTGTATGTTGGGTCATGTGACCTCTGATTGTAATAATGCTATGATGGCTCTTCTGGGCCTTTATCTATATGAGTTGTTGAGTTATGTTGTGATGCCATGTTGTACAGCACATACTTGCATGTTATGCGTACGTGTAATGTGTATTGCTATGTGTGGGATCCGACACCTAGTTGTTTACCTTTGGTAGCCTATCTTACAGAGAAATGTCTCCTAGTGCTTCCACTGAGCCTTGGTAGCTTGCTACTGCTCCGGAACACTTAGGCTGGCCGGCATGTGTCCTTCTTCGTTCCTGTGTCTGTCCCTTAGGGGAAATGTCACGCGTTGTTCCTTTAAGTCCTTGTAGCTTGCTACGACTTGGGTTCATACGTTGATGACCGACACGTTCGTTGTTGGGTCATGTATGCCTGTCTCTGTAATTTAGTGACACTTTTGGTTTATAACTGGTCATGTCGGCCCGGGTTCTCTGTCATATGGATGCTAGCGACACTATCATATACGTGTGCCAAAATGCACAAACGGTCCCGGGCCAGGTAAGGTGGCACCCGTGGAATACCGTGCGTGAGGCCGCAAAGTGATATGGTGTGTTACAGGCTAGACCTGTGTGACTTAGGATCGGGGTCCTGACACGGAGGCTGCGCTGCAAGACTTGAAGAGATATCTGTCCTTCACTCCAATACTTGTCGCACCTAAGCCACAAGAGAAGTTGCTGCTGTATCTAGCGGCAACCAATCAAGTTGTTAGTGTTGCGTTAGTAGCGGAGAGGGAGGCAGATGATGGGCCAGCAACCACGGCAAGCGCATCCAGTGACAAGCAGGGGGCTTCTTCGACAAGCTCTGGTCCCGACAAAGATGGATCTGCGCAGGAGATACAGAAGAGAATGGTGCAGCGCCCAGTTTACTTTGTCAGTTCCCTCTTGCAGGGGGCTAGGTCAAGGTACTCTGGCATGCAGAAGTTGCTTTTCGGCCTTCTCGTGGCCTCGAAAAAGCTGCGCCATTACTTCCAAGCACATGAGATCACAGTTGTCACTCGCTTTCCGCTGAAGAGGATACTGCGGAATCCAGAAGCAACAGGCAGGATTGTTGAGTGGGCACTGGAACTGTCAAGCTTCGGACTCAAGTTCGAGAGCACTTCAACTATCCAAAGCAGAGCATTGGCAGAATTCGTAGCGGAGTGGACGCCAACACCAGATGAAGAAATTCCAGAAACAAGCATCCCCGTCGAGGAAGCAAGCAAAGAGTGGCTGATGTACTTTGATGGTGCCTTCTCGCTGCAAGGCGCCAGTGCTGGCGTGCTGCTTGTCGCGCCCACCGGAGAGCACCTCAAGTACGTAGTCCAGATGCACTTTCCCAAGGAGCAAGCAACAAACAATACCGCAGAGTATGAAGGTTTGCTTGCCGGTCTCAGGATCGCAGCAGACCTTGGGATTAAGAAGCTCATTGTCAGGGGTGACTCGCAGCTTGTCGTCCGCCAAGTGAACAAGAATTATCAGAGTCCGTTGATGGAAGCTTACGTTGATGAAGTGAGGAAGCTAGAAGAGCACTTTGACGGCCTACAGATGGAGCATGTTCCAAGAGCTCAGAACGACATCGCCGATGGCCTGTCAAAGTTCGCCGCACTTAAGTTACCTGTGGAACCAGGGATCTTTGTTCTCAAGTTGACTCAACCGTCAGTAACACCATCAACTGGGCAGAGCAAGAAGAGGAAGTTGATTTCTGGTGACTATTTTCCGGCAGAGCTTCCCGAAGCCGCCGCCAAGAAGGTCCCCAAGATCAACACCAAGAGTGCTGAGGAGCAGTCTGCTCCGGCAAGCCCTATGGTTTGTTCCGTTGAAGCAGACGCTCCAGACAAGTTTTGCCCCGGCAAGCTTGCTGGGGAACATCAAGCTCCGGCTGAGCCGCAGGGCCTCGCCGTAGAAGCGGATGTTCCCGCAGCAGCAGATGTGCCTTTAGTCCTTGTTGTCGAGCCACAAGCTCCAGCATGGGCGCAGCAGATTGTCCGTTTCCTTCAGACAGGAGAACTTCCCGAAGAGCAAGAAGAAGCGGAAAGATTAGCCCGGCAGTCAAGTATGTACCAGTTTGTTGACAACACACTGTACAGAAGAAGACTCAACGGTGTGAAATTGAAGTGTATTCGCCGGGAAGACGGACAAAAGCTGTTGGCAGAGATACATGGAGGCATATGTGGTCACCACATTGGCGCAAGAGCACTTGCCGGCAAAGCATTCCGGCAAGGATTCTTTTGGCCGGAAGCCCTCCGGGATGCAACTGCACAAGTAACCAAGTGTGAAGCGTGCCAGTTCCATTCCAAGCAGATACACCAGCCAGCTCAAGCTCTCCAGACGATCCCTTTATCCTGGCCATTTTCGGTCTGGGGGCTCGACATCCTCGGCCCCTTTCCCCGCGCAGCCGGGGGCTTTGAGTACTTGTACGTTGCAATCGACAAGTTCACAAAGTGGCCGGAAGTGGAACCAGTGAGGAAGGTGATAGCACAGTCAGCAGTCAAGTTCTTCAGGTCGATTGTTTGCCGCTTCGGGATCCCTAACAGGATCATCACCGACAACGGTACGCAATTCACGAGCCGCACCTTCATGCAGTACGTCCAAGATCTTGGCGCCAAGGTCTGCTTCGCTTCTGTTGCTCACCCGAGAAGCAACGGTCAAGCGGAGAGGGCGAATGCTGAAGTGCTGCGTGGACTCGAGACCAGAACTTTCGACAGGCTGCACAAGTGCGGAAGAAACTGGATCGAGGAGCTGCCGGTGGTTCTTTGGTCGATCAGGACGACGCCAAATCGAGCCACTGGACAGACACCTTTCGCTCTAGTCTATGGAGCAGAGGCAGTTCTCCCCACGGAACTCGTATACGGGTCACCTCGAGTGCTCGCTTATGATGAGCTCGAGCAAGAGCAGCTGCGACAAGATGACGCGTTGCTCCTTGAGGCAGACCGTCTTCAGGCTGCTGTACGAGCTGCTCGCTACCAGCAAGCTTTGCGCCGCTACCATAGCCGCAAAGTTAACGCCAGAAGTCTTGAGGAAGGCGACCTTGTTCTTCGCCGCGTTCAGTCCGCCAAGAATTCCAACAAGTTGACGCCGAAATGGGAAGGCCCTTACCGGGTGAAACGAGTCACTAGGCCTGGTGCTGTCCGCCTTGAGACCGAAGATGGCTTTCCGGTGAGCAACTCCTGGAACATCGAGCATCTTCGTAAGTTTTACCCGTAAGGCGCGGTTTCTGGAACCCGTTCCGGCAACCACCTTTTGTAAAAGTCTTGCCCCTGTTGCATGTAATCCTTTGTACAAAGCCGGGCGCAGACCCCGTGCATAAGTAAAGCTCATGTGCTCTGCACATCTTGTCAATTTCATGCTTTCTATTTTTTGCATGTGTTATCTGACACTTTGTGCAGCACCTACCCCCGGTAAGCAATAACGAGCCCAAAGGCTCCATATCTGTATTTTCTCTTCTTTCTTTTTTCTCAAGGAAAGGAAGGTTCCCTCGCGCACAAGTTTGCCGGGGGGAGGAGAAGATAGTGGTATGGACCAGGCGTCGTTCAAGTTTCGCCTTACCGGGAAGCAAACAACAGAAAAGCTAAGTTGCCAAAGCTTGAGCAATCAGATTTTTAAATTTTTAAGTTATCTTCCTTGAACTATCATGCTTTGTATGGAAAACCTGTGCACGGAGGAACCAACTCATGGCTAGTCGCGCCCTTACTTTGTTTCGAGTCCGCTCAACGACTTAAGTGTGCTGCGACTAGTGTCGCGCCCTTACTTTGTTTCGAGTCCGCTCAACAACTTAAGTGTGCTGCGACTAGTCGCGACAAGGTTTCTTGTCGGCAACGGAACCGCCAGCAGGCTGCTGACGTTCCGCACTCAGCGCTCGCGGCTAAGGTGCCTGCGCCGGCAAGTTCCCTAAAAGCGAGGGCAAAAACATACAAAGGAAAGGAGTCAAGTAAAGGAAATAACGTTGCAAACACTACCCAAAATAGAGTTATATTACAAGATAGCTTGTCGCGACTCTAATAGATTGTTTTCAAAACATGATCAGCAGCGACAAGGAAAGAAGAAAACGGGCGAGCCTAGTCTACGCGATCGCCCTCAACCCTCTTGATCCCGCTCACCTTGTCCACAATGGGTGCGACAAGGGCCTTGAGCGCCTCCTGATCGGCATCCGGCGGCAAGCTCTTGAGGACGTTGGTGAGGTTGAGGCCCGGATTGCGGAAGGCCACCTTCACCAACACCTTTTGAAGAGCTCCCGCGCAGATCTTGCGCGACTCATCGGCCAGCCGCTTTGGAGTCGTCTCCCGGAGCTGCTAGAGGGCCATCGCCACGCCTTTGAAGAATAAGGTGAGCTTGGTGCTGGGGTGGTGGTTCTCATCGGAGGAATACCCGAGATACTCCGTCCCCAGCTGCGCCAGCTCCCTGTCGATATCTGCGGCAACATTGACGAGACCCTCCGTCCAGTGCTCCACAGTCTCCCTAAAGGTGTTCTGGGCGACGGCAGCACTCGCCAGCAGCGCCTTCTCGGCCTTGATCTCATCCTTCAAGGCCGCCTCCCGCTCCTTGACGTCGTCCGGCGTCTTGGTCAAAGTGGTCAGCTTCAACTCAAGATCAGCGTTGGATTCCTTGGCGGCGGCAAGCTCCTTGCCCTTCTCGGCGAGGCGAACTTGCAGCTCCGAGTTGCTGTGGGCGTCCTTCTCCCGCTCATGCTTGAGGGCGGCAACCTCTTCGCCTCTCGCCTTCAGATCGACCTCCAGCTGCGCCACCCTCGTCTCCAACTCCTTCTTGGCAGCCTCGGCAGCTGCGGCAGCGTCCTCTGCTTGCTTGAGGGCTCCGCCAAGTGATTGCTCGCGCGCGGCAAGTTCTTCCTCGTGGCTGTCGAGGTTAACCTTCCGCTGCGCCAGCTCACCCTCCCGCGCGGACAGCTTCTCAGCGGCAAGCCGCTGCTATTCTTCGACTTCAGCCTTCTCGAGGAAGAAGGCCTGCTGCTCCTCGGCAAGTTGCTCCCACTCCTCTGCCAGGGACCGGAGAGCTGCCTGGTTGAGGGCCCGGAGCTCCTCCGTGCATTTCTCGATGTCGGCTCCCGCCTTCGCGGCAAGCGCCTCGCGGGACTCCAGCTTGGCTTGCCGAGCGCGGTAGAGCGACAACAGCTTCCGCAGCAGCTGCTCCTGCTCAGGCTCGCCGCTGCTGCTGCTTGGCGCGTCAACAAGCGTCAGCCCGGCGGAGGCGAGCACCTCTCCGTCGAAGGTTTCTCCCTCGACCGGCGCCCTGGAGCTTGATGCCCAGGGGAGTTTGATGAAGACGCCGTCGTCGGCCTTCAAGTAGGCGCCTGGCTCGGGCTCTTCGGAGCCTGGGGCTGCGGCAGCGGCGGAGGGATCGGCGGTCGGTGTAGCGCCTGGCGCTCCTGCGGCCTCAGGGCCGTCAGTGCGATCGCCAAACCCCTCGCCAGCTGCTGCGGCGGCAGCCTTGGCGGCCTCTGCGCCTGCGGGATCATCAGCGCCGGCTGCTTCTTCGGTGGCAGCGGCGTCGTCAACGACAACCTCAGTCTCCATCGGCTCAGCAGCAGATGGATCTGACAGCCGGAAAAAGGAGAAAAGTCAAGCAAATATCCAAAAAGAATCAAAAAAAGAAAAGCCCAAGGGAAGTTTGAAGCGAGAAGGATTACCTGCGCGAGCCAGCTCCTCGGCAGGCTCCCTTGCCGGAGAGCTTTCCCTTGGCGGCACAGTTGTGGTCTCCGCCGGCGGAGGGCCGCTGGTGTCGTCCCTCGCCGGAGAACTCTCCCTCGCCGGAGAGCTCCCCCTTGCCGGAGGACTCTCCCTTGCTGGATAACTCCCCCTTGGTGGCGTAGTTGAAGCAGATGGCACTTCGGGGGCGGTCTCCGGGCGCTCCTGGTGTGGCTGCTCTGCTCCTACACAAATCAACAAACAAACGTCAGCAAAGAAAGAACACCCACGGGCGCCTAACAGCGGAAAGTGAACCATACACTTACGCTGGGGGCAGCTCTGAAGATTAGTTGCCGGGTCCGGCAAGGTGGTCTCGGCGGGTTCGTCCTCGATGATGATCACCTCCTCTCTCCTCACCGGGACCTTGGCTCTCTTTGCCGCTCTCTGGGCCAGAGTCCTGAAAAGGGATGAGTTCGGAGTAAGGCAAAAGAGATACAAGACAAAACAGCAAGAATTGAAGAAATACAAGTACGACAAGAATCTTACTCTTCTTCTTCCTCGTCGGAGCTGAGCACGGAGAAGTCGAAGTCCGGCTCACATCCAGCGCGAGGAGGTGGAGGAGTAGGCTCCCTTGGCCGCTTGGCTGGAGCAGTGGTGGTGGTCAGAGACGACCCCGCTCCGGCTGCCGCCGTGGCGTGAGGAGCGGCAGGAGCAGAAGCGGTGGTCCGGGAGGACCCCGCTCCAGTTGCCGCAGCTGCGCGAGGCGCTCCCGCGGCAACAGTGCTTGCTGCGGTGGAGCGTGTTGCGCGGCGCAGCGGCTGTCGACCCGTCTGCCGCTCCGTTACGTCCCCGGCCTTGTGGAGACGCCTTCTTGGTGGAGCTGGGGGCTATGCTAGCGGCGAGCTACCTGAAGAGGAGGAGGAGGAGTCGATCTCCAACGAGCCGCTCGTATCCTCGGCGGGCTCGCTCGACCCGACGCCCCGCTCGGCGGGCTCGCTCGACTCAGCGTCAGGCCCGGCAAGCTCTCCCTCGCCGGCAAATTCATCTCGCTCGGCAAGGCTTGCCGCCTTTGCTGCCTCTGCCTCCTCCACAGTGAATCCAAACTCGCCCGCGACCGCGGCTGCCGCCGCCTCTTCCAGCCTGGTGGCGATGTACGTCATCTCCTTATCTGTGGTGTCGTGGGTGAGGCCTTTCTTCTCGTCGAAACGAATCGGCACTTCTTCCAAGCTGTCAAAGAACGCCTGCACGGCGTCGTCTGCAGGCTCTTGCCAAGTTGGGTCAATCCCATGCGAGTCGCAAAGCGGCATCATTGCACGAATGCGGCTGAGCGCAGAGTTGTTGCGCAGCGGAACGACGCCCTGCGGCAACCTGAATACTTCGGGATGTTCATGGTCGTAATTGAACAGCTCCTGTAGCATCCCGTTAAGCTCCATAACAGTGAAGTTGAAGTTGAGGCCCGGGCGCAGCCTCATGATATCCGCCGCATTCTCGAACTCCCAGGCGGGTCTCTTCCTCTCCTGCAGGGGGGCGATGCGGCGGCGAAGAGAATCTGCGCCAACTGCGCCTACAGTGAGCCCGGCAAGCCTGAGGCGGTGGATCCGGGTGACGGCGATCTTCTGCCTACCGACCTCAGGGGCCAAGTCGCTCCAATCATTGCGGCGTACTACTGGGGCTTGGCGCCGGGCGGTAAATGGCTGCGGGTTCTCCTCGACAATCCAGCACCAGCGTGCTCTCCATTCCTCCCATTTGTTGTGGAGCTCTCCCTCCAGATAAGCTTCCTTCTTGTGGGCCCTCGAGATCCAGGAGACTCCGCCGGATAAAGGCTCTCCTCTCTCAACTCGGGGCGTAAAGAAGTGGCGGAAAAGGGCTACATTGGGATGGACTCCGACAAAGTTTTCGCAGAGGTGTGCGAAAACTGCCATGGTCAGAACGACATTGGGGGTGAAATCAAGGAGGTGGAACCCGTAGGTGTTCATAATGTCGCAGAAAAATTCAGAGAAAGGCGGGCAGAGCCCGTAGTAGAAGAACAAGGCGAAGAAAGGGTATCCATTCGGAGCCATTTTACAAGCGACGGCTGGGAGTACCTTGGTGCGCGGATGCGCCCGCGTCTCCCCCGACCAGAAGAGGTAATAGTACTCCCTCAGCTCCTTCGCGGCAAGCTTGGGGGGAGATTGCCCGCTCCTTTCGCAGCGCCGCGAGCCGCTGCGCCTCGGCTGACTTCACGCCCTTCCCCTTCTCGGTTTTCGGAGCCATGGCGGAAGTGGTGAGGGAGGTCGACGGCGTTGGTGGTGTTGGTGGCGATGGGGGGCGGAGCGCTGCTCTCTTTCAAGCTTTGGGAAGAAGGGGAGCGGCGGAGGTTTTTGAGGTTGGAGTAGCAACGGGCGGATGGACGAACTACCCCTGTTTCCCCTGCTTATAAGAAGGGAGGGGGCGGACGTTCCGCCTTTCCGAATAAAAAAACCACCCACGATCTCTCCCACGATGCCGCATTAAACGCGTGTCGTTAAGGGAGGGCGTGGTGGATACGGAGCAAGATACGGCGTGACCCAGGCCGCGCGTGCCCGTGCCCTGTTTTGGGCCTGGCCCAACAGTGCTCGGCACCGTGTATGGCCCAGGCCCGGGGGCTCCTGTCGGTGTACTAGAGTAGGGATACCCTAGTACCCCGAACTTGTGCACGGGCAGTCGCAGCGTCCCGCGGCAAAGCTTGCCAGGCGACCGCCAAGGTCCTCCGTGGTTCCTTTGGAGCCATTCAAGAACAAAGTATTCAAGCCAAGGAGACAAGGCCCCGACGAGAGGAGCTTGCCGGGAAGGCCACTCAAGGCACAAGACCCCGGCGAGAGGCGCTTGCCGGGAAGGCCAACCAAGGCATCTCAAGGAACTTGCCGCAACACGCCACGCGTCCCGGCAAGGCCCGGTGAGCGACAAGCTCCCGGACGCGACAAGACAACGGCCGCGGCAAGGCACTTGCCGCGGCAAGCGACCACTATGTACCCACGCTCCAGCGCATCCACCAACGTGTCCCTCTGGGACCCTTCCAGGCATACGTGGCGGGAAGCTATGCAGCCAGCGGTGCGCGGTGGCAAGCGGCGCTGATAAGTTTGCCATCGTGGCGAACGGTGGCGCCCCTGACAGTCCCTTTTTGCACTGTTTGGGCGACGCAGACGGGCATTTAATGCCCTTGTCCCCTGCCATCAGGATTAGGTGCGATGCACTGTACAGGTAGTTGTACCAACTACAACACCTTTCCATTTTTACCCTCATCTGCGTTGCCACCTGTCGGTGACCCCTTGAGCATATAAAAGGAGGCCCATGCGCAACATAGAGGGGGACGGACTCACTCACGCTCGGTCTCGTTAGCTGCTGGTGTGTACTGTAGCATTCAGCGCTCCCGAGCAAGAACTCAATACAAACCACAAAGCAGGAGTAGGGTTTTACGCATCCGTGCGGCCCGAACCTGGGTAAACTGCTCGTGTGCTTCGCCTCGATCTGCTCTTTTTGCGATCTCCGCCCCCCGCCGAACCGAAAGGGGTCGGTCCGCCGGTCCCATAGGTGTTCGTGGATCAGTTTCCCCGACAAAGTCTGAAACATTTGAAAAGTTCAAAGAATTTCAGAGTGAAGTAGAGAATCATCGTAACAAGAAAATTTCAGAGTGAAGTAGAGAATCATCATAACAAGAAAATAAAGTTTCTACGATCTGATCGTGGAAGTGAATATTTCAGTTACGAGTTTGGTCTTCATTTAAAACAATGTGGAATAGTTTCACAGCTCACACCACCCGGAACACCACAGCGTAATGGTGTGTCCGAACGTCGTAACCGTACTTTATTAGATATGGTGCGATCTATGATGTCTCTTACCGATTTACCAATATCATTTTGGGTTATGCATTAGAGACAGCTGTATTCACGTTAAATAAGGGCACCATCTAAATCCGTTGAGACGACGCCTTATGAACTGTGGTTTCGCAGGAAACCAAAGTTGTTGTTTCTTAAAGTTTGGGGCTGCGATGCTTATGTGAAAAAGCTTCAACCTGATAAGCTCGAACCCAAGTCGAAGAAATGTGTTTTCATAGGATACCCAAAGGAGACTGTTGGGTACACCTTCTATCACAGATCCGAAGGCAAGATATTCGTTGCTAAGAATGGATCCTTTCTAGAGAAGGAGTTTCTCTCGAAAGAAGTGAGTGGGAGTAAAGTGGAACTTGATGAGATAATTATACCTTCTCCCGAATTGGAAAGTAGTACATCACATAAACTAGTTCCAGTGATTCCTACACCAATTAGTGAGGAAGCTAATGATGATGATCATGAAACTTCGGATCAAGTTACTACTAAACTTTATATATCAACCAGAGTACGTTCCGCACCAGAGTGGTATGGCAACCCAGTTCTGGAAGTCATGTTACTAGACCATGATGAACCTACGAACTATGAGGAAGCGATGATGAGCCCAGATTCTGCAAAATGGCTTGAGGCCATGAAATCTGAGATGGGATCCATGTATGAGAACAAAGTATGGACTTTGGTTGACTTGCCCGATGATCGACAAACCATCGAAAATAAATGGATCTTCAAGAGGAAGACCGACGCTGATGGTAATGTTACTATTTACAAAGCTCGACTTGTTGCGAAAGGTTTTCGACAAGTTCAAGGAGTTGACTACGATGAGATTTTCTCACCCTTAGCGATGCTTAAGTCTGTCCGAATCATGTTAGCAATTGCCGCATTTTATGATTATGAAATCTGACAAATGGATGTCAAAACTGCATTCCTGAATGGATATCTTAAAGAAGAGTTGTATATGATGCAACCAGAAGGTTTTGTCGGTCCTAAAGGTGCTAACAAAGTATTCAAGCTCTAGCGATCCATCTATGGACTGGTGCAAGCATCTCAGAGTTGGAATATACGCTTTGATAAGTTGATCAAAGCATATAGTTTTATACAGACTTGCGGTGAAGCCTGTATTTACAAGAAAGTGAGTGGGAGCACTACAGCCCTTCTGATAAGTATATGTGAATGACATATTGTCGATCAGAAATGATGCAGAATTTTCTGGAAAGCATAAAGGAGTGTTTGAAAGGAGTTTTTTCAAAGAAAAACCTCGGTAAAGCTGCTTACATATGGAGCCTCAAGATCAATAGAGATAGATCGAGACGCTTGATAAGTTTTTTCAATGAGTACATACCTTGACAAATTTTTGAAGTAGCTCAAAATGGATCAGTCAGAGAAGGAGTTCTTGCCTGAGTTGTAAGGTATGAAGTTGAGTAAGACTCAAAGCCCGACATCGGCAGAAGATAGAGAAAGAATGAAAGTCATTCCCTATGCCTCAGCCATAGGTTCTATAAAGTATGCCATGCTGTGTACCAAACTTGTTGTGTACCTTACCATGAGTTTGGCAAGTAGGTACAAAAGTGATCCAGGAGTAGATCACTGGATAGCAGTCAAAATTATCCTTAGTTACTGGATGACTAAGGAAATGTTTCTCGATTATGGAGGTGATAAAGAGTTCGTCGTGAAGAGTTACACCGATGCAAGCTTTATACTAATCCAGATGACTCTAAGTATCAATCTCGATGCATATTGGAAGTGGGAGCAATTAGCTAGAGTAGCTCCATGCAGAGCATTGTAGACATAGAAATTTGTGAAATATATACGGATCTAAATGTGTCAGACCCGTTGACTAAACTTCTCTCACAAGCAAAACATGATCACACCTTACTACTATTGGGTGTTAATCACATAGAGATGTGAACTAGATTATTGACTCTAGTAAACCCTTTGGGTATTGGTCACATGGCGATGTGAACTATGGGTGTTATTCACATAACGATGTGAACTATCGGTATTAAATCACATGGAGATGTGAACTAGATTATTGACTCTAGTGCAAGTGGGAGACTGAAGGAAATATGCCCTAGAGGCAATAATAAAGTTATTATTTATTTCCTTATATCATGATAAATGTTTATTATTCATGCTAGAATTGTATTAACTGGAAACTTAGTACATGTGTGAATACATAGACAAAACAAAGTGTCCCTGGTATGCCTCTACTAGACTAGCTCATTGATCAAAGATGGTTATGTTTCCTAACCATAGACATGAGTTGTCATTTGATCAACGGGGTCACATCATTAGGAGAATGATTTGATGGACTAGACCCACCTGTTAGCTTAGCACTATGATCAAGAATAGGATTTGTCACTCTGAGTGTTGGAGAGGTATCTCTGGGCCCTCTCGGTAATACACATCATAATAAGCCTTGCAAGCAACTGACTAATGAGTTAGTCACGAGATGATGTATTACGGAACGAGTAAAGAGACTTGCTGGTAACGAGATTAACTAGGTATGGTGATACCGACGATCGAATCTCGGGAAAGTAACATACCGATGACAAAGGGAACAACGTATGTTGTTATGCGGTTTGATCGATAAAGATCTTCGAAGAATATGTAGGAGCCAATATGAGCATCCAGGTTCCGCTATTGGTTATTGATCGGAGATGAGTCTCGGTCATGTTTACATAGTTCTCGAACCCGTAGGGTCCGCACGCTTAACGTTTGATGACGATCGGTATTATGAGTTTATGTGTTTTGATGTACCGAAGGAAGTTCGAAGTCCCGGATGAGATCTGGGACATGACGAGGAGTCTCGAAATGGTCAATACGTAAAGATCGATATATTGGACGACTATATTCGGACATCGGAAAGGTTCCGATTGATTCGGGTATTTTTCGGAGTACCGGAGAGTTACATGAATTCGCCTGGGAGTATATGGGCCTTATTGGGCTTTAGGGGAAAGAGAGAAGAGGAAGGTTGCGCCCCCCCAAGGCCTAGTCCGAACTGGACTAAGGGGAGGGGCTGCGCCCCCTCCTTCCTTCTCTTCTCCTTTCCCTTTCCTTCTCTCCTACTCCTACTACTTGGAAGGGCTCCTAGTTCTACTAGGAAAGGGGGAATCCTACTCCCGGTGGGAGTAGGACTCCCCTAGGGCGCGCCATAGAGAGGGCCAGCCCTCCCCCTCCTCCACTCCTTTATATACGGGGGTAGAGGCACCCCATAGACACACAAGTTGATATGTTGATCTCTCCCAACCGTGTGCAGTGCCCCCCTCCACAGAAACACACCTCAGTCATATCGTTCCAGCGCTTAGGCGAAGCCCTACGACGGTATCTTCATCATCTCCGTCACCACGCCATCGTGCTGACGAAACTCTCCCATGAAGCTCAACTGGATCAAGAGCTCGTGGGACGTCATCAAGCTGAACGTGTACTGAACGCGGAGGTGCCGTACGTTCGGTGCTTGATCGGTTGGATCGCGAAGAAGTTCGACTACATCAACCGCGTCACTAGACGCTTCCGCTTTCGGTCTATGAGGGTACGTAGACACACTCTCCCCTCTCGTTGCTATGCATCTGGTAGATAGATCTTGCGTGATCGTAGGAAATTTTTTAAATACTACGTTCCCCAACAAACTCCATCATCGAAAACATCATAGAAGATGCATGTGAACTCTGTTTTCGATGAACTCGAGCTTGTCATGAAAATGACCATAAGCTCCAAATCTCACAAGGATAAGAACCAAACAAGAACCAAGAAAGATGATGCAAGGATGCAATGGTTTGAGCTCTCTATGAACGATATGATCAAGCTACTCATCGAGAGCCCCCCCCCCCCCTTGATAGTACGGCAATCGATCCTATAACTCGGTCTCCCAACTACCACCATGAGACCAGTAAAATAGAAAACCTATCAAGGGCAAACCTTTCCCTTGCACATAGTCCACTTGAGCTGGATGATGACGATCTTGACTCCCTCAACCTGGACCACCTTTCTTGATTTCGCTGGCTCAGTGAAGACTAGTGGATTGCTCCCCCATACTCCATTATGGGTGGGCCACTCTTCGGCACATCTTCACAAGTCCATTGCCACCACAATGGACGGCAAGCTTCAAGCATATGATATCTTCGTGATGATACACTTGAACTTGCACACCGTAACCTAACCCCACAAAGAACTCTCACGAAGACCATGGGTTAGTACACAAAGCGTGATTGATAATGCTTACCATACCATGGGATTGCTTGATCCCTCTCGGTACATCTTCTACACTTTGTGTGTTGATCAACTTGATTCATTCTTTGACTTAGTCTTGATCAACCTTGAATCTTTCCAACTCTCTTCATTTGGATGATGTCTTGAAGGTAAACATGAATGATCACACACTCTTCTACTTCAAGACATGCTTGCAATAAGCTCAACACCCACAAGACCAATCTTTGGATAATTCCTTAATAGCACCTTGGTCATCACAAACTCTCCTTGAAACCAACAAATGGACTCCAAGAAAAGCCTATGGACAAACCCTTCAAATATAACTCAAGGCAACCATTAGTCCATAGAGATTGTCATCAATAACCAAAACCAAACATGGGGGCACCGCATGTTTTTTCAATCTCCCCCATTTGGGTAATTGATGATAATCACTTTAAAGAGAGTTTATATAAGGAATTATGCATCACCATACCATGCAACAATAATGTATGCGCATGAGATGCAAAAGCTTAGGAACAAAACCAAATCAAGACGAGATGACTCTCTAAACTTCTCCACAAAACTCTCTGAAACTTCTCCCCCATTGGCATCGATTGCCAAAATGGGCGAAAAGCTTAGGAGGCCAATATAACTTGTGTTCCTTAGTAAATTGTGTATTTCTCAACAAGAGAGTGAAATGCAATACACATATCCAACGGTAAATACTTGGAGGAAGACAAACTATATTGAGGCCCAAAGATTGCAAAAGAATGATAAGCCACAAAGACATAACAAAGAGAGAAACAAGCAATCAAGCAATTAAAGATACCAATTGAAGCAAGCTATCAAAAGATAGAAATTGAACCAACTAGACCAATGATTGCTTGCAATAAGCTCAACACCCACAAGACCAATCTTTGGATAATTCCTAATAGCACCTTGGTCATCACAAACACTCCTTGAAACCAACAAATGGACTCCAAGAAAAGCCTATGGACAAACCCTTCAAATATAACTCAAGACAACCATTAGTCCATAGAGATTGTCATCAATAACCAAAACCAAACATGGGGGCACCGCATGTTCTTTCAATAAGGTAGATCACGAAAACTCATCTCATATTCCCTATGTCCAGCAGCAAGTTTTCTTTGTGGCAAGCAAAAGTAATCAAAAGGGCTAAATTTAATAGGACAAAAGTCCCCCATGTCAAGCTCGGGAGGTATGGATTCCACCTTTGGCCCTTCATATTGCACGACCAATTCATCGTTATAGGCATTCTTTTGGCAAAAGGTCACGAGCCTTCGCTCAAGGGAAAATCCTAACCCATTGTTTTGAATAGCAAAATCATCATTTAATTCAGAAATTCTATCAACCAAGATATCAGTAGGAACCTTTTTCCTAAGGTTTTCATTAAAAGCAACATGATCTAAAGATTGCAAACGCATTATGTCCTCTTGATTGAATAAAATAGCTTCTATGGGAGGACGACCAGCGTCCACCCTATAATGCGTAAAGATTTCTTTGGCCTCTTTCATTATGAATCTGAACTCATGAGCCAAAAAGATAGTAGCTGCGCGCTTAACAGAAGAATGCTCAATATTGGAAAACTCCAGAAAGATTCTCTGAA
The DNA here is from genome assembly GCA_902687465.1 of Secale cereale. Classification (NCBI taxonomy): domain Eukaryota; kingdom Viridiplantae; phylum Streptophyta; class Magnoliopsida; order Poales; family Poaceae; genus Secale; species Secale cereale. The sequence goes on from LR738714.1 coordinate 635,316,669, forward strand.
TGCAAGGATGCATATGGATAAATTGCCTTTCAATTTCAACTATAAGCATAGATATGGCATCCACAAGACTACTAGTTCTATGAAGAATAGATCCACCCATAGTGGGTAAAGCACCAGCACAAGTAAAGAAGTCTTGAAGAACTCCTTTTCCAATAATATTACCACTACCAACCCAGAACATATTAGTATGTAAAGTGGTAGTTTCATCCGGAGGATCAACAAAGGTGAAGTTGCCCTCAACATTACTACCCTTTTCAACGGCATCTTCCCCCATCTTAGACATGATAGAAACAAACCGAAATAAAGACGAACACACACGAGGCAGGCGAACGATAAAACATACGGAAGAAGAAGGGCGAATAAAATGGCAAGGGTGAAGTGGGGGAGAGGAAAACGAGAGGCAAATAATGTAGTGCGAGGGATAAGGGTTTGTGATAGGTACTTGGTATATGACTTTTGCGTAGATCTCCTCGGCAACGGCGCCAGAAATTCTTCGTGCTACTTCTCGAGCTTGCGTTGCATTCCCTCGAAGAGGAAAGGGTGATGCAGCATAGTAGCATAAGTATTTCCCTCAGTTTTTGAGAACCAAGGTATCAATCCAGTAGGAGACCACGCGTGAGTCCCTCGCACCTGCACAAACAAATAAGAACCTCGCAGCCAACGCGATAAGGGGTTGTCAATCCCTTCACGGTCACTTACGAGAGTGAGATCTGATAGATAGGATAGAATAATATTTTTGGTATTTTTGGTATAAGAACAGAAAGTAAATAAAGCAAAGTAAAGTAGGTGGAAGATTAATATGATGAGCATAGACCCGGGGGCCATAGGTTTCACTAGTGGCTACTCTCATGATAGCAGAATTCTACGGTGGGTGAACAAATTACTGTCGAGCAATTGATAGACAAGCGCATAGTTATGAGAATATCTAAGCATGATAATTGTATATAGGCATCACGTCCGTGACAAGTAGACCGGAACAATTATGCATCTACTACTATTACTCCACACATCGACCGCTATCCAGCATGCATCTAGAGTATTAAGTTCATAAGAACAAAGTAACGCCTTAAGCAAGATGACATGATGTAGAGAGATAAACTCAAGCAATATGATATAATCCCCATCTTTTTATACTCGATGGCAACAATACTATACGTGCCTTGCTGCCCCTACTGTCACTGGGAAAGGACACCGCAAGATTGAACCCAAAGCCAAGCACTTCTCCCATTGCAAGAACTATAGATCTAGTAGGCCAAACCAAACCAATAATTCAAAGAGACTTGCAAGGATATTATAATCATACATAAACGATTTCAGAAAAGAATCCAATATTGTTCATAGATAATCTTGATCATAAACCCACAATTCATAGATAATCTTGATCATAAACCCACAAAAAGATTACATCAAATAGATCTCCTCGAAGATCGAGGAGAACTTTGTATTGAGATCCAAAGAGAGAGAGAAGAAGCCATCTAGCTAATAACTATGGACCCGAAGGTCTGTGGTAAACTACTCACAACTCATCGGAGAGGCTATGGTGTTGATGTAGAAGCTCTCCGTGATCGATGCCCCCTCCGGCGGAGCTCCGGAACAGGCCCCAAGATGGGATCTCACGGCAATAGAAGGTTATGGCGGTGGAATTAGGGTTTCTTCATGCTCTTCGATGTTTTCAGGGTATATGGGTATATATAGGAGGAAAAAGTACGTTGGTGGAGCAATGTGGAGCCCACGAGGGTGGGGGGCACGCCTACCCCCCTGGGCGCGCCCTACCCCCTCGTGGGCACCTCGTTTCTTCTCTGACTAGTACTCCAAGTCTCTCATGAAGATATCGTTCCAAAAATAACTCTCCCGAAGGTTTCATTCCGTTTGGACTCCGTTTGATATTCCTTTTCTGCGAAACACTGAACTAGGCAAAAAAACAGCAATTTGCACTCGGCCTTGGGTTAGTAGGTTAGTCCCAAAAATAATATAAAAGTGTATAATAAAGCCCATTAAACATCCAAAACAGAATATATAATAGCATGGAACAATAAAAAATTATAGATACGTTGGAGACGTATCATGGACCCCCGGAACCCCTTCGGTGGTCCTGGTACAATACAAGC
>LR738714.1:635325451-635360551 GCA_902687465.1 Secale cereale
GGCGCTGCACAGTAGGGGTGCAGCGCCTCTGAGACAGGCGCTACACAAAAAGGTCATGGCTGTGAAATAGTTTCGCAGACAGTTCATTCCGTGAATTGATTATATCAACAGGTCAAAATTGTTAAATTTGCCTGCAGCAACAGGCCTCGATCAAGGATATGGTAATCGCGCGCGAATTAAGGTAATAATCAGTCAAGGCCAGCTGGAGCGTCACGGGTTGGATCGATCCATCCATCGTCGGGCCACGCCAGTTTTCTTCTTGTCTTTTAACTAGCTATATGCTAGCACAAGCAGCTTAATTTTTTCATTTCCTTTTTCCTTATTGCGCATAACAAGCGACCAAGCCCCAACACTCCACGGCGCCGCACCGTGGACGACACTGCTGATGGAGGTGACTATCCTTGACGACGGCCTCCCCGTCAAGTCCGTCCATGCATGACGGTATCAATTCGATCCAACCCTACACACTGCGCAGGTCGCCGCCCCTCCCTGTTGGAGAGCTCGGCGCTCTGCATGGACGAGGCCGTCGGCGTGCGCAGCAGTCCAGCACACAACACCGCAGCGAGGAGAGGATAAAGAGGATGTTGTACATGGCAGCGGGTGAGGAGAACGGAAGGATGGAGACAAGACATACCTACCTGTCTTGTTGGCGATGCAAATCAGTCCGCAGGCGCCAAAGCTATGACACCATGACATGCCCACCTGCATACACATAGTAGTAAACACAACACCGCGAGTGCAACCAGCGGCATACACTCACGTGTCACCGTCACCGTCACCGTCCAAGTCATAAGTCACACGCGCACCCCGCACGCGGATGGGTCACATCATCTAGTATATATAGAGGTGTGGTCATGGTGCGGGGGAGGAAGAGGGCGTGGTCCATCATCAGGATCAGTGAGGTGGCGTAATAATGCAGACCCTGCATGGCTGGCTGATGGGTTTCTTATAGGAATTTAATGAGGCACAGATTCATTTCCAATAAAGAGAATTAAGTGGCACGGATTCCTCACCGATACAGCATTCAAGATGATGACGGCTTGAGAATTTCCTTGTGAATGTTTTAACTTTAGTTTTCTCTTCTTTGATCTCAACTTCTATTGAATCCACTCAATGCAACGATGATGATGGCTTGGGGGATTCCTTGTGAATGCTTTAACTTTCGTTTTCTCTTCTTTGATCTCAGCTTCTACTGAATTCACTCAATGCAACGATGATGACGGCTTGGGAGATTCCTTGTGAATGTTTTAACTTTGGTTTTCTCTTCTTTGATCTCAGCTTCTACTGAATCCACATTCACTCACTGGTTTGGAGCAGCTGTTTTGCGCAATTTGTTTGCTTGTCATTCCGGTCACTCACTGGTTTGGAGCAGCTGTTTTGCGCAATTTGTTTGCTTGTCATTCCCATGACAATATGTTTGAAATTCGTTCATATAGTAACTATTGTCCTATACACATGTCCTATTTCTTTCTAATGCTCAAGCCTTCTTTGATGTTCATGGGCATGGACAACCTCTCTTCTCTTATTTCACCACCTCAATGATAGGTACATATGTATATATGCTAGCTAATTTTTACAAGCAACCAAATCTATTTATTTCACAGGATTAACAACAGGCCCTGATTCATTCATCCATGCACCTCCAAATCAACGAAGAACCAAGCTCTTGGGAATTATGAAATTGTATTATACCAACACAATCGATTTGTTTGTTTGTTCCACAACAAAAAACAAAAAGGACACATGGTGTGGAACTATATACATCTTCTCTTCCAAGAAAGAAAAAAAAGAACCTAATTAACTATGTCGATGAATCCATTCACCCACCCATCATGGTACTTCTCTTCACCAACTAAATTAATGGAAGAGACGATTGTGCTCATGAACAAAACCAAGCGGGCGTTGGCTGTCACTACCAGGAGACGACGAGAACAACAACATGCTTTGCGCAACCGTCACAGAAACCAAAGTCTTGGCAGCATCGCGTCGCCCCCTTGAACATGTCGACCCTCACCTCCACAGTTGCCCCGGGCCTCATTATGTCCACTGGAGCAAAAACACAACTTCCCGTCAGCACAATTAACCAAGAGAGTAATCAAGTAAAGCCAGCAATGAGGGAACATATGCAGGATGTTTGGACTGAAACATATATGTAGCAGAGTTTCATGATTTCAACTTAAGATCACTCACCAGGTCCCAGATGGCCATTCTAGGACCAACGATTGACGGTCTAGTACTTTGCTTTTGTTTAAATGCTACATCTTCCAGAACAAGTATAACTTCTGATACGATGAAAACTAAACTACTAATGCAGAAATAAACAAAAGTTTGATGGAATAACAGGTGTAGATTTGAAGGAAAAGTAAATAATTTGTTGGAAACCGGACAGGTAAGTCACCGGAAACAGGCCCAGTTATAAGTAAGCTATGAATGCACCATTATGAAGAAAAAAAGTATAGGAGTGAATGACACATATGATCAGATCGTCAGAAGGAGGCTAATTTCGCAAAGCCTGAAAGCCAATCCCTGCCCACATCAATTTTAAAATGAGTGTTGAGGGGTGATTTTAGCATGAGCCACTCGTGTTGGAGGCCCTGCATCCCGCAAGGGTGGTCGGTGGCTTTTCTTAACAAGGTAGATAAGATCCCAATCATGTATAGTGCACAATCAATCGATCGGGCAAATGAGGGAACATGGTTATTCGTCTAGTATGTGCATGTACATATCTCTGGCTAATCTATTTAGTGCTTTTGCTGCTATCTATGGTAATTGGTAGGGCCATTTACTAACTGCAGTTAATTGAACAAAGTTGTAGTGTGGGCTTTGTGCTTAAACTAAAAAATGGTGCAGATTCATGGAAATTGAAAGTCCAACATATTTTAGGCATGCACGTAGAAACTGAACGATCAAGCAATGTTATTCATCATGTGCCTGCCTGTGCAGCTGCATGTTATGTCCAAAACATATCTGGGGTAGAGGGGAGGAAGGAGAAGCTCACCACGTATAACCGCTGCTAGGAGTGTGCTCCCGGCTCTTGCAACCTTGATCGAACAACCTGTAATTAACTAATTATTATCAGGAGTGAAGATTGTCTGAGATATACAACCAAGCTAAGAACTTTGCAGAGGATTGACTTATACCTCGTGAGTATATGTTAAGGTTGATACAGCTAGTTTTGCCTCAAAGGAAGCAACAACGACATCACCAAAGCTTAATGCTTCAACAATAGTGATATCCATGAAAACATGATGCTGTAATACACAGAATTACAAGACAGACCATCCAATATGGCCTCTACAAATTTAGCAGCCATGACCATCCAGATACATTTCTTGTATGTGTTAAGAACATTTGTGGGAGTAATACCTCACTCAGTCACATAAGTTTTTATCATCTCGTACAGGAAACTGAATGGCAACATAAGTGATACCAGCACAGGCAACAACGACTACGCTTTTCGAATAAAATAACCAACAAGCATATCAAAACATAGAATTCTAGAGTCACCAGCATTATCATCAGACCTCGTCAGGGTCCTCGCCCAGTAGAAGACTGTTAATAGTCTGTATCTTGAGTTTGCAATCCAGGCCCTAGGCTCCAAAGACAGAATAACTTAGCAGCATTATCATCAAGGGATCTCCGGTAGGTCAGCTTCACAAATCATTTATCCTGAATGAATTTTTGTGTTCACAAGAAGGTTTCAGAATAGAGCGAAGAAAAACATGAACTTCATGCAAAATAGGTGTGTACAAACTGAAGAAGATGCCTTATTTTTCAATTTGTTAAAGCAACTGCCCCAACAACCATCTATTTTCTAGCAGCTACAGTAAACTTCATAAATCCAACTAGACCAATCATTCTCATTCAGACATCTTAAATCCAGTCAAGCAAGCAAATCAGGGAACCAAGCCTACAAAATTGAAATTCGAGACAACAGGCAGAGCAAAGTGGTCAGTGCTCGACTCGACGTTACAACCATGTTGGTTAGTGCAACATATTATAACCTTGAAGATAAGATAAGAGCATACCATAGATAGGAGCTCACCGTGGGTGTTTTCTAGCCACTGCCAAACATCACTGCCTCTGCCACACGCATGGTCATTGATCCATCTTCCAGGTGGCGTACCTACTGCATGCACCTTTTTTTTTGTCAAACATTTAAATTGTACTGAACTAACAACGAGCTTAAAAGACAGGAATTTGATAGGATATCTGAACCACAACTATAAACCGCACCTCAAAATTACAACTTGTGGTCCCCTTGATGGAATACCCACTTGCTTGAAGTTCTTTTGCATTAAAAGCTTCACCTGAGATTCTTAGCCCATCTATGGCTGGCAGTTGGTCATACTCTGCAACTGCATATTCATGAAATTTGGTGTTTACCATCTTTGGCGAGTCGTTTATTGACCCAATCTTTCACGGTACTCAACAAAATAGAAAGAACGTCGACAAACGATTGTCGCAATAGTTGTGCAATGATGACAAAAAAAAAAAAATCAACCGACGCCTTATATTTTGGAAAGGAGGAAGTACTTGGTTAACTAAATCCCTGGGAAGCTCACACACCATCCTTATTCGTGGCCAACGGCTGAACGGCAGGTGTAGGATTGTACGGATTGGTTGCGGCGGCATGCGAGCGCCAAGGTGCAGATGCAGTCTCAACTGCTAGCTTGTTGAAGTCCAAGGTGTCATCTCAGTTGCTAGCTTATCTGTCGACAGACAAGCTAGCAGCTGAGACCGCACCTTGTCACGTATCATGGCGAACGAATGCTTAATTAGGATTACTTAGCTTTGCTAGCTCCATGTTGATGCATGCATGAGAGCATCTACATCCGGCCTCCCTAAACTAACCTGGTGGAAGACCCACTCAGTTCGCGGTCACAAAAATCGTAAGAACTGCTCGCTTTTTCCGGAAGAACCATGCATCCTTATCAAGTGCAGCCTCCGTGGAGACTGGGGGAGACAAGCAGAGCCAGAGCGGCGGCATGGAGGATCGAACATGGGGAGGGGTCGTCACCGGCCTTGACGACGTACATTCACAACATCGATTGGCAGGTTGACGACGTACATTCACAACATCGATCGGCAGGGCAGCACCGTCACGGTTGATCGCCTAGGGTTTAGTAGCATGATTATCAAGATCGCAAATAATTCCGGTTTGCTGGATTGTATAGCAAAAGATGACGTGCAAAAACTCAAATAAAGAAATTTACTGGCAGTAGACGCAGCGAGCCTTCATTTTCATGTAAAGAAACCAACAGAGTACAACATATAATAATACTTCCTTCGTCCCAAAATATAAAAACGTTTTTGACATTAATATGAAAGGAAACAGCATCACACACTTCTTGTACGGGCACGACACCTTGGTGTTGCTGAATAGGGTATCCAGATAGGAGCTCTTGACGTAGACCGCGGACGCGGCCAAGTCTGTGCAAGAAGAGCACTTGTGGTCGCCCCTCGGCCCACCAACGCCGCCGCCCTCGCCATTGTCGCCGCCGCCGCCCTGGTTGCCGCCGTCGTTGCGGCCCTCATCGTCGCCATTGCCCTCGTGATCGTCGTTCTCACCGCCGCCCACGTTGCCGTCGTCGCCGCTGCAGTCATCATCACTGCCGCCATCATTGTCGTCATCATCGTTGTGGTCGCCGTCGCCGCCGCCACCGACACAGTCGCTGCATGCTACGTGCAGCATACACCAAATAAAAGAATCAATCGATCGTTCTTGTGGGTGTACAGTGAAGGCAGATTTTGGTTTGTTCGGTTTACCAGATACACAGGAGGCTTTAGGGGATGATGGCACTCGTCGCAGAATAGCAATGTCTTGGGCACGTCCGACTCCAGCAGTGTCATCACATCTCCCCCCGCCGCCGCGACGGCGACAGCGCCGCCGGCTAGCACCATCGCGCTAGACGCCGCAGCCGGCGTCTCTACGGCAACTGGAGTGGCCGCTGCCTCCACGGCAGCGGGGCTGGGCGTCGTCACCGGTTTCTCGACGGCAACTGCCAAGTGGAGTGGGCGCTGCCTCCACTGCAGCTGGGCCGGGCGCCATCACCGGCCGCTGCGGCGCCTCTGCTGCAACAGGACTGGGCACCGCCACCGACTTCACGCCTGGCCTAGACTTTGCCGGAGGCGTTTCTCCCTCCCCCATGTTCTTCCTCTTGTCGCCCATCGACGTGAGAAAGAGCTCTGCTTGGAAACAGGGATGAGAGGATATGGTTTACTTGGAAACAGGGATGAGAGTATTATATAGAGTACTAGTCTCATGCGTGCTCAGTTACAGTAGCACACACAATCGTCAAGTAGAGTATAAGAGCAAGTACAATAAGGTGATGTAGGCGGGCTGTAAGACATTGAATATTATTTTTGCTTACTTGGAAGAGAGAGAAAAGGAGAGAGAAGAGAAACGGGCTACTAGTTAACAGCCGGCTGCAGCACGTGCTCCTAGGTACTTTGGAAGAGAGTGGGGTGGGCCATGTATGAACAAAATAGTACATATTTATATCTAGTTATTGTACTTGTTGGCTATAAGCTTGACTATATGTGACATGGCAAAATCATATAGCCAACAGTTGGCTATATTATTAACCATGCTCTAACTCTCTCTGCTCCGCGCTGCCCTGCCTGGTGTGGTCTTGTCAAACTCGATTAGACCATGCATGGACGACAACAGGAGATGCTCCATCGAGTGCTCCTTTGACGATCGATGCACACAAAATCTGACGATGCAAACCCACTCTCAATGGTTCAACGAAAGAAACTCCTTGACGGTAGCAGATTTAAATTTTAGCAAAGAATGCCAAATGAACAAATTCGATTTTAATGGTCCAACTATGGCACGGTCGGATGCCTTGCACCGCACGATGAACCAAACACTGCTAGTAGTAGTGGTCTACTGGACTCCCCCTCAAATCAAAAAGACAAAACTGCTAGCACTCGACGACAGGACGGGGTGTTGGTCTCATTACTGAATTCAACATGGCATGCTGCTAGAGTCTACCGACGGGACGGAGCACGTCCAAGTTGACGGTGGAGTACCATGCCATGCATGCGGTCAGCCTTCTGCCTTGACGGTGCATGCTGGGAATCAAAGACTTATGTGCCCGGTGAAGGAAAGAAATCGGCTCTCCGACCGCATGCATGCCGATTGCACGTCACCCCTAGCTGCGGTAGAACCACACAGGCTCAAACAGCATCTTTGATAGTGGCCCCTTGCCGTCTGCTAGCGGACGATAAAGAGGGGACCGTTAGGGTTAGCAACACAACTCTTTGATGGGGCCCACCTCCCTCTTTGTCGTCTGCCATTTTGGCAGACGACAAAGAAGGAACCGCGACAAAAATAGTCTTTGCCATGAGTCTTTTCTTTATCGTCCACTTATGCCAAGCTGACGGCAAATATTTTATTTTCAGTAGTGCACCTTCCTTTTCTCGTGATTTTTCACCTCGCGAACGCGACACACCCGTAAATGGACTGGCCCAAGTGAACCGCCCTTATGCAAAACACAGACTTCTTGCCGCTTCGAGCCCCTCGTATCGTACGCAGGCCGCATATCAGAGGTCTCGGCGAGGGCGACCTACTTTGAAAATACCACTGTGTTATTTATTATAAAAGGATATAGAGTAATCTCAACTGTCGACGTGGTTTAGGGGTATACCAAAACACATCAAAAACATATTGCAAATAAGAATTTAACTTATATCACCTGTGATTTTCTTCTTCTAAAGAATTAGTATTTATACTAAAACTCATAGAAAATCTAACATCTACTCTCATCTTTGGGAAGAAATCCTTTGTTCTTCATGCGAAGCAATCAAACAGACTCAAATGGCACGGCATTTTAATCCTGTGTTTTTTCTAGTACGGTGTACGAATCAAAGGGGCTCTTAGATCACAAAATTAGCACAAGTATTATGCAAATCAAATCTTGTCGGTACGGTTTGTATTTGAAAGGCACAGTGATGATAATCATACACTGAACTCTGGACTCTGGTGCTTGCCCTAGGTGGCACTCGTCGTAGGACAGAGCCTAGGATTTTCTCCCTTTTTTTTGTGGACAGAAAACCACTCGCACCAGGTCGGGTTAGATGCGCTGTTACCCGCAGCCACGCAGTTCAGTGAAGCCATCAACTAGTACAGTGTGTCAAATCCGTTTCTCCTCTCCATCGAGGGCCATCCCATGCTGGCGTGCTCTCCTGGTCAATGCCCCATGCGTTGTTCCATCGATTCTGCGCACGCTAGGGCTACGGCCAGTACTGCCTACTTAGCATAGTAATCGAGTGTTTCCTGCACATCTCACATCACAATTGATTTGGCACAGCAAGCAAGCTCCGGCCACCCACAAGACCAGGAAAAGGGACACACACAGAGTAAACTGGATGATGGAATTGATCGTAATATTTGTGATGAAATTTAAATATATATGATATAGGAGTACATAATTTTGTTAACATGCTCTTAAATTATGGAATCAAGTGTTAACTAGTGTAGTGTCAAACACGCTCTTCAATTATGGACGGACGTAGCAATATTGAAGAGCGTGTTAATTGAAGAGCGTGTTTGACATCACATTAGTGTAAAAAACGCTGGCATATTATGGGATGGAAGGAGTAGTTGTGAGTATATATAGAATACACTTTTGTTATGCATACGGAGAGAAATATAATTAGTGTGATTGATGAGGTGGCATGAGTGGACATTTTGAATGGTCAATAGCATTTTCATGCATGTTAAGAGAAACAATTAATTGGATGATGATGTGACATGTATGCATATTGAGAGAATTGAGATAGTAGCTAGGATCAACATTTTAGGTATACTAGATATTACACCCCACGCATTGCGGCGGGAATGTGTTGCAATTATTTTAGTGAGAATTGGGAGTATGAAATATCAGTATTTAGCCTAACAATATGTGAACTGAAACTAAAATATAAATTTATTGCATTTGGTTATTTTATTTCTTGATATGAGTAGAATGCATGGTGCATGGTGATATGTGTTTTCTCTTGTATGAGGTGAGGTGGCATATATGCATTGAAGTTAGTGGAGTCTGAATATGAGTAACATGCATAGTGCATATTAATATAAGTGTTTTCTCATGCAGGTGACACCGTTGCATGCTTGAGAAAATTAAAGTTAGTGAGGATCAACTATTTTAAATGTATAGAACTATACATGTTGGTAGCATTGTTGGCAAATCAAATTTTTGTGTCCGAGTGTGGGACTAATAAGCTTCGATGCCATAGCTGGCCCACATGTCACAGACCCAAAGGCTCCTGCAATTACGGGTCCGAGTATTTTTCTTTTTGTCTTTTTTGACACTCCATGCTGATTTTGTGTCTAGTTTGGAGCAAAACTTCATCGCACCCGAGTATTTATCAGGATGGAACAGATAGGAGCGTGCGAGCGCAGGCCCGGCGATAGATACGATATCCTGGCACACCAGTGCGCTGCGGCCAGCCTTGCTGAGCTGACGGTGCATGCGTTCTTGGAAGTTGGGAGTCCAACCCTGCAACCTGTCTCTCTCACACCCCGGCCAGCCTTCTTCTTCTCCTTTCCTCGCCCACGCTAGCTCATCCCTCTCCTCTCCTCGCCACCAAGCCACATGCCGGGCGGTGCTCCGTGCTCAGCTCCACGCAGCCGCATTCGTGGAGAAGATGGCCAAGAGGATGGTTGAGAGGCCGCTTCTCACGGAGAAGACGGCGGACGCCGGCGCCGTCGCGAAGCGGACGCGCTCCGGTTCCAACGCGCTCGCGCCGCCGCCCTCTCGGTCTCCGGCCGCCGTTCAGTCGCCCGCAGCGAGCGGCGGTAACATGTGGTTGGTGGAGAAGCCGGCGGACGCCTCCGCCGTCGAGCCTGTCGGGAGGCGAACAAGGTCCAGTTCCAACCAACGCCCACCGCCTCCACCGACGGCGCACACGACGCGGAAGAAGGTTTCCTGGGCGGTAATCACTAATCACTATCCAGCTTCCCTTTAGGGCTCCTTCGGTTTACAAAACAGAGGAATGATAAATAGTACACACCAACTCTGTCAAGTTGGGTGTTTAGTTCACTGCTCACATGAATTCAATAGCACCCATAGTATTGCACATCTAAGTTCTATGTCATTGATCTTACGTCAAGATTCGTGTGGGTATTTTCTTTTTTTCTTTTCCTTTTTATTTTTATGCTCGATTGGCCACTTAGATCTGCAATATATATAATTTCTCTGTTGGTTCAACCTTTGCTCCCCAAGTTTGATCAAGTCTCGGTTGTGGAATCCATGTACAACGTTGTTTCATTTGAGAGAAACAAAAAAGAGAAATCTTCTTGTTGTAAGATAGTTGGAGAGTACGGATCTCAAAGCAATGTTAGAGGGCTGAAGATAAGAGGTTCCATGTAGCTCGACCTACAGAGAAACTTTGTGACGACCTTTTCTCTTCACATGTAAATATACAAGCAAGTTTCATATTTACTCTAAAGAAAGTGTTTTCAATTTGGACTTTCAGATACCAGTAGCTGATACAAGCAAAGAAGGCAGTGAGCAAAGAGCAGTTTCGAACACCAAGATGACGACAAGGACGCAGCCACCCAGGAGAGGAAAAGGAGCCGCAGGTCTTATCACCTCTAACTAGTAATGTACAATGCTTTGAGTTACTACAGAGTTGAATCACATTTCAAATAAAAAACAAATAAATTAAAGAGAGCTGAATCACACTTCACGTAGCTCTTTAATAGAACCAGATAAATAACATGTCATTTTCTTTTGAGGAATCTGAAATCTACCCGCTGTTTGTTACTGCCCAATATATACATATAGTGCTAAAAAAATTATAAGTTACTGTCATCTAATTTGAACTAGGGAGTGACCTGCATTTGTGTGGATAAATTTTAAAGAATATGTATCGCTCCTAATATAGGCATCGTCTCAAATACACCACTTGGACCAATGTTTCTTATGTGTAGAGTGTGTATAATAATACTATGAAAACAAACCTTTAACGGGATATTCCTTGATGTAACCAAGCTAAAGCTTTAACTTTAACATATTGATTGTCATTGTTAGAGATGTTAACATTATGCATGATAGTCTATAGGTAACTAGAAACCGAAGGAGTAACATGTTGAGACGGCAAGTTAAAAAGATCCTTTTACATAATTTAAAGAATTAAAATCTAAACATGATTGTCTCACATATATAAACTTCATGCTCTCTTCGTTCACCTCCACAACATTTGCTGCATCGCAATTACTTTGAGTTGTTAGTGTAGTGTCATGCATTTAAACCCATCCTATCCTATTCGCCCTCAATTTTTTAAAGGCTCTCTTCTACATTGCTTTCATCATAGCTTGTCTTTTCCGATTATGCATATACTCCCTCCGTTCCTAAATATAAGTTTTTTTTTAAATTTTCAATAAGAACTACATACGGATTTATATAGACATATTTTAGAGTGTAGGTTCACTCATTTTGCTCTGTATGTCCGCATTGGAATATCTAAAAAGACTTATATTTAGGAACGGAGGTAGTAGTTTTCATCTAGTAATATAGTACAACTAACACGACTTATCACACACTACCTCCGTTTGGGTTTATTAGTCCCTTCGTATTTTGTGTCAAATTTTGACCGTAGATTTGACCAACAAGATATAAGCTGTATGTCACAAAACTTATATTGTTGGATTCATATTTGAAAGAGGTTTTCAATGATACTATTTCTGTGGTATATAGCTTAGTTTTTGATAGTTAAATCAAAGGTCAAAGTTTGACTTAAAGTACAAGGGTGACTAGTAAGCCAGGATGGAGGTAGTATTTGATATGATGTCTTACTTTGAATATTTACTCTTACATGATGTAACAATTATTTGGAATTAATAACGTTTGCCATGATGGCTTTCACTAGAAAAACATTTATGGTTGTTGCTGCAATGTATTGTGTGCTGCTTCTGTCATGTACAATACACTCACTCACCCACGCATCATAGTGAATCAATCTTTCCTTTTTCTCAATTTAACACCTTTTCAATTATTTTTCATTTCAATCCGTTTTAGATAGTTCTTAATATAAGAAATACAATTTCCTTAATGAAATGGTTGGACTTCAAAAAAAGAAAACCAGCGAAACTCTACTCTCTTCCACGATCCCATCTAGCTCGATCTCGTCGACACATATGGTACATCTTCTCTATGTTCTGTTGACGAAAACAACCTATGAATGCCGATAAATCTGCCGGATGTCCCATTGACATGGTTTATCCATCGTTATATACTGCAGGTTATAAAAAATACATAAAATTCTTAATTTTACTTGAAATTTGATCTGCATTCCAGCTCTGCTTCAGTTAAAAAGTTGCTTAGATATTCTTATGTCTTAAATTAACAGTGCGTATCATATTTGTTATTCTATTAAATTAGTCTAGTTAGGGCCGTGGACATATTTGTTATTCTTATGTCCTCCCCCACTAGAACTAATCTATAAATGTAAAAAATCACTGGGTCTTGGATTGTGCTTTCACCTTAGATTGTTTCTAATGACTTGCATTTATCCGTGAAATTCAATTCTTAACAAGTATGCCAATTTTTTATCCTTTGAAAGTCCTCCAACTTAGATGCCCATTTTTCTGGCAAATTTAGCTACTTTTTAAATTACTTTGTATAAATAAATTTCATGACTTTTCTTACATATGTGGAGTCCTCAAGTAAAGTTTCTTTGCAGGTGAGTCAAGCACTGCGTCAGTGATCCCTCCTGGAAATTTTGATCGAGAAGGTCAACCTCGCATGCAACCTACACATTCCGAGGTACTTTTGTTTCATAAACATTCTTCCGTGCAAGCTTCTATGCTGAAATTTCCGCCGTTGGTAATGTCTTACATATCAGTTAAAAAAAGTAGTAATGTCTTACATATTGCTTGCTGCACCCACATTTTAGGAGATGCCCTATCTTCCCTTAAAGAGCCAGCTTATTGAATAGAGTTGTCACTCCTTACCTTACCTAAGTCCCCTTCGGGATATCTTTTGAAAACCTTTTCTCTGAAAAGAAAAGATGTTTGTAATCCCTTGCCCGCTCGATTAAAGAAACTGGGATCTGGCCTTGCATCTCTCCTAGTAGTAAACACCAACTAATTTTTGTGTTACTGAGTTTTGTGTCTTCAGCAACAGCCAGTTGGTACAAGGGGTCAGCAGTATCCGAACAAAGGTGAGGTGCAAAAGAAAGCTCAAAGGAGAAGCAAGAGGCAAGAACCGAGTGGAAGGGAAAACCTGAGCAGAGGTATTTTTTCTTCTGCACCTTGCGGTATGCACATCTTACGGAAGAATGCTGAATTAACTGATGATCTTCTTCTATTTTCATGCATGCACTTCTGTTAGAACTTGTTCCTGCACCGGTGAGAAAAAGCATGAGAAGAAAGTCAGGGCCTTTGCAGTGGTGGCTTGGTGAATCCGCATAACAGTAAGTATGGCGGATTTGTTGTTTGTTCTCTTGCAGTTTCACTTTTATGTAGGATGCTGATAGAAATTTGTGCTCTGAAATAAGGTCTAATTGGCTAATGATGGTATTATTGACTCTGTTCCTGCTCTTAGAGTACAAAAAATGCAAGTCCGTCTTGTTTGGTTCGTAAGGAAAGTGGAGGAAGCACATAAGAATAGGAATTTCTTTTCCTTTAGCAGCATTATTCATTCATTTGGTTCAATTGAATAGAGCAAAGGAAAACTGAAGGATTTTTTGTTCTCTGATCTCACTTCCACAAGGAAAAACACAGGACTTTTACATTCCGCTAGGCCCTCATTTTATAGTTCCTACACACAAAGAGGCATCCTAACTATACTTTCTTTTCATGTAACTTGTGCAGATAGGCTACCCGGCGCAGGCATTAAATGATATTCTCACGGTGAAGATGGCAAGGTTGCACTAAGAGTGGAATCCTTCCTGCCCAAACAATATTCAGATCTTGTAGCGCAAGTCGGGATGTACTGAGGTTCTTGGATATGTTTCGGTTGTGACGCTTATATCTACCCTTTTGTGGAATTTGCGATCTTTATCTTACCCACGCAACAACTTTTGAGATTGATCATGCCATCTATATTTGAACTTGTATCCTGTATTTTCACAACTTATCGAGCATGGTTGTGCACGTGGGATGAGGCAGATTTTCTTCTTCTCGAATACGCTTAGGAGCGTATCATTGCATTGATAGGAGGGTGTGAACAAACGGGTTGGCATCACGGACGCGTACACAAAATGGCGCTGCCGTGATGCAAGTGAGCATAGGAATGGGGTTGCTCAGCCCTAAAGAGATAAAAAACTAGGTTATAGGGATGATAGCGCTAAGTCCTTTGGCTCCGGCGCAGGCCCAGGAGCGTGCGTCCTCTTAAATCGCAGGCGGAAGAGGGCGTAATCTTGTCGAATATAACGGTGTTGCGGTGGCGCCAGAGTGACCAGGCCGTGAGCACAGTGATGGTAGAAAGGCCGCGCCGCTTGTCGGTAGTTGTCGACGGGAGGATCATGCTCAGCCAGTCTAGGGAACCATCTAACGCAGCAATCGTGGGACAGCACTAGGAGAGGACGCTATGCCATATGATTTTTTTTTTGAAAAGGAGGAAGACCCTCGGCCTCTGCATCTGGACAATGCATACAGCCACTTTATTAATTATTCTCAAAAGACCTTACAAAGAAATACAACAGTAAGTCTGAAGCCACCGTCTAGGCAACATCTGTCGCTACTCCTATTCATTTGATAAAGGGATGCTGATAGTCGGCAAAAAACACATATATGACCTGTGGGCGGAAACAATTCAAAGTTTGAACTGCTCATGAAAAAATTTCACAGCGCTGACCTTCCCGAGTGGTGCCCGACAGCAGGGCGCTGCACCCTACTATGAAGTGCCTGATACGTCCAAAACGTATCTATAATTTCTGCTTGCTCCATGCCTCTTTTGGGTGATATTGCTATGATATTTATACACTTCCATACACTTTTGATCATATTTGGACTAACCTATTAACTCAGTGCACCCCAGTGCCAGTTTCTGTTTTCTTCTGTTTTTGTATTTCAGGTTTTCCCATTACGAGAACTGCCAGAAAAATCCCGGAAAAATTATATAAAAAATCAGCGTTCCAGAAGCTTCCCGGCACCCGAAGTACAGCCGGAGGGGGGCCACCAGGGCTCCAGGCGCCCTGGTGGCGCGGCCCCCCTCCTGGCCGCGCCGGGGGGGCGCCTGGGCCCCCCAGGCCTCCGCTGATGCCCCCCTTTGGCATATATTTATATCGTGTCCCGAAACCCTCGAGACGGGAACCCTTTTTCGCGATCTCATCTCTGTTCTGCCGCCGCCGCGCTTCCAAGATCGGGAGCACCAGGAAAACTCTTCCCGGCACCCTGCCGGAGGGGAGGATCACCACCGGGAGCCTCTCCACCACCATGGACGCCTCTCGGATGAGTTGTGAGTAGTCTCCCTTGGACCATGGGTCCATGACCAGTAGCTATGTGATGTTCTCCTCCCGTTCTTGTGCTTCAAAAATTAGTCCTCGTGAGCTGCCCTACATGATCGAGGCACATATGTAATCCTTATGCTGTTGCTATGATGAGTTTGCTGAGATCCGATGGATTGTGAGATTATGTTCAGATTGTGTTTGAGTAATATATTTGATCTACCTCTTTTATATTTATGTTCATAAGTAATTTTTGCATGTTCTCCATTGTTATTTATTGCTTTGGCCAAGTAGTAGGTAGTGACTCTAAGAGGGAACGTTATGCTTGATTGTGGGTTCATGCCCCTCGATGACTAGCTTGAGTGACAGAAACATGAGTCTAGGGGATGTGTTGTTGCCACAAGGGGGAAAACAACGGTGCTTGTGCCCGCGGGTGCAAGGATTGTTTACTTTACGCAAAGTTCTTTTAATGCAGTTGTCTGTTGCTTTGAGTTTACACTATGGGTGGGACTCGCAACTTAATACCAGCGAGATGTTCTGGATAGATATCTCAAGGTGGATGATTAGTAGTAGATGAAGATGGATTTCGGTCTACTTGCCTTGGTGTACCGCCCATGCTTTGAACCTCTACCTTTCTTGCAACATAGTTAGCATTGGTTTGCGCACATAATTATGTCAATTGTCCAGCTGTAATTCGTTTACCTCACATAACTGTTTTATCGTCTTTTGGGAGAGAGACATCACTAGTGAACATCATGGGACTCCGGTCCATATTACCATCATTGATCACATCCGCTATTTACTTTCCGCTTTTACTTATTACTTGCAGCAAAACCTATCACTATTATCACTTGCGTTTGATCCTTTGTAAACGACAAGGCCGGAGGGATTGACAACCTCTCTGTACTCGTTGGGAGCAAAGTTATTTGTATCTGTGTGCAGGTCCACGTTGATTGCTAATATCTGGCGCCGTTAGCAGTTGACACCTTCTTGTTGAAACTGGGAGTCTCAGGGAAATCGATCCTTGGTATCTTTGCCAAGGGAAAACTTCCGCTACACTGCATCTCAAACCTTCCACCTGGGGTAACCAACGAGGGGCGAGAAGCCATCAAGCAAATTTTTCTGGCGCCGTTGCCGGGGACTCCACTCTTCAAGATAGGGGAGTTGCACGCTATCTTTTACCTTTGCTTTTTAGTCTTGTTAGTTTACCTTTTTCAGTTTTGCTTTAGTATCTTTTATCGAAAATCACAAAAATAGTTATCTTGCTTGCTTGCTACTATGGGTTCCACCGAGAACACCAAGTTGTGTGACTTCACTAGTCACAACAACGATGACTTTATCTGCACACCTATCACTACACCTGCCACTTCAGCACCTTCGTATGAAATTAAACCTGCTTTGCTGAACCTGGTTATGAAAGATCAATTCTCCGGTGCTGGAGATGATGCTGCTTTACACTTAAACAATTTTGTTGAACTTTGTGATATGCAAAAGTACCAAGAAATAGATGGTAACATTGTTAAGCTTAAGCTTTTTCCTTTCTCCTTGAGAGGAGGAGCTAAAATTTGGTTTCAGTCTTTGCCTAGAAATAGCATAGATTCATGGGACAAGTGCAAAGATGCTTTTATTGGAAAGTACTATCCACCTGCTAAAATTATCCAACTAAGAAGTAACATAATGAATTTTAAACAATTGGATAATGAACATGTTGCCCAAGCTTGGGAACGTATGAAATCTCTTATCAAGAACTGCCCTACTCATGGTTTGACTACTTGGATGGTTATCCAAACTTTTTATGCAGGCTTGAACTTTACCTCGCGGAACTTGTTAGATTCGGACGCGGGAGGAACTTTCATGTCAACTACACTTGATGCTGCCACGAAGCTTCTCGATGAGATGATGACCAATTATTCCCAATGGCACACCGAACGCGCTCCAACAGGTAGGAAGGTAAACTCTGTCGAGGAGATTTCCTCCCTAAATGAAAAAGTTGACTTGATCATGTCTCTACTTTCGAAGCAATCTTCTGTTGATCCTCGTGATGTTCCTTTAAATTCTTTGATTGCTCAAGAACAAGTAGATGTGAACTTTATCTCTAGAAACAATTTTAACAACAATGCTTATAGGAGTAATTTTGGTAGCAATCCTAGACCGTTCCCCTCTAATTCTTA
Source organism: Secale cereale (assembly GCA_902687465.1). Lineage (NCBI taxonomy): Eukaryota > Viridiplantae > Streptophyta > Magnoliopsida > Poales > Poaceae > Secale > Secale cereale. Next base: position 635,343,028 of record LR738714.1, read on the forward strand.
TGGGAACAACAATGCTTATCCTAGCACCAAGAACTCCACTACTGAACTAGAGATCATGCTTAAAGATTTCATCACTACCCAAAAAGCCTTTAATAAGAGTGTAGAAGAGAAACTAAACAAACTAGATGATCTCTCTTCGAAGGTAGACAATTTAGCCAATGAGGTAGAATTGCTTAAAATTAGAACTTCTCCTCTTGAGGAGAGGAAGGTCACTCCTATGAATGCTATTCAAGTGCAAATTAATGAAAACATTAGGATGATGGCTAAACTTAAAGAGAGATGGGCTAGAGAAAGGGAGGAAGAAGATAGAATTAAGAACCTTCCTACCCACCACACTGTTGCTACTATCCAAGTTGTTGAGGATATCCAAACTCTTAGCACCCAATGCACTCCTGGTCCCATTGGACCTATTAATGGTGATGCTATGACTATAGAAACTACCAAACAAGTGAACCTAAAGGACACCACTACCACTTTACTTGATAGTAGTGACCTTGATTTTGATAATTGCACTCTTACCGAAGTTATTGATTTCCTTCACAAGATGTCTAGAGATCCCCGCACTAGCATGATTAACCTTGCCTTCACAGAGCATATCACTAATGCTCTTATCAAAGCTAGGGAGGAGAAACTTAGAGTAGAAGCCTCCATACCTAGAAAGCTAGAAGATGGTTGGGATCCTATGATTAAAATTAAGTTGAATAACTTCTCTTGCTATGCTTTATGTGATGTTGGTGCTAGTACCTCTGTTATGCCCAAAAGAATATATGATATGCTTAAATTGAAACCTTTTGATTCTTGTTCTTTTGGTGTTCGTCTCGTTGATTCTTCCATAAAGAAACCTTTGGGGAGGATCGACGATGTTCTTATCATTGTCAATGACAATTATGTTCCCGTTGATTTTACTATTATGGATATTGAATGTGAACCTTCTTGTCGAATTATTTTGGGACGTCCTTTTCTACGCACCGTTGGTGCTATCATTGACATGAAAGAGGGGAATATAAAATTCCAATTTCCTCTCAAGAAAGGGATGGAACACTTCCCTCGAAAGAAGATTAAGTTACCTTTTGAGTCCGTCATACGGGCTAGCTATTCTTTTACTCTTGATAAAACTTGATCTCTATGCATTATGCCTAGCTTAAAGGCATAAAAGAAAGCGCTTTTGGGAGGCAGCCCACATGAATAAATTTTATTTTGCTTTTGTTGTGTCTTGATGTTTTTACTACAGTAGCATCATCATTGTATCTTTACTTTTCAACTTTGTGCCAAGTGTAGCCTCTGATTGCAAGAAAGTTCAAAAGTGGTGACATGCTGTCCAGGAAACAGATTCTGTCCTTGGATAGAAAAATTCGTATTAAATCACCAGATCATCTTTTTGGTCTGAATTTTTTCGACACCGTGCTCTATGCAATTGTCTTTCGTGCGTCTGTTTTGAGTTTTTTTGATTAGAGTTGCAGAAGTGCCCCGAAATAATTATTTACTACCTGCTGTTCTGGTTTTCACAAATTCTGTCCTGTTTTGCCTTTCCCTCATTTTGCAAACCTTGAGCTTGCTTTTTCTTTGCAAAAACCTTTTGGCAATCTTGAGAAACAGTAGATCTTCAAGAATATCCTTATTTCCAGCAAGGAACAATTATTTTATTAAGGGTACTAACCTCGCTAATCAGATTATGATGAGTTATGTATGAAGGGAGTTTTCAAGTGTGCGAGGGAAGATGATAAAAAGATTCAGGAGTGTCAAGCGCTCAAGCTTGGGGATGCCCCCATGCACCCCCAAGAAATATTCAAGGAGACTCAAGCGTCTAAGCTTGGGGATGCCCCCGTGCATACCCTTCTCCATCAACATTATCAGTTCGTCTTTCGTTCCACTATATTTTTATCACTTCATGTGTTATGTGCTATGCTTGGAGCGTCTTGCTTTTAGTTTTACTTTTAGTTTTCTTTAGCTTTTCATAACGAGTCGGAACTTAGCTTTCTTTATGTGGGAGAGAAACACGCTCCACTTCTACCTAGAACATAACATAGAATTTTCATGTCGATCTTTGCTGTGTGTGTTCTTTGTCTTTCAATAGCTACTATCATGCTTAGCTCTTAGTTTTCATGCTTATCTTTTTAAAGAGCTTTCGTTTAGTTGGTTGCTTGAACTCTCTTTATTTATCATGATTATCTTATTAAGAGAGTTTGCTTCCGTTGCATTGGTTGATATGTCTATGATAAAGATGATACGTGCATAATGGTGCTTAGTAGTTCATGTTTTCTTATGGTTAGTCTCAAATAGCCGGGGGGGTTCCCAATGTGTTATTGGAGTACCAACATGATTTGTTTGCCTATGATGTGGTATGGTTTAGTAATATCTTCCTTCAAGAATTTATTTTGATTGACTTGGCGTATGCTCACGCATATTTAAGACTGTAAAGAAAGTCTGTCAAGCCTTGATGATCTTTTGTTTCTGAGTAGCGATATAACTTCCATGCCTGATTCAATGTTGCTTTGTCGCTCTGCATGATTATGGCCGTCATTGCTCTCTTAGTTGGTCGCTCCCAGTCTTTTGCTAACCTCCACCTGTACTAAGCGGACTGACTGCTTGTGCATCCAAAATCTTTTAAACCAGTTATGCCATATGAGTCCACCATACCTTCCTACATGGTATTTACCTGCCATTCCTAACGAAGACTTTCATGTACCATCTCGAAATTATTCAAAAAATGCATTCCTATTTTGTGCCTCTGTTTTAAGTTCATGAGGAAGTAGTAGTTAATTCATGATCTTTTTAAGTTGGACAAGCTTCACCCCGGGATTGCATGTCTAATGTGAAAACCCATAATACGAGAAGGAACTGGCATTGAGTGCGCCCGGCTCAAAATTAATATAACAAACAAACCCTCCTTCATGCTTTGTTCATGAGAAATCAGAAAACTTTGGCAGTGATAAACAAAGGAGATTAAGAGGATGTGATCGTCCTCATTCGGGAGCCGTTCCTCGAAACTTGTCCATCTCAAGAAGTGATTGAGTTGTCTGCTAGCATTCGTTGACAAAACATGCACGATCTAAAAAAAAAATATTATTACTTCTGTTTTTAAAACCAAGAGCTCTGGTACATGTTTTGTCTTTGTTTCCGACTACGGGTTTTCAACCTTGCCAACAACAGCCATGGTTCGAGAGTCTCCACCTTCTTTTAAAGCACCAACTACGGAGAGCATGATTGTCATTCTGAGTGTAATGTGCATTGTCCCAAAGTAGCATTGTCTTTTGCATGATTATGATATCGTTTATTCTGAAATCATTGTATCTAGTCATCACTTAAACCTTGGAGGTGCCCCTGCATTTATGTTTTGCTTCACTAAAGGGGGCAAGCGAGATATCACTTTATCATATTTGCACACCATCCTCATTACAAATCTATTTGATGTTTCAGTATCATGTTGTAAAACTTTCAGTTCTTTGTGATTTTCTCATGAGGCAACTTAATTACTACAGATTCATTTTCTCAGTAAGCTTTTGTCATGTGACTATGAAAAAGTCCTATATGGTTAATAGCATGTCACCACAGAAATTATTCTTGTTATCATTTACCTACTCGAGGACGAGCAGGAATTAAGCTTGGGGATGTTGATACGTCCAAAACGTATCTATAATTTCTGCTTGCTCCATGCCTCTTTTGGGTGATATTGCTATGATATTTATACACTTCCATACACTTTTGATCATATTTGGACTAACCTATTAACTCGGTGCACCCCAGTGCCAGTTTCTGTTTTCTGCTATTTTTGTATTTCAGGTTTTCCCATTACGAGAGCTGCCAGAAAAATCCCGGAAAAATTATATAAAAAATCAGCGTTCCAGAAGCTTCCCGGCACCCGAAGTACAGCCGGAGGGGGGCCACCAGGGCTCCAGGCGCCCTGGTGGCGCGGCCCCCCTCCTGGCCGCGCCGGGGGGGCGCCTGGGCCCCCCAGGCCTCCGCTGATGCCCCCCTTTGGCATATATTTATATCGTGTCCTGAAACCCTCGAGACGGGAACCCTTTTTCGCGATCTCATCTCTGTTCCGCCGCCGCCGCGCTTCCAAGATCGGGAGCACCAGGAGAACTCTTCCCGGCACCCTGCCGGAGGGGAGGATCACCACCGGGAGCCTCTCCACCACCATGCACGCCTCCCGGATGAGTTGTGAGTAGTCTCCCTTGGACCATGGGTCCATGACCAGTAGCTATGTGATGTTCTCCTCCCGTTCTTGTGCTTCACTAATTAGTCCTCGTGAGCTGCCCTACATGATCGAGGCACATATGTAATCCTTATGATGTTGCTATGATGAGTTTGCTGGGATCCGATGGATTGTGAGATTATGTTCAGATTGTGTTTGAGTAATATATTTGATCTACCTCTTTTATATTTATGTTCGTAAGTAATTCTTGCATGTTCTCCGTTGTTATTTATTGCTTTGGCCAAGTAGTAGGTAGTGGCTCCAAGAGGGAACGTTATGCTTGATTGTGGGTTCATGCCCCTCGATGACTAGCTTGAGTGACAGAAACATGAGTCTAGGGGATGTGCTGTTGCCACAAGGGGGAAAACAACGGTGCTTGTGCCCGCGGGTGCAAGAATTGTTTACTTTACGCAAAGTTCTTTTAATGTAGTTGTCTGTTGCTTTGAGTTTACACTACGGGTGGGACTCGCAACTTAATACCAGCGAGATGTTCTGGATAGATATCTCAAGGTGGATGATTAGTAGTAGATGCAGATGGATTTCGGTCTACTTGCCTTGGCGTAACCTCTACCTTTCTTGCAACATAGTTAGCATTGGTTTGCGCACATAATTCTGTCAATTGCCCAGCTGTAATTCGTTTACCTCACATAGCTGTTTTATCGTCTTTTGGGAGAGAGACATCACTAGTGAACATCATGGGACTCCGGTCCATATTACCATCATTGATCACATCCGCTATTTACTTTCCGCTTTTACTTATTACTTGCAGCAAAACCTATCACTATTATCACTTGCGTTTGATCCTTTGTAAACGACAAGGCCGGAGGGATTGACAACCTCTCTGTACTCGTTGGGAGCAAAGTTATTTGTATCTGTGTGCAGGTCCACGTTGATTGCTAATATCTGGCGCCGTTAGCAGTTGACACCTTCTTGTTGAAACTGGGAGTCTCAGGGAAACCGATCCTTGGTATCTTTGCCAAGGGAAAACTTCCGCTACACTGCATCTCAAACCTTCCACTTGGGGTAACCAACGAGGGGCGAGAAGCCATCAGCGCCTTTGCCCTGGGCGCTGCATATCTGTCCAGCGTGGTAGCCCGGGTCCAGGCGCGGCCCCACAGACAGCAGTGCAGCGCCTATCGCTTGGGCGCCACACTTGTAATGTGCAGCGCCTAGCGCTTAGGCGCTGCACTACGACTTATCCATTCGCCCGCACGACCCGAGCAGGCAGTTCCTCCCCTCTTTCCTCTCTGGACAGAGAGCAGCGGTGGCTCCCCCATCAGATCCCCCCCCAACCCTCTGAAATCTGAAGATTAGATCCGTGGATTTGATCTGCAACCCCTCCTACTAGGTAAACTCCTCCGCTCCCTTTCTTTTCCTCCGTAAATTTGTTGCATTTTTAGAGATTTGTCCAAGATTTGATGGAACCCTTGCTTTGCTTGATTTGCTTGATTTAGGATGTGTAGTCATAGTGCTACTACCCTAGTGTTGTATATTAGTTCACTATATAGGATGTGTAGTCATAGTGGTAGTACCCTAGATTGTTAAGTTTTTTTAGATATATGTGAGATGCTTATTTTTGTAGATAACTATGACATGTTGAGGTTTGTAGACATATAGGAGATGTGTAGTTTATAGTAGATGTTGACATTGTTGTAGTTGAACACATATGCGACGTTTAGTGTATATACCGATATTTGAGATGAAGGTGAACTCATATATGTGTATTGTTTCAACTTTGTAAGGATGGTTTGGATTCTCGAGGATGCCATTGACACACAACACCGGGCCTACATGATGCGCGAGAAGGGGAAGGTAATAATGAGTAATGTAAATATTTTTCTAATTTGCGTTTAGTTGAAGTTGAGATGCCCTAATATTTGTCATTACTTGTTATTTGCAGAAGCTTGAACCTCTGAAGATTCGGTATCACGGGGTCTCTGGTCCTGCCATGCCGTACGATGAGCGGTACACACCGTACATCAAGCAGGCATGACTCCTCCCGTGGATTCAGTTGGTCAGCCGGTCCACGCCAAACCTGAACGCTCCACTGGTGACCTCTCTTGCTGATCGGTGGAGGCCGGAGACGCACAGTTTTCATCTTCGGCCTGGGGAGATGACTGTGACGCTCGAGGATGCCGCCGTGATCACCGGGCTTCCTATCGACGGGAGGCCTCTATGTATGAGCACTGATTCCGATGGGTGGCGTGAGCAGATGATTGCTCTTATTGGTATGGCTCCTACCGAGGCTAAGGCTGATGCAGTGGAGGGAGAAGAGCAAAAGAAGAAGGAAAGGAAAGCAGTCGGAGCTGCTTTCACGTGGATTCAAAGGAACTTTGCACATTGCTCTGTGGATGCCACTGATGAGGTTATTCAGACACATGCTCGTGTCTATATGTGGTATGTTGTCTCGAGGACTTTGTTTCCTGACTCCACAGGCAAGAACGCTCCATGGATGTGGCTGAAGGCGTTGACCGTATTCGATAGCGGATGGAGCAGGGGTTCAGCCACTCTTGCTTACTTGTACCGACAGGTGATTTGTTTGTTTTGCTATCAAGTCATTTCTTCATTAGCAATGCAACCTTGCTGTGAAGTTAACATGTTTTTCTTTCATATGCAGTTGGATGATGCGTGTTGCAGGATCACAGGTAGTGCGGGCATTGGTGGTAATATGCTTCTGCTTTCTGTATGGAGCTGGGAGCGTCTGCCTGTTGGACGGCCTAAGAGTGTCAAGTTCAATCCTTGGGATGAAGATGACGATTTACGGCGCCCCACTTGGGCTTACAAGTGGGATGTGGTATCCGAGATGACGAACGATGTCAATCTCATGTACCAAAAGTACATTGCCGAGTTGGACACGATTACGGCTGAGCAGGTAACGAGGTCATTACTTCAGTCATTTCTCATGCTTGCCTGAGTGCATAGTCATCAATTTTGCATTGTTGCCATCTTTCGTAGGTGGTATGGCAGCCATATGGTGTAGGCGACAGACTTGGGTACACCGAGGAGTTTACCATCTACCCGATGTGCTTGCGTGATACGGATCTCTTTCTTATGCGGTGCCCAATGATATGCAACTGGGCGGTTGAGTTTCATTTGCCACATCGCGTGTTTCGTCAATTTGGTCTGTTCCAGACTCACCCGCCGGAATGGGTGGACATGGACAAATCACTTCATAGGTAAGAGAGCATTAACCGTATTGACTAAGCATCGCCACTACTTCTTGATTGTGCTAATGTTTGGTTCTGTACAATGCAGGTTGGACAGGAGAAAGCAGCGGAAGATAAAGGACTGGGACAAGCATCATGCATCGTATGTAACCCATTTCCATCTTAGTGTGGAGCAAGCTCGTGTGACTGCACACGTCCAACTTCGTGAGCATTGCCCAATTGCTTTTGATAACTACATACGATGGTTGCTTGCCAATACTCGAGTCGAGATATGCTCGCCGGCATACAACGATGAAATTCTTGAAGAGCCCGTAAACTTTGACGATGTATCGAAGCGGCCCTACAACAAAGATATCAGGGACGGGCAAGATGTCCCTGCTGTTCCGATGATTAACTATGTGGTAAGTGTTCACTTCTTTACTTTCCCGTTGGCAGTACTACACATGTTAGAATGGCTATCGACGTGTACTTCGTTCTCATCCGCAGCGTGACCAAATCAAGAAAGCGGCTGATGAAAGCCAGTCTATTTTGGAGCAGACACCGGTTGGAGAATCCAATGATGAAGGTCCATTACGAAAATTTCTGAAGGTACATATCGCACTCAGCTGTCGATGATACATATGTTGCGGAGTTTGGTATCTTATACACTTGTTCATGTTATAGCGTCAGGCCAAGAAGTTAAGGCGGTTATCAAACCTTCTCGGTTGTCGTGACCCAGAATATGATGAACCATCTGCCTCTAGGTCTGGTACACCATCAGACCCCTTATCTCACCATGAAGGGGACGATGTGAGTTCCTCATTTGCTTATCTGGATGATGAGGGTGTGGCCACCCAAGAGGTATGAATAATCTTTTAGATTTAAATGTCACTTCAATATGATGCCGGTCTTCACCATATTGTTTCATTGTGTGATAGATTGACGATGACGAGATTTTGGCGAACGCTCAAGTTCAGTCCGCATACATGTTGAAGCCTAGGCAGCCCATAAAACGGTTCACGCCCACCGACTTTGACAACAGAGGCAACCCAAAGGTGGACGTAGGGACCTCGCGGATGGCTAGCTTGGATGATGAGGCGGAGGAGGAGGTGGAGGAATAGGTGCCTTGTCCTAGCAGGAAGAAGAAGATTGCCGCCAGGCGTGCCACCAGGAGCACTGGCGGAAGGCATTAGTGCTTTTGTTCTTTATTATGCAAGTGCTCTTGTACCCGTTTCATTAGGTTGATGAACTTGTGAGGTTATGGCATATGTTTGTGAACTTTTAGTAGTGTGATACTTGTGTTTGCGAACTTGTAGTAATGTGATGTTCAAGTTATTAATTATCTTATGTCATACGATGTGATGTGATGTTCAAGTTACAGCACTACATTCATAGTTATGCCATATGTTTTGTTTTTGCCAAACTTGCATCTGTTTTTGCACTTCAGCAGTAAACAGTACTGCAGCGCCGAAGCCAGAGGCGCTGCACTACACAGAGCAGCGCCCATCACAAAGGCGCTGCACTACTCAGAGTAGTGCCCGTACCCTAGGCGCTGCACTACAGGCCATGGCAGTCCAGGGCACAAAAGAAACTCTGCTTCATTGAGCGCACAAGAATATTGCTAAGGCAGCGTGCAACGCCGAAGGGTCAGGCGCTGCACTATACAGTGTGACGCCCCTCTGTTGGGCGCTGCACTGTATGGTGCGGCGCCCTTCCCCTCGGCGCTGCACTGTTGTTTATTGCAAAACTGTTTGGTTTACATCAGTTTCAATTCAGGGGACCATCACAATATTTTCAATAACTGGAGCATCACACCAATTTCAACTAACACAAATTTTATGCCGATGAGTTCTTAACTAAAGACGAATGAAACATTAACACGACATGGTTCACGACACAAATGGCGGCTTTCCCTAGAAGAAAGTTCACCAACATCGCACATAACCTCACAAGTTCAAGACACATTCATTAGAAGATAGCTGACGACAAATGGCTTCTTGCCCTAGTCCATGACGAGTGAACCGAAGCAAAGTCCCTACTGAATCGAGCGAGGCCATTTTCCCTTCTTGTCACGTGCCTCATCCTCCTCTTGTGCCTCGCGAGCCTTTGCTAGCTTTCTTGCCCTCTCCTCCTAACGAGCAAGTTTTGCTTGGCGAGCCCTCTGCTCCTCTCGTTTCTTCCGATCCATCATCTCCTTTTGACGACGCTCTTCCTCCAAGCCTCTTCGAAGGGATTCTTCGACCGGTGCTGGCACCTAAGACAATCTTGATATTGGTCCTTTTTGACATCTTCGGGCACTTCATGATCTATCCATGTGAAGTACTTGCATAGTGGAGGGGGTGACTGCATACACAATTTTAGTTAGTGTGGACACACATTTGAGAGTAACATGTTACTTGTCTAGCTTACCGGTGGCTCGTCATAGGCGTTAGTTGGAAGTGCACGATCATAAGCATAGGTGGGGCATACAAAGTATCTCCTCCCTTCCGTCCATGACTTCTTTCGGTCGGTGGACACCTTCACCTTGCAAACATCCCCACACCAACATGGTGGGATGTTGACATCTTTCTCCTTCACCTTGTCCAATGATGCACTCTCCCACTTGTTCGGCATGTCATCATGGTTAGCACATGGTGGCCTTGTCATTGAACCGGATGAAGCCATTCCTACGAAAGTAGGGTTTCCCGATAAATATAAACACATTGACATGTATAGAGGGGAATGCATCACCCAAGGGTTTCCCCACAAATTACCACACACATGCCCAAATCCAAGCAAGAACTAGGGTTTCCCCAAACTAGTTCAATTTAAGCTAATGTGACATTTTTTGGGATGAAAACGAGGAGATCGAAGGAGATTACCTTAAGGGAGGGGTTGGCTTCCAGATCCACGGACAAAATCTCCGGATTTGAGAAGGATTTGAGAGGGGGATATGGGGGCCAGAGGGGAGACACTGAGCTTCGGGCTTCTCTGCTGGGTGTGTCTGTCTGTGGTGGGGGTAGGTGGGGAGTGGGTGGGGCAGTTTTACTGGTCAGGTGTGCAGCGGCTCTCCCTTAGGCGCTGCACATTAACTATGTGACGCCCTTGTTTTCGGCGCTGCACACTTGGACATGCTAGTCCAGAGAGCAACAGAAGCATTCCAGTAGGTTTGCCACTGTGCAGCGCCTCTCCCTTAGGCGCTACATAGTGTAGTGCAGCGCCCCTCACTTAGGCGCTGCATATGGACCTAGCAATTTTTCGGGCAGCAAAACCACTGGAGTGTTTCTGTTCTTCTCTGGACTAGCATGTCCAGATGTGCAGCGCCTAAGGGAGGGGCGCTGCACTGTTAGGTGTGACGCCTAGCTTTTAGGCGCTGCACACTTGGACATGCTAGTCCAGAGAGGAACAGAACCATTCCAGTAGGTTTGCCAGTGTGCAGCGCCTAAAGGTAGGGCGCTGCACTATCAGTTGTTTTGAAATGACATGTTCTGTTTGTGTTTTCTGGTTCACACAGGTGGCACATGTTCATATCCAAATCACATTTGGTACTACATAGCACATACAGTAGTCCAAATCACATAGTCATACATACGTAGCACATAAAGTAGTTCAAATCACATAGTCATACACATAGTCATATATGTTCATAAGAAGGTCATGGTCCTTGTCCCTTCTTCATCTTCCTCTCTTCTTCTTCTTCTTCCTCGTCCCACCACCCAGGGATCTCACCTTCCCCCTCCGTGTCCTCCACCGCCTTCATTATTTCCATACCTACGAAAATGGCAATATAATAGTTATTCACACATTGCAATATGACAACACAAACATTGAGCCAAAGTAACAAGATCATAGTAAGTCACATACGTCAATGGCCCATTCAGCCAAGAGAACATTCCTCCACTACGGCCGCCACCATCACCACGACCTAGATCACCTCGGCCTCTACCATCACCACAGCCTCTACCATCACCACGGCCTCTACCAACACCACGGCCTATGCCACCACCATGGCCTCTACCACCACCACGGCCAACACCATCACCACGGCCTAGACCACCACCAAGGCCAAGACCATCACCACGGCCTCTACCACCACCACGGCCTCTAGCACCACCACGGCCTCTTCTAAGACCTAGTTGACTCCCTCTTTGTTGCCTAGTTCCTCGTTGGCTTGTTTGGTTTGATTGGTTTGGCACTTGGGCACTTGTTTGACTTGGTTGGCTACTCCTTGGTCGACTTGGTTGGCTACTCCTTGGTTGACTTGGTTGGTTATCATTTGCTTGGCTCGTGCTTGCATCATTTTTCTTTGATCTCTTTTTTGGTTTGGGACAAGTTCTTGTGTTGTGTCCCCCTTGATTGCACGCCCCACAACGGGATTGCTCACGAGGCTCTTGGAATTGGCCGGCGCCGTATTCTCGAGCGCCACCACGGCCCCATCCGTCCATGTCACCTCTAAGACGCTTTGTCTTACGTCTTCCCCGTCTAATGACCTTCAATTATGGGTCCGACCATAGTTGAACTCCATGATACTCCGGCCATTGTGATTGGTCCAAGTATGGCTCAAACCGGGGAGCCCATGTTTTCTTTACCGTCATGATTGAGAACTCGGACTCCCGCATGGTAAGAGGGTGATTGACGTCAACATTCCTAACACGGGATGCGTTTAACAAGTGCGAGCATGCCAGATGAAGCAACGATGGCCTCATGCAGGTGCAATCACACCTTGTTAGGGAGACCTTGAAAGCGCGGCCTCCGTGTTGGTGGCCATCGTTCGAGGTTCCTCCAGGCTCTTTCACTTCGTACTTCCACTCGTTGTCGTCATATAGAACAACTTCTTGGGAGTCTGCCTTTCGTGATTGAAATTCCAACCATTCTTCAACCTTTGGTGGGAAATTATACTTGTGCTTTTGCTTGTTCTCACCAGCAATCTGCATATCCGTCTCCATTGAGTACTTTAAAAAGTACGCAATCATCTTGTCGAAGGTGTATTGAACTATTGCCGTCACGGGTAATGCACGAACACCCTTGAGAACCCTATTGAAGCATTCTGCCATGTTGCTTGTCATTTGACCGTACCTCCGACCATCTTCATCGAAAGTACGTGCCCACATATTCCTTTCCTCAATGTGCCTATTGAGAAAATCAAGACCACCGGGGTCAAGTTTCTTGTGTTTGAGCAATGCATTGAACAACGCGGCAAACCGCTTGTCGGAGAAAGCGAGACAACAATCTTGAAGATCATCGGACAACTTCTTGATACCACATGCCCTATAGAAGTTTGCACAAAAGTGCCTCATGCACCATCGATGGTGCAACTTTGTATATCCGGGATTGTCAACCACAACCGCATTTAGAATTCCTTGATGGCGATCCGATATGACACAAATTTTCCTTTCAGCCGGTAATACCCTTGTTCTCAAATGACGCAAAAACCACTCCCAATTATCATTGTTCTCCACCTCAACCAAAGCGAAAGCCAAAGGCAACACCCGGTTATTGGCATCACTTGCTATTGCAACCAAAAGAGTGCCCTTGTATTGTCCGGTCAAGAACATGCCATCGATGGCGATGACGGGCCGACAATGCTCAAAAGCCCTCACGCATTGCTCAAAGGCCCATAATGCACGACCAAATACTCACACGGTCCTCCCGTTGTGAATCAATGTTTGGTGCCCATGAGGCTCGACCAGATGAACCATGCTTGGGTTTAGGCGGCCATAGCTAACAACAACCTAGGGATTCGGTTGTATGCTTCCTCCCAATTGCCATATAACATCTTGAATGCGGCTTGCTTCGCCTTCCATGCCTTCCCATACTTGATCTTGTAATGAAAGATGGCTTTCACAATGTCAATGACACCTTTAATGCTCATTGTTGGGAGTGTGGATATTTGGTTGGAAATCCTGTAAGCGATGAACTCGGACGTGAGTTGTCTGTGTTGTTGGTACACAAACTTGCCATCCGCATCCTTGTGGTGGCACATGTGAGTTGGTAGACAACTAACTATGCTCCAAGTGGGACCTCCTTTCCATGGCCTTGCACGCACAATCCATGGACATTTTGGCACTTCACACTTAACCGTGTAACTCACATTGATGTCCGAGTTGCCACTCTATGTGGACGATAATGCGTAACCGAATAGTTCTTGAGCCGCATCTTCGATTCCAAGAAAGAATCAAACTTGCAACCGGGAAATATCCCGTTCTTGTCGTCCGCCAAATCACGGTGAGAACCTGGCCTAGCTCCAAGAGATATGCATTTGCCACCATCCACAACGGCTTCATCCGCGAGACTAAGATCCTTGAACAATGGTGTCTTGTGATCCCGCCCGAATACCTTCTTGAATGCTTGGGCCTCCTTCGGCGTGAACCCCTCCTCATCAACTTCTTCATCGGGACCATCGTCATCCGAGTCCGATGCATATGCACGGGAAAAAGGGATGGATTGGTCCATTGTCTCCTGCACATGATATTGCTCGAGATCACCCACATTGTTGTCATGGAGATCACCTTCATTGTCATCCTCCTCGTACACATCATTCTCCTCTTCAAAATCTTCATTTCGGTTGGTTGGAGTCGGGCTCAATGTTGGCCAATCTTGTTGCATCAAATGAGGTGCACTCATTTGATCTTGGTTCATGGGTGGGGGAGTGCTAGCAACCAACGGGGAGGGGTTCCGGTTCAAGTCCAAATGCAAAGTAGACTCAACCTTCTTGGAGGCAAATAACTCAAGAGCCTTGTCTAGAGATTCGGCAACCGTCTCCTTGTATGCAACCCAACGTTGCTCGGAGTTGACACGCATTGTCTTCCAACGGATGTGCACTCCGAAACCAACATTATGTCTTCCCCCCAACTCAACAACGTCACTTGGGTCCATCCAATTCAAATCCTTCCTCACTTGTTCCAAAAGCTCCGCATAGCTAGGACTACTCTCAAACACCATGTCAAGCTCTTCCGGGTCCGGCTCAACATTGCCTTTCAAAAAGGCTTCTCTATCCACATGATGAACATAAACACATGTTCTTCCCATTCCTACATTAATAAAACACACACATATATCAAGTAAGTACTTAACCAAGTTTTTGCACAAAATACACAAGCCCTAACATAGATATGAAACAACACCCCTAACCCCCACTTAACAATAACAACAACCCTAACAATAGCATAACCTTAACCCTAACCCTATCCCTAGCATAGTATTAAACCTAACCCTACCAAATTAGCAAAGAAACATAACATGTTTGAACACAAATTTCCAAATTCAAGCCAAAACTAGGGTTTCCCCAAACTAGCCACATTTGAGCAAATGTGACAATTCCTATGGATGAAAAAGAGGGGATCGGAGGAGATTACCTTAAGGGATGGGTTGGCTTCGAAATCCATGGTCAAATACTCCGGATGAGCAAGATTAGAGAAGGATTTGAGAGAGTGGGGAGAGGGGGGACCTTTGCTTCAGCTTATGGGGTGGGGTGGGGGTGTGTGGGATGGGGTTGGTGGGGTGAGGGGGTGGGACCACGAAACTGGATAAGTCGTAGTGCAGCGCCTAAGCGCTAGGCGCTGCACATTACAAGTGTGGGGCCCAAGCGTTAGGCGCTGCACTTCTGTCTGTGGGGCTGCGCCTGGACCTGGGCTGCCACGCTGGACAGATATGCAGCGCCCAGGGCAAAGGCGCTGCATAGTAGGGTGCAGCGCCCTGCTGTCGGGCACCACTCGAGAAGGTCAGCACTGTGAAATTTTTTCATGAGCAGTTCAAACTTTGAATTGTTTTCGCCCACATGTCATATATGTGTTTTTTGCCCTGATAGTCTGGGCCTAATACCAAACAGACCTTGCAGCCAAACCTAACATTTAGGACCTGAGTTCCCATCCAGGACGCCTGCCGGGTATGGGTCACCCACCGGTCCGGCGCACTCCTCAACCAGGACGCCTGCCGGGTATGTGCTAGGTGGCTTCTCACCCCTCGTTGTTTACCCCAAGTGGAAGGTTTGAGATGCAGTGTAGCAGAAGTTTTCCCTTGGTAATACCAAGGATCGATTTCCCAGAGACTCCCAGTTTCAACAAGAAGGTGTCAACTGCTAACGGCGCCAGATATTAGCAATCAACGTGGACCTGCACACAGATACAAATAACTTTGCTCCTAACGAGTACAGAGAGGTTGTCAATCCCTCCGGCCTTGTAGTTTAGAAAGGATCAAACGCAAGTGATAGTAGTGATAGATATATTGTTTGCAATAGTAAGTAAATAGCGAAAAGTAAATAGCGGATAAGTAAATAGCGGATGTGATCAATGATGGTAATATGGACCGGAGTCTCATGATGTTCACTAGTGATGTCTCTCTCCCAAAAGACGATAAAACAGCTATGTGAGGTAAACGAATTACAGCTGGGCAATTGACAGGACCACGAACGCAAACCAATGCTGACTACATTGCAAGAAAGGTTGAGGTTCAAAGCATGGGCTGTACGCCAAAGTAAGTAGACCGAAATCCATCAATATCTACTACTAATCATCCGCCTTGAGATATCTATCCAGAACATCTCGCTGGTATTAAGTTGCGAGCCCCACCCATAGTGTAAACTCAAAGCAACAGACAACTGCATTAAAAGAACTTTGCGTAAAGTAAACAATCCTTGCACCCGCGGGCACAAGCACCGTTGTTTTCCCCCTTGTGGCAACATCACATCCCCTAGACTCATGTTTCTGTCACTCAAACTAGTCATCGAGGGGCATGAACCCACAATCGAGCATAACGTTCCCTCTTGGAGTCACTACCTATTACTTAGCCAAAGCAATAAATAACAACGGAGAACATGCAAGAATTACTTATGAACATAAATATAAAAGAGGTAGATCAAATATATTACTCAAGCACAATCTGAACATAATCTCATAATCCATCGGATCCCAGCAAACTCATCATAGCAACAACATAAGGATTACATATGTGCCTCGATCATGTAGGGCAGCTCACGAGGACTAATTAGTGAAGCACAAGAACGGGAGGAGAACATCACATAGCTACTGGTCATGGACCCATGGTCCAAGGGAGACTACTCACAACTCATCTGGGAGGCGTCCATGGTGGTGGAGAAGCTCCCGGTGGTGATCCTCCCCTCCGGCAGGGTGCCGAGAAGAGTTCTCCTGGTGCTCCCGATCTTGGAAGCGGCGGCGGCGGCGGAACAGAGATGAGATCGCGAAAAAGAGTTCCTGTTTCGAGGGTTTCGGGAGACGCTTTAAATATATGCCAAAGGGGGCATCGGAGGAGCCTCGGGGGGCCGAGGCGCCCCCCCGGCGCGGCCCAGGGGGGGGCGCCGCCAGGGCGCCTGGAGCCCTGGTGGCCCCCCCCCGGCTGTCCTTCGGGCGCACGGTAGTTTCTGGAACGCTGATTTTTTATATAATTTTTCTGGATTTTTCCTGGCAGTTCTCGTAATGTGAAAACCTGAAATACAAAAACAGCCGAAAACAGAAACTGGCACTGGGGTGCACTGAGTTAATAGGTTAGTCCAAATATGATTAAAAGTGTATGGAAGTGTATAAATATCATAGCAATATCACCCAAAAGAGGCATGGAGCAAGCCGAAATTATAGATACGTTTTGGACGTATCAACATCCCCAAGCTTAATTCCTGCTCGTCCTCGAGTAGGTAAATGATATCAAGAATAATTTCTGTGGTGACATGCTATTAACCATATAGGACTTTTCATAGTCATATGACAAAAGCTTACTGAGATAATGAATCTATAGTAATTAAGTTGCCTCATGAGAAAATCACAAAGAACTGAAAGTTTTACAATATGATACTGAAACATCAAATAGATTTGTAATGAACATGATGTGCAAATATGATAAAGTGATATCTAGCTTGCCCCCTTTAGTGAAGCAAAACATAAATGTAGGGGCACCTTCAAGGTTTAAGTGATGACTAGATACAATGATTTCAAAATAAGCGATATCACAATCATGCAAAAGACAATGCTACTTTGGGACAATGCACATTACACTCAGAATGACAATCATGCTCTCAATAGTTGGTGCTTGAAGAAAGAAGGTGGAGACTCAACATAAAAGTAAAAGAATGGCCCTTCGCAGAGGGAAGCAGGGATTACTCATGTGCTAGAGCTTTTTATTTTGAAAACATAGAAACAATTTTGTCAACGGTAGTAGTACTTCATATGTGTTATGCATAAGACATCCTATA
>LR738714.1:635360561-635409620 GCA_902687465.1 Secale cereale
TCATTGCATTACATATGTTTCAACCAAGTGTCACAAAGGGGTACCTCTATGTCACCTGTACAAAGGTCCAAGGAGATAGATCGCATTTGATTTCTCGTTTTTGATAGATCTCAACTTGAGGACATCCATACCGGGACAACATAGAAAATAGATGATGGACTCCTCTTTAATGCTTAAGCATATTCTCATAAGAGATTGAGGATTAATGTCCAAGCTAAAACTTCCACCATGATACATGGCTTTGGTTGGCGGCCCAATGTTCTTCTCTAACAATATGCATACTCAAACCATTCAACCCATGGCAAATCACCCTTACTTCAGACAAGACGAACATGCATAGCAACTCACATGATATTCAACAAAAGTGTAACAGTTGATGGCGTCCCCAGAAACATGGTTACCGCTCAGCAAGCAACTTATAAGAAATAAGATACATAAGCGACATATTCTTACCACAATAGTTTTTAAGCTACTTTCCCATGAGCTATGTATTGCAAAAACTGAAGGTTTTAAAGGTAGCACATGTAAATTTACTTGGAGTGGCGGTGAAATACCACATATAGGTAGGTATGGTGGACTCATATGGCATAACTGGTTTAAAAGGATGTGGATGCACAAGCAGTCAGTCCGCTTAGTACAGGTGGAGGTTAGCAAAAGACTGGGAGCGACCAACTAAGAGAGCAATGACGGTCATAATCATGCAGAGCGACAAAGCAACATTGAATCAGGCATGGAAGTTATATCGCTACTTAGAAATAAAAGATCATCAAGGCTTGACAGACTTTCTTTACAGTCTTAAATATGCGTGAGCATACGCCAAGTCAATCAAAATAAATTCTTGAGGGAAGATATTACTAAACCATACCACATCATTGGCAAACAAATCATGTTGGTACTCCAATAACACATTGGGAATCCCCCAGCTATTTGAGACTAACCATAAGAAAACATGAACTACTAAGTGCCATTATGCACGTAGCATCTTTATCATAGACATATTAACCAATGCAACGGAAGCAAACTCTCTTAATAAGATAAGCATGATAATCAAAGAGAGTTCAAGCAACCAACTAAACAAAAGCTCCTTAAAAAGATAAGCATGAATACTAAGAGCAGAGCATGATAGTAGCTATTTAAAGACAAAGAACACACACAGCAAAGATAGGCATGAAAATTCTATGTTATGTTCTAGGTAGAAGTGGAGTGCGTTTCTCTCCCACATAAAGAACGCTGAGTTCCGACTCGTTATGGAAAACTCAAAAGGAAACTAAAAGCAAGACGCTCCAAGCATAGCACATAACACATGAAGTGATTAAAATATAGTGGAATGAAAGACGAACTGATAATGTTGATGGAGAAGGGGATGCACGGGGGCATCCCCAAGATTATACGCTTGAGTCACCTTGAATATTTCTTGGGGGTGCACGGGGGCATCCCCAAGCTTGAGCGCTTGACACTCCTGAATCTTTTTATCATCTTCCCTCGCACACTTGAAAACTCCCTTCATACATAACTCATCATAATCTGATTAGCGAGGTTAGTACCCATAATAAAATAATTATACCTTGCTGGAAATAAAGATATTCTAGAAGGTCTACTGTTTCTCAAGATTGCCAAAAGGTTTTTGCAAAGAAAAAGCAAGCTCTAGGTTTGCAAAATGAAGGAAAGGCAAAACAGGACAGAATCTGTGAAAAACAGAACAGCAGGTAGTAAATGATTTTCTCGGGGCACTTCTGCAACTCAAATCAAAAAACTCAGAACAGACGCACGAAAGACAATTATATAGAGAACTCTGTCGAAAAAATTCAGACCAAAAAGATGATCTGATGATTTTATACGAATTTTTCTATCCAAGGACAGATTCTGTTTCCTGGACAGCACCTCACAACTTTTGAACTTTCTAGCAATCAGAGGCTATACTTGGCACAAAATTGAAAAACAAAGATACAATGATGATGCTACAGTAGTAAACAACATCAAGACACAACAAAAGCAAAATAAATTTATTCATTGGGCTGCCTCCCAAAAGCGCTTTCTTTTATGCCTTTAAGCTAGGCATAATGCATATAGATCAAGTTTTATCAAGAGTAAAAGAATAGCTAGCCCGTACACCAGACTCAAAAGGTAACTTGATCTTCTTTCGAGGGAAGTGTTCCATCCCTTTCTTGAGAGGAAACTAAAATTTTATATTACCCTCTTTCATGTCAATGATAGCACCAACGGTGCGTAAAAAGGGACGTCCCAAAATAATTGGACACGAAGGATCACATTCAATATCCATAATAGTGAAATCAACGGGAACATAATTATCATTGACAACGATAAGAACATCGTCGATCCTCCCCAAAGGTTTGTTTATGGAAGAATCAAAGAGACGAACACCAAAAGAACAAGAATCAAAAGGTTTCAATTTAAGCATATCATATAGTCTTTTGGGCATAATGGAGGTACTAGCACCAACATCACATAATGCATAGCAAGAGAAGTCATTCAATTTAATTTTTATCATAGGATCCCAACCATCTTCTAGCTTTCTAGGTATGGAGGCTTCTACTCTAAGTTTCTCCTCCCTAGCTTTGATGAGAGCATTAGTGATATGCTCTGTGAAGGCAAGGTTAAGCGTGCTAGTGCGGGGATCTCTAGACATCTTGTGAAGGAAATCAATAACTTCGGTAAGAGTGCAATTATCAAAATCAAGGTCACTAGCATCAAGTAAAGTGGTAGTCGTGTCCTTTAGGTTCACTTGTTTGGTAGTTTCTATAGTCATAGCATCACCATTAATAGGTCCATCGGGACCAGGAGTGCATTGGGTGCTAAGAGTTTGGATGTCCTCTACAACTTGGATAGTAGCAACAGTGTGGTGGGTAGGAAGGCTCTTAATTCTATCCTCTTCCTCCCTTCCTCTAGCCCATCTCTCTTTAAGTTTAGCCATCATCCTAATGTTTTCATTAATTTGCACTTGAATAGCATTCATAGGAGTGACCTTCCTCTCCTCAAGAGGAGAAGTTCTAATTTTAAGCAATTCAACCTCATTGGCTAAATTGTCTACCTTTGAAGAGAGATCACCTAGTTTGTTTAGTTTTTCTTCTACACTATTATTAAAAGCTTTTTGGGTAGTGATGAAATCTTTAAGCATAATCTCTAGTTCAGTAGAGGAGTTCCTGGTGCTTGGATAAGCATTGTTGTTCCCATAAGAATTAGAGGGGAACGGTCTAGGATTGCTACCAAAATTACTCCTATAAGCATTGTTATTAAAATTGTTTCTAGAGATAAAATTCACATCTACGTGTTCTTGAGCAATCAAAGAATTTAAAAGAACATCACGAGGATCAACAGAAGATTGCTTCGAAAGTAGAGACATGATCAAGTCAACTTTTTCATTAAGGGAGGAAATCTCCTCGACAGAGTTTACCTTCCTACCTGTTGGAGCGCGTTCGGTGTGCCATTGGGAATAGTTGGTCATTATCTCATCGAGAAGCTTTGTAGCAGCACCAAGTGTAGTTGACATAAAAGTTCCTCCCGCGGCCGAATCTAACAAGTTCCGCGAGGTAAAGTTCAAGCCTGCATAAAAAGTTTGGATAACCATCCAAGTAGTCAAACCATGAGTAGGGCAGTTCTTGATAAGAGACTTCATACGTTCCCAAGCTTGGGCAACGTGTTCATTATCCAATTGTTTAAAATTCATTATGTTACTTCTTAGTTGGATAATTTTAGCAGGTGGATAGTATTTTCCAATAAAAGCATCTTTGGACTTGTCCCATGAATCTATGCTGTTTCTAGGCAAAGACTGAAACCAAATTTTAGCTCCTCCTCTCAAGGAGAAAGGAAAAAGCTTAAGCTTAACAATATTACCATCTATTTCTTGGTACTTTTGCATATCAAAAAGTTCAACAAAGTTGTTTAAGTGTAAAGCAGCATCATCTCCAGCACCGGAGAATTGATCTGTCATGACTAAGTTCAGTAAAGCAGGTTTAATTTCATACGAAGGTGCTGAAGTGGCAGGTGTAGTGATAGGTGTGCAGATAAAGTCATCGTTGTTGTGACTAGTGAAGTCACACAACTTGGTGTTCTCGGTGGAACCCATAGTAGCAAGCAAGCAAGATAACTATTTTTGTGATTTTCGATAAAAAGGTACTAAAGCAAAAACTGAAAGGTAAACTAACAAGACTAAAAAGCAAAGGTAAAAGATAGCGTACAACTCCCCTATCCTGAAGAGTGGAGTCCCCGGCAACGGCCCCAGAAATTGCTTTGCTAGGTGGCTTCTCACCCCTCGTTGGTTACCCCAAGTGGAAGGTTTGAGATGCAGTGTAGCAGAAGTTTTCCCTTGGTAATACCAAGGATCGATTTCCCAGAGACTCCCAGTTTCAACAAGAAGGTGTCAACTGCTAACGGCGCCAGATATTAGCAATCAACGTGGACCTACACACAGATACAAATAACTTTGCTCCCAACGAGTACAGAGAGGTTGTCAATCCCTCCGACCTTGTAGTTACAAAGGATCAAACGCAAGTGATAGTAGTGATAGATATATTGTTTGCAATAGTAAGTAAATAGCGAAAAGTAAATAACGGATAAGTAAATAGCGGATGTGATCAATGATGGTAATATGGACCGGAGTCTCATGATGTTCACTAGTGATGTCTCTCTCCCAAAAGACGATAAAACAGCTATGTGAGGTAAACGAATTACAGCTGGGCAATTGACAGGACCACGAACGCAAACCAATGCTGACTACATTGCAAGAAAGGTTGAGGTTCAAAGCATGGGCGGTACGCCAAAGTAAGTAGACCGAAATCCATCAATATCTACTACTAATCATCCACCTTGAGATATCTATCCAGAACATCTCGCTGGTATTAAGTTGCGAGCCCCACCCATAGTGTAAACTCAAAGCAACAGACAACTGCATTAAAAGAACTTTGCGTAAAGTAAACAATCCTTGCACCCGCGGGCACAAGCACCGTTGTTTTCCCCCTTGTGGCAACAGCACATCCCCTAGACTCATGTTTCTGTCACTCAAACTAGTCATCGAGGGGCATGAACCCACAATCGAGCATAACGTTCCCTCTTGGAGTCACTACCTATTACTTGGCCAAAGCAATAAATAACAACGGAGAACATGCAAGAATTACTTATGAACATAAATATAAAAGAGGTAGATCAAATATATTACTCAAGCACAATCTGAACATAATCTCATAATCCATCGGATCCCAGCAAACTCATCATAGCAACAGCATAAGGATTACATATGTGCCTCGATCATGTAGGGCAGCTCACGAGGACTAATTAGTGAAGCACAACAACGGGAGGAGAACATCACATAACTACTGGTCATGGACCCATGGTCCAAGGGAGACTACTCACAACTCATCCGGGAGGCGTCCATGGTGGTGGAGAAGCTCCCGGTGGTGATCCTCCCCTCCGGCAGGGTGCCGGGAAGAGTTCTCCTGGTGCTCCCGATCTTGGAAGCGGCGGCGGCGGCGGAACAGAGATGAGATCGCGAAAAAGAGTTCCTGTTTTGAGGGTTTCGGGAGACGATTTAAATATATGCCAAAGGGGGGCATCGGAGGAGCCTCGGTGTGATGGCCTGGCTTATTAGGGATGATAGACTACTCATATCAATAAGGAATTCCTTCTTTTCCGGGAGCCCATTCGGATAGAACTCCAAAGTTAAGCGTGCTCAGCTTGGAGTAGTTTCAGGATGGGTGACCGACTGGGAAGTTGCTCCCGGGTGCGCACGAGTGAGGACAAAGTGCGCAGAAAAGACTAGTATTGATATGTGAGGCCAGTCTAGATCCCGCCAGGAGTAACGACCACCGGCGGGTGTGTCCGGGGCGTTACACTCGGGGGGCCCAGGCGCCCCCCCCCGGCGCGCCCCAAGGGGGCACGCCGCCAGGGCGCCTGGAGCCCTGGTGGCCCCCCCGGCTGTCCTTCGGGCGCACGGTAGTTTCTGGAACGCTGATTTTTTATATAATTTTTCTGGATTTTTCCTGGCAGTTCTCGTAATGTGAAAACCTGAAATACAAAAACAGCCGAAAACAGAAACTGGCACTGGGGTGCACTGAGTTAGTAGGTTAGTCCAAATATGATCAAAAGTGTATGGAAGTGTATAAATATCATAGCAATATCACCCAAAAGAGGCATGGAGCAAGCAGAAATTATAGATACGTTTTGGACGTATCAGTATGAGGCCGCCGCAGCCACCTGCCACCAATCCATCTTCAGAGATGTACTGCTGCATCTACCTTGCCCGGTCTAGCTGTCGTCGACGCCACCACAACGCCACCATCCTGTGCTCGTCCACCAACACACGCCCAGCAGCGAGACCCCGCTGCTCCATGCCGCTGAGACCCGCCATTGTCGACGTGTCAGATGCAACGCCGCTCCTCCTTCACGAACACCACCTGCTACCACTGATCCTATCCCCTCCACCTGTAGATCCTCTGCACTCCCAACCGAGCCCCAGTGCCCCTGACGACACCTCCAGGAAGGTCACGACGCAAAAAGCGCCGCTGCCGCCAGATCCGAAAAGGATTTGAAGGTTTTCACCCGGCCGGGGATCGGGGTGGGTAGATTGGGCCCTCAGCTGTGCCTTCATGAAGGAAAGCGGCGCACATGGGCGTCGTCGCCGCCGGGCCGACTAGACTGGCCATGGTTTCCCCTGGACCCAAAGTACACCACTAGGGCTCACCACCACTGGATCCTGCAGCCGCAAACCACCGGGACGACGACAGAGGCAGCAGGAGAAAGGGGAACCTCCAGATCTGACGCAACGGATAACTGTGCCATGGCCGGACTCCACCAGCGACCCGCCACCTGCGTGGTCGAGTACGCTGACGAACGTTGCCTGTAGACGTCTCCAGCCGCCGGACGATGCCGCCTCGCCGATAGGGCCGCCGTCGAAGGATCCGCAAGCCTCCGATGCGATACTCCGGCCCGCAGGCCGACGAGATCGATCTGGGCGCCGAGATCCCCGCCGCCACCTTCCCCGGCGTCCGCGCGGGCTTTGTCGGCGGCCGTCTCCGGCGGCGGCGAGGGACGGAAGGGGATGAGGGGAGGCGGGCGACGAAAGATCGGATCGCCCCCGAGTTGCCAGGGGCGACGCGAGGGCCGTGTCCCGTACGTCTCCACAAGGGGAAATCAGTATGATCTAAACTATGCCAGATGATGCGAGCAAAGACGCACTCGACAAGAATGTGGTGCAAGGTCTCTGCCTGTTTGGAGCAGAACACGCATATCGGTTCATGCGGCAGCCCGCGGAGGGCCATACGATCGGCCATCCAGCAGTGGTTGACGGACACTAAGTAGATGAATGATTTGACCGATGGAGGGGCTCCAGATTTCTACACGAGGCGCCAATGCTCGGACGTCGTGGAACCAACGAAGAGGGCATTGTAGCAGGATGAAGAGGAGTAGACACCATGCTCCGTCCACTTCCAGTGGATAGTGTCGGGCTCTGTGGTCAGAGTAACAGGCTGCAATCTACGCCAGATATCAATGTACTCAAGCATGGCCGCTGGGCCAAGAGAGCCGTGAATGTCACGAATCCAGGTGTGTCCGTGCAGGGCAGCTGCAACCGTGTGAGAGCGGCGGGGCCTGCTCGGCACAAGGGCCACCAGACTTGGGGCAAGGTCCTGGATGGAATAGCCCTGCAGCCATTTGTCGGCCCAGATGCGGCAAGAGGAACCTTTGCCGAGGGTCCACGCCGTCGAGATCCGGAAGAATTGGAGAGCTTCGAGGTCCGACGACGGCTGAAGATGAGACCAAGGGCGCGAGATGTCCGAAGCATGTAGCCAAAGCCATCTGACGTGGAGCGAAATGCCAGTCCGATGGAGGTCCCATATCCCGAGGCTGCCAAACTCGATGGGGTGGCAGACTCGCGCCCAACTGACGAGGCAACATCCCGCACAAGCGTCTTTGTGGCTGTGCCACAGGAAGTCGCGGATGATCCTATTTGCCTGCTTGAGGATAGGGGGGATAGCGACATGGCCAGAAGAATGTGTACGGGCATGTCCGTCAGGACTTGTCGGACCAAGGCCAGGCGTTCACCACGTGAGAGCAATGCAGCCTTCCACGTTACCAATTTGCAGAGCAGCTTGTCGACGAGAGGTTGGAGCTAGGAAGCAGGCACCTTCCTGAGAGATAGGGGGAGTCCAATGTATTGGATCGGGAAGGCCACGACTGGACATGCCAGGTAGGATCCAATAGTGTCAGAAACAGCCGTGGTGCACTAGATTGGCGCGGCCAACCACTTAGCAAAGTTGGTGCATAGGCTGGACATGAATCCAAAGAAGACCAGAAGGCCGCTGACCACGGCTAGCTCGGCAGGGTCGGGGTGGCAGAAGATGACCACATCATCCGCAAAGAGGGAAACGCTCGATGCAGCCTGGCGCTCCATAAGACGTCGGATGGTGCCAGTGGTGACCGCGTGCTGGAGAAGCGAGTTGACGACATCGATGGCAAGGGTGAAGATTATCGGAGAAACGAGATCGCCCTGCCGGAGGCCCTGATGGTGAGCAATGGGGGGGGGGTGCCGTTGATCATCACACGTGTGGAGGCCGTTGAGACGAGGATGGATATCCACTCGCGCCACCTAGGCCCAAAGCCCAAGTGCTCGAGGACCTGAAGGAGAAAAGGCCAGGAGACAGAGTTGAAGGCGTGGGCGATGTCGAGCTTGAGGAGGACCCGAGGAAGTCGAAGCCGGTGAAGTTGCCTTGCCATTTGCTGGACAAGGATGAAGTTGTCGTGCACACTTCTTCTCGCGATGAAGGCACTTTTATTGGAAGAAACCATCTCGCCAAGGCGAGGCGCCAACCTAAGTGAGAAGACTTTGGCGAAGAGCTTTGCAACAAGGTAGATGAGGCTAATAGGTCGATAGTCGAACAACGAGGCCGCGTCCGGTCTTTTAGGGAACAAGGTAATGAGGGCCTCATTGAGCCGCTGGAAAGCGCGTCCGTTGAGCGCATAGAGCTTGTCGAAGACGGCAGAAAGATCGTGCTTGATGATGTCCCAACAAGAGCAAAGGAACTCCGTCGTGAACCCATCGAGGCCAGGTGCTTTGCCAGACTGGAGTTTCTTGATGGCCTCCCAAATCTCGTCAGGAGTGAAAGGCCTTCATGTTAGGTGCATGTGAGTTCGGGAACAAAAAAAATCATATCATCAACAAAGGCCAAAGTTAAAGGCCTTGCCGACAAAAGAAGGCCCGTTTACTTCTGGTGGCGTATTTTCAGAAGGAAGAATTTTTCATATCTCACCTCACTGTAGCAACCAACAAAATAGTTTTCCTGAAAAAGAACCAACAGAACCATATCCATAAACCTCTTGTATTGTTCTTTTGCAAGAAAGTTCAGAGATAGCATTGGGTGATTGGAGCTCCTATTATGTACGGTGTTGTCAATTGCCAACCAAGCCTCTAGGAATTGAGGTCACCGATTTCATCCAGCTTTCGAATCTTCAGATTTTTCAAGATGGCAACACGATATTCTGCAACCAAAACAGAGTAAGTTGGACCAAAAAACACATTTTCAGGGAATTTTAGCACATAACACAGACTCCAAGACTAATAAATGAAAAACCCCGCAACTAGTAGTTTAACAAGAAATCTGACAAGTGGGGTCACCTCTCATAAACTAGAATGATGGTTCGAGTTGAGCCGGCTAGGTGAGCTGGGCGTCTCCAAATTGATGAAATATACAATATTGTTTGGTCATATATGTGGAATTTTTGAACTACCCGGAAAATTTAAAAAACTTCTTATAAGTCAAATTAACTGTTCTGAAGAACACTGTTCTGAAAGACACTGTTCTGTGATAATTCACGTCATTTAGATGATCCAAATGTTTTTCCAAATTTGAACTGCACTTCTTTTAATATAAAACAAAATTTGGGTCAGTAGACGTA
Source organism: Secale cereale (assembly GCA_902687465.1). Taxonomy (NCBI): domain Eukaryota; kingdom Viridiplantae; phylum Streptophyta; class Magnoliopsida; order Poales; family Poaceae; genus Secale; species Secale cereale. Next base: position 635,370,465 of record LR738714.1, read on the forward strand.
CCGCAAATTTGTTTCAGTCAATTTGCTAGATCACTAGTTTTTTTTTTGAGGCATGCTAGATCACTAGTACGTGTGGGCGTACACACGTACAGCCACAAGCTCAAAGCGTGGCCTTGGCCCATCTAACGAGGCAAGGCTGGCCCAGGCACAATACATGGGTTCTGCTCTGTGTGCGTACGCTATAATGTACTCCCTTCGTTTCTAAATATTTGTTTTTCTAGGAATTTCAAAAAATGACTACATACGAAGCAAAATGAGTGAATCTATACTTAAAAATATGTCAACATACATCCGTATGTTGTAACCATTTGAAATGTCTAGAAAGACAAATATTTGGGAACAGAGGAAGTACATGCGTCCGCTATGGGGAGCTAGCGCTTTTAACTTCATGCCGCACGGTATATTATTTCAAACTTAAATTATTTCAATAAACGCTCACAAGGAAAATAACATATTAAAATTTGCCAATTATGAGGGTAATTCACATTTTACTATTGATATTCCAAGTATTCTTAGAATATCATAGTTTCTAATAACCATGGTATATATTACTATGAGTTGTTAGCCCAATAACTAAAGAAGAAAAATGATCGTTGCTATGCATCTAGTAGATAGATCTTGCGTGATCGTAGGAAAATTTTAAAATACTGCGTTCCCCAACAGTGGCATCATGAGCCAGGTCTATGCGTAGATGATATGCACGAGTAGAACACAATGAGTTGTGGGCGATACTAGTCATACTACTTACCAGCATGTCATACTTTGCTTCGGCGGTATTGTGAGATGAAGCGGCCCGGACCGACATTACGCGTACGCTTACGCGAGACTGGTTTCACCGTTACGAGCACTCGTTGCTTAAATGTGACTGGCGGGTGTCTGTCTCTCTCACTTTAGCTGAATCAAGTGTGGCTACGCCCGGTCCTTGTGAAGGTTAAAACAGCACATACTTGACGAAACATCGTTGTGGTTTTGTATGCGTAGGTAAGAACGGTTCTTGCTAAGCCCGTAGCAGCCACGTAAAAACTTGCAACAAGAAAGTAGAGGACGTCTAACTTGTTTTTGCAGGGCATGTTGTGATGTGATATGGTCAAGACATGATGAATTATACGATTTTGTATGAGATGATCATGTTTTGTAATGTTATCGGCAACTGGCATGAGCCATAAGGTTGTCGCTTTATTGTATGAAATGTAATCGCCATGTAATTGCTTTACTTTATCACTAAGCGGTAGCGATAGTCGTAGAAGCAATAGTTGGCGAGAAGACAACGATGCTACGATGGAGATCAAGGTGTCGCGCCGGTGACGAAGGTGATCATGACAGTGCTTTGGAGATGAAGATCAAAAGCACAAGATGATGATGGCCATATCATGTCACATATTTTGATTTGCATGTGATGTTTATCTTATTATGCTTCTTATTTTGCTTAGTACGACGGTAGCATTATAAGATGATCCATTACTAAATTTCAAGGTATAAGTGTTCTCCCTGAGTATGCACCGTTGCGAAAGTTCGTCGTGCCGAGACACCACGTGATGATCGGGTGTGATAAGCTCTACGTTCAAATACAACGGGTGTAAGCCAGTTTTGCACACGCAGAATACTCGGGTTAAACTTGACGAGCCTAGCATATGCAGATATGGCCTCGGAACACTGGAGACCGAAAGGTCGAGCGTGAATCATATAGTAGATATGATCAACATAAGATGTTCACCATTGAAACTACTCCATCTCACGTGATGATCGGACATGGTTTAGTTGATTTGGATCACGTGATCATTTAGATGACCGGAGGGATTTCTATCTAAGTGGGAGATCTTTAAGTAATATGATTAAATTGAACTTTAATTTATCATGAACTTAGTCCTGGTAGTATTAGCATATCTATGTTGTAGATCAATAGCTCGCGATGTTGCTCCCCGTTTATTTTTATATGTTCCTAGAGAAAACTGAGTTGAAAGATGTTAGTAGCAATGATGCGGAATTGTTCCGTGATCTGAGGATTATCCTCATTGCTGCACAGAGAATTATGTCCTTGATGCACCGCTAGGTGACAGACCTATTGCAGGAGCAGATGTAGACGTTATGAACGTTTTTGACAAAAGCTCGGCATGATGACTACTTGATAGTTTAAGTGCACCATGCTTTACGGCTTAGAACCGGGATTTCAAAAACGTTTTGAACGCCATGGAGCATATAAGATGTTCCAAGAGTTGAAATTAGTATTTCATACTCATGTCCGTGTTGAGAGGTATAAGACCTCTGACAGTACTTTGCCTACAAGATGGAGGAGAATAGCTCAACCAGTGAGCATGTGCTCAGATTGTCTGGGTACTACAATTGCTTGAATCAAGTGGGAGTTAATCTTCCAGATAAGATAGTAATTGACAAAGTTCTCAAGTCACTATCACCAAGTTAGTGAACTTCGTGATGAACTATAATATGCAAGGGATGACGAAAGTAATTCCCGAGCTCTTCGCGATGCTAAAATCGGCGAACGTAGAAATCAAGAAAGAGCATCAAGTGTTGATGGTTAACAAGACCACTTATTTCAAGTAAAGGGCAAAGGGATAGAAGGGGAACTTAAAAAAGAATGACAAGCAAGTTGTCACTCCCGTGAAGAAACCCAAAGCTAAAACTCAAGCCTAAATCTAAGTGCTTCTACTTCAAAGGAAATGGTCACTAGAAGTGGAACTGCCCTAGATATTTGGCGGATAAGAAGGATGGCAAAGTGAACAAAGGTATATTTGATATACAGATTATTGATGTGTATTTTACTAGTGTTCATAGCAACCCCTCGGTATTTGATATTGGTTCAGTTGCTAAAGAGTAGTAACTCGAAATGGGAGTTGCATAATGAACAGAAACTAGTTAAAGGATGAAGTGACGATGTGTATTGGAAGTAGTTCCAAGATTGATATGATCATCATCGCACACTCCCTATACTTTTGGGATTAGTGTTGAACCTAAATAAGTGTTATTTGGTGTTTGTGTTGAGCATGAATATGATTTGATCATGTTTATTGCAATACGGTTATTCATGTAAGTTAGAGAATAATTGTTGTTCTGTTTACATGAATAAAACCTTCTATGGTCATACACCCAATGAAAATGGTTTGTTGGATCTCGATCGTGTGATACACATATTCATAATATTGAAGCCAAAAGATGCAAGGTTAATAATGATAGTGCAACTTATTTGTGGCACTGTCGTTTAGGTCATATTGGTGTAAAACGCATGAAGAAACTCCATAGTGATGGACTTTTGGAATCACTTGATTATGAATCACTTGGTGCTTGCGAACCATGCCTCATGGGCAAGATGACTAAAACTCCGTTCTCCGGAACAATGGAGCGAGCAACAGATTTTTTGGAGATCATACATACAGATGTATGTAGACCAATGAGTGTTGAAGCTCGCAACGGGTATCATTATTTTCTGACCTTCACTGATGATTTGAGCAGATATGGGTATATCTACTTAATGAAGCACAAGTCTAAAACATTTGAAAAGTTCAAAGAATTTCAGAGTGAAGTGGAGAATCATCGTAACAAGAAAATAAGAGTTTCTACGATATGATCGTAGAGGTAAAATATTTGAGTTAGCGAGTTTGGCCTTCAGTAAAAACAATGTGAAATAGTTTCACTACTCACGCCACCTGGAACACCACAGTGTAATGGTGTGTCCGAACGTCATAACCGCACTTCATTAGATATGGTGCGATCGATGATGTCTCTTACCGATCTACCACTATCGCTTTTGGGGTTATGCATTAGAGACAGCTACATTCACGTTAAATAGGGCACAATCTAAATCCGTGGAGATGACACCGTATGAACTGTGGTTTGACGAGAAACCTAAGCTGTCATTTCTTTAAGTTTGGGACTGCAATGCTTATATGAAAAAGTTTTTTACATGATAAGCTCGAACCCAAATCGGAGAAGTAAATCTTCATAGGATACCCAAAAGAAACTGTTGGGTACACCTTCTATCAAAGATACGAAAGCAAGATCTTTGTTGCTAAGAGTGGATCCTTTCTAGAGAAGGAGTTTCTCTCGAAAGAAGTGAGTGGGAGGAAAGTAGAACTTGATGAGGTAATTGTACCTTCTCCCGGATTGGAAAGTAGTACATCACAGAAAATTGTTCCAGTGATTCCTACACCAATCAGTGAGGAAGTTAATGATGATTATCATGAAACTTCGGATCAAGTTTCTGCTGAACGTCGTAGATCAACGAGAGTACGTTCCGCACCAGAGTGGTACGGCAACCCAGTTCTGGAAATCATGTTACTAGACCATGATGAACCTGCGAACTATGAGGAAGCAATGATGAGCCCAGATTCCGCAAAATGGCTTGAAGCCATGAAATCTGAGATGGGATCCATGTATGAGAACAAAGTATGGACTTTGGTTGACTTGCCCGATGATCGACAGGCCATCGAAAATAAATGGATCTTCAAGAGGAAGACCGACGCATACGTTAATGTTACTGTTTACAAAGCTCGACTTGTTGCGAAAGGATTTCGACAAGTTCAAGGAGTTGACTACGATGAGACTTTCTCACCTGTAGCGATGCTTAAGTCTGTCCGAATCATGTTAGCAATTGCCGCATTTTATGATTATGAAATCTGGCAAATGGATGTCAAAACTGCATTCCTAAAAGGATATCTCAAAGAAGAGTTGTATATGATGCAACCAGAAGGTTTTGTCGATCCAAAAGGTGCTAACAAAATGTGCGAGCTCCAGCGATCCATCTATGGACTGGTGCAAGCATCTCAGAGTTGGAATATACGCTTTGATAATTTGATCAAAGCATATAGATTTATACAGACTTGCGGTGAAGCCTGTATTTACAAGAAGTGAGTGGGAGCACTACAACCTTTCTGATAAGTATATGTGAATGACATATTGTCGATCGGAAATGATGTAGAATTTTCTAGAAAGCATAAAGGAGTGTTTGAAAGGAGTTTTTCAAAGAAAGACCTTGGTGAAGCTGCTTACATATTGGGCATCAAGATCTATAGAGATAGATCAAAGACGCTTGATAAGACTTTCAATGAGTACATACCTTGATAAGATTTTGAAGTATTTCAAAATGGATCAGTCAAAGAAGGAGTTCTTGCCTGACTTGTAAGGTGTAAAGTTGAGTAAGACTCAAAGCCAGACCACGGCAGAAAAATATAGAGAGAATGAAAGTCATTCCCTATGCCTCAACCATAGGTTCTATAAAGTATGCCATGTTGTGTACCAAACATGTTGTGTACCTTGCCATGAGTTTGTCAAGGTGGTACAATAGTGATCCAGGAGTAGATCACTATACAGCGGTCAAAATTATCCTTAGTAACTCGATGACTAAGGAAATGTTTCTCGATTATGGAGGTGATAAAGAGTTCGTCGTAAAGGGTTACGCCAATGCAAGCTTTGACACTAAATCCAGATGACTCTAAATATCAATCTGGATGCGTATTGAAAGTGGGAGCAATTAGCTAGAGTGGCTCTATGCAGAGCATTGTAGACATAGAAATTTGCGAAATACATACGGATCTGAATGTGACAGACCTGTTGACTAAACTTCTCTCACAAGCAAAACATGATCACACCTTATTACTCTTGGGAATTAATCACATAGCGATGTGAACTAGATTATTGACTCTAGTAAACCCTTTGGGTGTTGGTCACATGGCGATGTGAACTATGGGTGTTATTCACATAACGATGTGAACTATCGGTATTAAATCACATGGCAATGTGAGCTAGATTATTGACTCTAGTTCAAGTGGGAGACTGAAGGAAATATGCCCTAGAGGCAATAATAAAGATGTTATTTGTATTTCCTTATATCATGATAAATGTCTTTTATTCATGCTAGAATTGTATTAACCGGAAACTTAATACATGTGTGGATACATAGACAAAACAGTATGTCCCTAGTGTGCCTCTACTAGACTAGCTCATTGATCAAAGATGGTTATGTTTCCTAGCCATAGACATGAGTTGTCATTTGATCAACGGGATCACATCATTAGGAGAATGATGTGATGGACAAGACCCATCCGTTAGCATAGCACTATGATCGTTTAGTTTTACTGCTATTGCTTTCTTCATGACTTATACATGTTCCTATGACTGAGATTATGCAACTCCCGAATAACGTAGGAACACCTTGTGTGCTATCAAACGTCACAACGTAACTGGGTGATCATAAAGATGCTCTACAGGTGTCTCCGAAAGTATTCGTGGTGTTGGCATAGATCAAGATTAGGATTTGTCACTCCGAGTGTCGGAGAGGTATCTCTGGGCCCTCTCGGTAACACACATCACAATAAGCCTTGCAAGCAAAAGACTAATGAGTTAGTCACGAGATGATGTGTTACGGAACGAGTAAAGAGACTTGCCGGTAACGAGATTGAACTAGGTATAGAGATACCGACGATCGAATCTCGGGCAAGTAACATACCGATGACAAAAGGAACAACGTATGTTGTTATGCGGTTTTGACCGATAAAAGATCTTCGTAGAATATGTAGGAGCCAATATGAACATCCAGGTTCCGCTATTGGTTATTGACCGGAGATGAGTCTCGGTCATGTCTACATAGTTCTCGAACCCGTAGGGTCCGCACACTTAACGTTTGATGACGATCGGTATTATGAGTTTATGAGTTTTGATGTACCGAAGGTAGTTCGGAGTCCCGGATGAGATCACGGACATGACGAGGAGTCTCGGAATGTCCGAGACATAAAGATTGATATATTGGACGACTCTATTCGGACACCGGAAGTGTTCCGGAAAAGTTTCGGATTTAACGGGATTGCCGAAGGGGGTTACCGGAACCCCCTACGAGGGGGGATGGTCCAAAGTGGGCCTTAAGGGAAAGAGAGAGGCAGCCCATAGGGCTGTCCGGCGCCCCACCTAGGGTTCCTAGTTGGACTAGGATTGGGGGGGCGCCACCTTTCCCTTTTTCCTTTCCCTCTCTTCCTTCTTTGGTGATTCCTACTAGGAATAGGATTGCAATCCTATTCCTAGTAGGATTGCAACCCTAGCCGCACCAAACAAGGGCCGGCCGGCCTCCCCCCTTGCTCCTTTATATACGGGGGCAGGGGGGCACACAAAGACACACAAGTTGAATTGTTTTAGCCGTGTGCGGTGCCCCCCTCCACAGAAACACACCTCGGTCATACTGTCGCGGTGCTTAGGCGAAGCCCTGCGCTGGTGAATACATCATATCCGTCACCACGCCATCGTGCTGACGAAACTCTCCCGTGAAGCTCAACTGGATCAAGAGCTCGTGGGACGTCATCAAGCTGAACGTGTGCTGAACGCGGAGGTGCCGTACGTTCGGTGCTTGATCGGTTGGATCGCGAAGAAGTTCGACAACATCAACCGCGTCACTTGACGCTTCCGCTTCCGGTCTACGAGGGTACGTCGACACACTCTCCCCTCTCGTTGCTATGCATCTAGTAGATAGATCTGCGTGATCGTAGGAAAATTTTAAAATACTGCGTTCCCCAACAACAAGGACTAGCACATGGCAATATAGCATTTTGACTAGAAGTTGTGCTAGCGACCACATGAGACTCACTAGATGTTACCTTGATAATCATAGCCTCATGAGCTATCTTTAGCACATTATGGGACACTAGAAGATCATCATGAGAGCTTGTGAGCTTTACATGACTTTCTTCCAATTTCCCATAATTGCTAGATAGCAACTCAAGTTGAGCCCTTAGCTCAACATTCTCCGTCAAAATGGATGCTTCACTAGAAATAGAGTTAGTAGCACAAGCATCATCAATAATAGCAAGAAGAGAAGGCAAATTGGCAAGCTCTTTAGAATATGAAGCTTTAAGTTGAGCATGAGACTCGGTAAGTTTGATGAGCTCACTCTTAATGACCCTTGAGGCATTTTCGAGGTGCTCCAAATCCTCAAGGAGTTTAGCATGTGCAACTTCAAGATTCTCATTTTTAGTTTCAAAATCATTAGCCACCTCGAGAGCTCTGTCACGGGATTCCTTTATTCTAGATAGTTCTAGACCAAAAGTCTCCTCAAGAGATTCCTTGGTGGTTTGTTCAAGTTCAAGAGCTTGCGAGAGGTCGGCGATCTCATTAGCGCAATCACGCTGATGACCTTCCATTTTCTCAATGGTGACCTCATGCTCCTCTAGATGAGATTCCAACTCATCAATATATTTATTTCCCTCAATGACAATAGACATGATTTCCATGAAGTTGGAATGAGCAATTTTATTCTTATGAAGAGCTTTAAAAATCATTTCCCCCTTAATTTTTAAGGAGGCAACATTATCATTATCTTCATCATTTTCAACATCATCATCATTGTCATCATCACTATCATCACAAGATATATTGGGATTCAAAGTGGGAGATACCTTTGAAGCCTTAGCCATAAGGCAAAATGCAATAGATGATGATGTAGGATCCCTTGAAGCACCATTCAAGACAACATCTTGTTCCATGGGGTGTTGGGTTTCCTCTACATTGTTAGCACAACAATTCGAGGAAATAGATGCATTTTTATCATGGCAACAAGACATAGCAAGCATATCATCATGAGTTTTAGTCAAGCAATTTCTACATGATATGCAGGGACTATCAACACAAGCATGTGAAACATGTAGGGTGCTCGAAGTGCTAAAGTCCAAAGAAGAAGCATTGCAATAAGATAGTGATGAAGGATCATCCACAATAAGCATACTATCATCATTGCAATGACCAACACTACTCACCATATCATTACCTTATGGCAAACCACATGTAGGTGAAGTAGAAGAAGTTGAGAAGACAACAAGACCGGAGTTGGAGGGAGAACAATCATTCCCACAATTCTTGGACACGCCATATTTATCTTGAAGCTTTGTCCACAACTCATGAGCATCCCGGAACGACATGAGTTGAAATATAACTACATTGCTCAAAGCATCAAAAAGCAGATTAGAAGCCTGAGAATTGAGATAACAATTTTTCTCATCCTCTAAAGATAACCTTTGTGGATCCTTTGGAGGAGAAAAACCCATATCTACAATTCGTTCTAAATTTGGGTCCATGACCGTAAAGAGATTAAGCATGCGAATTACCCAAACATCAAAATTTGTGCCATCGAAACTAAGAGTGTCAGAGAATCCTAAGCCCCTAGTCGACATCCTTACTCTCTATGCGGTTAAGCTCTATAAATAGAGATGAGGATCTGATACCAATTGAAAGATCGTGGATGTCGCCTATAGGGAGGGTGAATAGGCGCTTTAAAATAATTACGGTTTCGGCTTGAACAAATGCGAAATAAACCTAGCGGTTAATTTGTCAAGCACAAAACCTAAAACAACTAGGCTCACCTATGTGCACCAACAACTTATACTAAGCAAGATAAACAACTAGGTGATAGCAAGATATATGACAAGAAACAATATGGCTATCACAAAGTAAGGTGCATAAATAAAGGGCTCGGGTAAGAGATAACCGAGGCACGCGGAGACGACGATGTATCCCGAATTTCACACCCTTGTGGATGCTAATCTTCGTTTGGAGCGGTGTGGATGCACAATGCTCCCCAAGAAGCCACTAGGGCCACCGTAATCTCCTCACGCCCTCGCACAATGCAAGATGTCGTGATTCCACTAAGGGACCCTTGAGGGCGGTCACCGAACCCGTACAAATGGCAACCCTTGGGGGCGGTCACCGAACCCGTACACTTTGGCAACCCTTGGGGGCGGTCACCGGAACCCGTCAAATTGCTCGGGGCGATCTCCACAACCTAATTGGAGACCCCGACGCTTGCCCGGAGCTTTACACCACAATGATTGAGCTCCGAGAACCACAAGGTTGGGGCTATCTCTCCAACGACACCACGAAGCTTCACCACAATGGAATATGGCTTCGAGGTGACCACAACCGTCTAGGGCGCCTAAGCACCCAAGAGGAGCAAGCTCAAGGGTACCAAGCACCCAAGAGTAATAAGCTTCTCAACTTGTAACTTCCACGTATCACCGTGGAGAACTCAAACAGATGCACCAAATGCAATGGCAAGGGCACACAGAGTGCCCAAGTCCTTCTCTCTCAAATTCCAGCAAAGCAACTAATGCTAGGGAGGCAAACAAGAGGAAGAACAAGAAGGAGAACACCAAGAACTCCAAGATCTAGATCCGAGGGGTTCCCCTCACCTAGAGGAGAAAGTGATTGGCGAAAATGTGGATCTAGATCTCCTCTATCTTTTCCCCCAAAAACTAGCAAGAATCCATGGAGGGATTGAGAGATAGCAAACTCGAAGAAGGTCAACAATGGGGGAAGAACATGAGCTCGAGAGATAAGGATCAATGGGGAAGAAGACCCCCTTTTATAGGGGGGAGAAAATCCAACTGTTATCCCCACCAACCAGCCCGCAGTGAGCGGTACTACCGCTCTAGGGAGCGGTAATGCCGCTCGGCCCAGCGGAACTACCGCTGGGACCTCACACAGCGCCACACAGAGAAAAACAGAGAGAGAAAGCCCCCGAGCGGCACTAGCAGCGGTGGTAGGGCGGTACTACCGCTTATAAGCGGTACTACTGCGCCTACTGCCGCCCAACCCGACACGGGAAGTGAACGTATCGAATCGAGGCGGCACTAGTGCGGAACCAGAGCCGTACTATCGCTAATAGCCATGGGCGGTACTACCGTTGTGGACCAGCGGTACTACCGCTCTGGTCTAGCGGTACTACCATAGGAGCAACAAGAATGCCCTGAACTGCCATAACTTCTACAAATGAGCTCCGAATTGAGCAAACTCAAGCTTGATGGATAGAGGAAGACGAGTAGCATCAAAACAGTGACTGTTTATAGTAAGAAGAGGGAGGGAGTTATGCCTAGTATATAGAGGAGTGAACACTCCATCAGAAGAAGAACCGGCATATCCTTCAATATCGAAAACATCATAGAAGATGCATGTGAACTCCGTTTTCGATGAACTCGAGCTTGTCATCAAGATGACCATAAGCTCTAAGACTCAGAAAGAGAACCAGCAAATATGCCCTAGAGGCAATAATAAAGTTATTATTTATTTCCTTATATCATGATAAATGTTTATTATTCATGCTAGAATTGTATTAACCAGAAACTTAGTACATATGTGAATACATAGACAAAACAAAGTGTCCCTAGTATGCCTCTACTAGACTAGCTCATTGATCAAAGATGGTTATGTTTCCTAACCATAGACATGAGTTGTCATTTGATCAACGGTGTCACATCATTAGGAGAATGATGTGATGGACTAGACCCATCCGTTAGCTTAGCGCTATGATCGTTTAGTTTTACTGATATTGCTTTCTTCATGACTTATACATGTTCCTATGACTATGAGATTATGCAACTCCCGTATACCGTAGGAACACCTTGTGTGCTATCAAACGTCACAACGTAACTGGGTGATTATAAAGATGCTCTACAGGTGTCTCCGAAGGTGTTCGTGGTGTTGGCATAGATCAAGAATAGGATTTGTCACTCTGAGTGTCAGAGAGGTATATCTGGGCCCTCTCGGTAATACACATCATAATAAGCCTTGCAAGCAAAAGACTAATGAGTTAGTCACGAGATGATGTGTTACGGAACGAGTAAAGAGACTTGCCGGTAACGAGATTGAACTAGGTATTGGGATACCGACGATCGAATCTCGGGCAAGTAACATACCGATGACAAAAGGAACAACGTATGTTGTTATGCGGTTTGACCGATAAAGATCTTCGTAGAATATGTAGGAGCCAATATGAGCATCCAGGTTCCACTATTGTTTATTGTCCGGAGATGAGTCTCGGTCATGTCTACATAGTTCTCGAACCCGTAGGGTCCGCACACTTAACGTTTGATGATGATTGGTATTATGAGTTTATGTGTTTTGATGTACCGAAGGTAGTTCGGAGTCCCAGATGAGATCACGGACATCACGAGGAGTCTCGAAATGGTCAAGACATAAAGATCGATATAGTGGACGACTATATTCGAACATCGGAAAGGTTCTGAGTGATTCGGGTACTTTTCGGAGTACCGGAGAGTTACGGGAATTTGCCGGGGAGTATATGGGCCTTATTGGGCTTTAGGGGAAAGAGAGAAGAGGAAGGCCGCGCCCCCCCAAGGCCTAGTCCGAACTGGACTAAGGGGAGGGGTTGCGCCCCCTCCTTCCTTCTCTTCTCTTTTCCCTTTCCTTCTCTACTACCCCTACTACTTGGAAGGGCTCCTAGTTCTACTAGGAAAGGGGGAATCCTACTCCCGGTGGGAGTAGGACTCCCCTAGGGCGCGCCATAGAGAGGGCCAGCCCTCCCCCTCCTCCACTCCTTTATATACGGGGGTAGAGGTGTTGGGGAACGTTGCATGGGAAACAAAAAATTTTCCTACGCTCACCAAGATCAATCTAGGAGATGCATCTACGAGGGGAGAGTTGGATTCACATACCCTTGTACATCGCTAAGCGGAAGCGTTCAAGAACGCGGTTGATGGAGTCGTACTCGCCGCGATTCAGATCGCTGAAGATCCAAGCACCGAAGCAACGGTGCCTCCGCGTTCTTCACACGTACAGCTCGGGGACGTCTCCTCCTTCTTGATGCAGCAAGGGGGAAGGAGAGGTTGATGGAGACACCGGCAGCACGACGGCGTGGTGGTGATGGTGGTGGAGGATTCCAGCAGGGCTTCGCCAAGCACCGCGGGAAAACGAAGATGGATGTGGGAGAGGGAGGGCAGCGCCGAGGCACGAACGTGTGTGGCTGCCCTCCCTCTGCCTCTCTTTATATAGGGGGGTAGAGAGGGGAGGGGCGCCCTAGGGTTTACCCCTAGGGGCGGCGGCCAAGTGGAGATGGGGGGGCGGCGGCCAGGGCTGCGGCCAGGGTTAGGGCTCCCCCCCCCAGGCGCCTTGCCCCCAAGCTAGGGGGTGCGGCATCCCTAGGAGGGGCCAGCCCCCTTGGCGCATGAGGAGAGGGCCCAGGGGGGGGCGCACAGCCCTATGAGGGCTGTTGTGTCCCCCTTTGTGGCCCATTAGGCCCGAAACTCTTTCCGGGACCCCGAAAACCCTTTTCGGTCATCCGCCGTCTTCCCGATACTCCCCGGAACACTTCCGGACTCCGAACACTCTCATCCTATATATCAATCTTCGTCCCCGGACCATTCTGGAGACCCTCGTCACGTCCGGGATCTCATCCGGGACTCCGAACAACCTTCGGTAACCATGCACTGTTCTCACTAACAACCCTAGCGTCACCGAACCTTAAGTGTGTAGACCCTGCGGGTTCGGAAACTATGCAGACATGACCGAGACACTCCTAGGTCAATAACCAATAGCGGGATCTGGATACCCATATTGGTTCCCACACGTTCCTCGATGATCTCATCGGATGAACCACGATGTCAAGGATTCAGGCAATCCCGTATACAGTTCCCTTTGTCTCGTCGGTATGTTACTTGCCCGAGATTCGATCGTCGGTATCTCTATACCTAGTTCAATCTCGTTACCGGCAAGTCTCTTTACTCGTTACCGTAACACATAATCCCGTGACTAACTACTTAGTCACTTTGAGCTCATTGAGATGATGTATTACCGAGTGGGCCCGGAGATACCTCTCCGTCACACGGAGTGACAAATCACAGTCTCGATCCATGTCAACTCAACAGACACCTTCGGAGATACCTGTAGAGTACCTTTATAGTCACCCAGTTACGTTGCGACGTTTGGCACACACAAAGCACTCCTACGGTGTCAGTGAGTTACATGATCTCATGGTCATAGGAACTTATACTTGACATGCAGAAAACTATAGCGATAACTGATACGATCAAAAGCTATGTTTAACGTTTGGGTCTCGTCCATCACATCATTCTCCTAATGATGTGATCCCGTTATCAAATGACAACTCATGTCTATGACCTGGAAACCGCGGTCATCTTTGATCAACGAGCTAGTCCTGAAGAGGCTTACTAGGGACACAAAGTTTGTCTATTTATCCACACATGTATTTGAGTTTCCAATCAATACATTTATAGCATGGATAATAAACGATTATCATGAACAAGGAAATATAATAATAACTCTTTTATTATTGCCTCTAGGGCATATTTCCAACAGTCTCCCACTTGCACTAGAGTCAATAATCTAGCATTACAAGGTAATGAATCTAACACCCATAGAGTCTTGGTGTTGATCATGCTTAGCCCGTGGAAGAGGCTTAGTCAACGGATCTGCAACATTCAAATCCGTGTGTACTTTGCAAATGCTTATGTCCTCCTCCTTGACTGAATCGCGGATGGAATTGAAGCGTCGCTTTATGTGTCTGGTCCTCTTGTGAAACCTTGGTTCCTTGGCTAGAGCAATGGCACCAGTGTTGTCACAAAACAGAGTCATTGGGTTTAGTGCACTAGGCACAACTCCAAGATCTGTTATGAACTCCTTCATCCAGACACCTTCCTTTGCCGCCTCTGAGGCAGCTATGTACTCCGCTTCGCATGTAGAATCGGCTACAACGCTTTGCTTGGAACTGCACCAGCTTACCGCTCCCCCGTTGAGAATATATACGTATCCGGTTTGAGACTTAGAGTCATCCGGATCAGTGTCAAAGCTTGCATCGACGTAACCCTTTACGACGAGCTCTTGATCACCTCCATAAACGAGAGACATCTCCTTAGTCCTTTTCAGGTACTTTAGGATATTCTTGACCGCTGTCCAGTGATCCATACCAGGATTACTTTGAAACCTTCCGGCCATACTTATGGCAAGGCTGACATCTGGTCTTGTGCACAGCATTGCATACATGATAGAGCCTATGGCTGAAGCATAGGGGACGACACTCATCTTTTCTCTATCTTCCGCAGTCACTGGGCATTGAGTCTTACTCAACTTTGTACCTTGCAATACCGGCAAGAACCCCTTCTTGGATTGATCCATTTTGAACTTCTTCAAAACTTTATCAAGGTATGTACTTTGTGAAAGTCCTATCAAGCGTCTTGATCTATCTCTATAGATCTTGATGCCCAATATGAAAGCAGCTTCACCGAGATCCTTCATCGAAAAACTCTTGTTCAAATACCCCTTCACGCTATCCAAAAATTCTATATTGTTTCCAATCAGCAATATGTCATCCACATATAATATCAGAAACGCTATAGAGCTCCCACTCACTTTCTTGTAAATACAAGCTTCATTGTAAACTTGTATAAACCCAAACGCTTTGATCACCTCATCAAAGCGAAGATTCCAACTCCGAGATGCTTGCACCAGCCCATAAATGGAACGCTGGAGCCTGCATACTTTGTCAGCATTCTTTGGATCGACAAAACCTTCTGGTCATTCGAGCGTGACATGATCCAAATTCACCAACCCAAGTCCGATCATCACGTGAGATGAGGTGGTGTCAATGGTGAACATCAACATGTTGATCATATCTACTATATGACTCATGCTCGACCTTTCGGTCCTCCGTGTTCCGAGGCCATGTCTGTACATGCTAGGCTCGTCAAGTCTAACCCGAGTGTTCTGCATGTGCAAAACTGGCTTGCACCCGTTGTATGCGAACGTAGAGTCTATCACACCCGATCATCACGTGGTGCTTCGAAACGACGAACCTTCGCAACGGCGCACACTCGGGGGGAACACAATTTTATCTTGAAATTTTAGTGAAGGATCATCTTATAATGCTACCGTCGTCCTAAGCAAAATAAGATGCATAAAAGGATTAACATCACATGCAAATCATAAGTGACATGATATGGCCATCAACTCGTGCTTTTGATCTCCATCTCCAAAGCACCGGCATGATCTCCATCGTCACCGGCGCCACACCCTGATCCCCATCATCATGATCTCCATCATCGTGTCGCCATCGGGGTTGTCGGCGCCCACCATGCTCTTACTACTATTGCTACCGTTTAGCGATAAAGTAAAGCATTACAAAGCGCTTAATGATTGACACGCAGGTCATACAAAAATTAAAGACAACCCTATGGCTCCTGCCGGTTGCCGTATGCATCGACATGCAAGTCGATATTAACTATTACAACATGATCATCTCATACATCAAATATATCTCATCATGTCATTGGCCATATCATATCACATACATACCCTGCAAAAACAAGTTAGACGTCCTCTAATTTGTTGTTGCATGTTTTACGTGGCTGCTATGGGTATCTAGCAAGAACGCTTCTTACCTACGCAAAGCCACAACGGTGATATTCAAGTTGCTATTTAACCTTCTACAAGGACCGCCTTGTTCTATTCCGATTCAACTAAGATAGGAGAGACAGGCACCCGCCAGCCATCTTATGCAACAAAAGTCACATGTCTGTCGATGGAACCGGTCTCATGTACGTGGACATGTAAAGTTGGTCCGGGCCGCTTCATCCCATAATACCGCTGAATCAAGAAAGACTAAGGAGGGCAGCAATTTAAACATCAACGCCCACAAACCCTTTTGTGTTCTACTCGAGAAAGCATCTACGCAAGATCCTAGCTCTGATACCACTGTTGGGGAACGTTGCATGGGAAACAAAAATTTTTCCTACGTTCACCAAGATCAATCTAGGAGATGCTACTACGAGAGGAGAGTTGGATCCACGTACCCTTGTAGATCGCTAAGCGGAAGCGTTAAGAACGCGGTTGATGGAGTCGTACTCGCCGCGATTCAGATCGCCGAAGATCCTAGCACCGAAGCAACAGTGCCTCCGCGTTCTTCACACGTACGGCTCGGGGACGTCTCCTCCTTCTTGATCCAGCAAGGGGTGGAGGAGAGGTTGATGGAGAGACCGGCAGCACGACGGCGTGGTGGTGATGGTGGAGAAGGATTCCAGCAGGGCTTCGCCTAAGCACCGCGGGAGATGAAGATGTTATGGGAGAGGGAGGGCAGCACCGAGGCACAAACGTGTGTTGGCTGCCCTCTTGCTACCTCTCTATATATAGGGGGAAGGAGGAGAGGGGGGCGCCCTAGGGTTTCCCCTAGGGGGGCCGGCGGCCAGGGCAGGGGGGGGCGGCGGCCAAGGGCCAGGCCCTAGGGTTTCCCCCCCTAGGTGCCTTGCCCCCCAAGCCAGGGGGGGTGCGGCAGCCCTAGGAGGGTCCACTGTTGGAAATATGCCCTAGAGGCAATAATAAAAGAGTTATTATTATATTTCCTTGTTCATGATAATCGTTTATTATCCATGCTATAATTGTATTGATTGGAAACTCAGATACACGTGTGGATGAATAGACAGACTTTGTGTCCCTAGTGAGCCTCTACAGGACTAGCTCGTTGATCAAAGATGACCGCGGTTTCCAGGTCATAGACATGAGTTGTCATTTGATAACGGGATCACATCATTAGGAGAATGATGTGATGGACGAGACCCAAACGTTAACATAGCTTTTGATCGTGTCAGTTATCGCTATAGTTTTCTGCATGTCAAGTATAAGTTCCTATGACCATGAGATCATGTAACTCACTGACACCGTAGGAGTGCTTTGTGTGTGCCAAACGTCGCAACGTAACTGGGTGACTATAAAGGTACTCTACAGGTATCTCCGAGGGTGTCTATTGAGTTGACATGGATCGAGACTGGGATTTGTCACTCCGTGTGACGGAGAGGTATCTCCGGGCCCACTCGGTAATACGTCATCTCAATGAGCTCAAAGTGACTAAGTAGTTGGTCACGGGATTATGTATTACGGTAACGAGTAAAGAGACTTGCCGGTAACGAGATTGAACTAGGTATAGAGATACCGACGATCGAATCTCGGGCAAGTAACATACCGACGAGACAAAGGGAACTGTATACGGGATTGCCTGAATCCTTGACATCGTGGTTCATCCGATGAGATCATCGAGAAACATGTAGGAACCAATATGGGTATCCAGATCCCGCTATTGGTTATTGACCTGGGAGTGTCTCGTTCATGTCTACATGGTTTCCGAACCCGCAGGGTCTACACACTTAACGTTCGGTGACGCTAGGGTTGTTAGTGAGAAAAGTGTATGGTTACCGAAGGTTGTTCGGAGTCCCGGATGAGATCCCGGACATGACGAGGGTCTCCGGAATGGTCCGGAGACGAAGATTGATATATAGGATGAAAGGTTTCGGAGTACCGGAAGTGTTCCGGGGAGCATCGGGAAATCGGCGGAGTACCGGAAAGGTTTTCGGGGGTCCGGAAGAAGTTCTGGGCCTAGTGGGCCACAAGGGGGAACACCACAGCCCTCAGGGGGCTGTGCGCCCCCCCTGGGCCCTCTCCTCATGCGGCTAAGGGGGTGGGACCCCCTAGGGCTGGCCGCACCCCTTGGCCTTGGGGGGCAAGGCACCTAGGGGGGGAAACCCTAGGGCCTGGCCGCCCCCCCCTGCCCTGGCCGCCGCCCCCTCCCCTTGCCCTGGCCGCCGGCCCCTAGGGGGAAACCCTAGGGCGCCCTCACCTCTCCACCCCCCTATATATAGTGAGGCAAAGGGAGGGCAGCCAACACAAGTTCGTGCCTCGGTGCTGCCCTCCCTCTCCCGTAATATCTTCTTCTCCCGCGGAGCTTAGGCGAAGCCCTGCTGGAGTTCTTCTCCACCATCACCACCACGCCGTCGTGCTGCCGGTTCTCCATCAACCTCTCCTCCACCCCTTGCTGGATCAAGAAGGAGGAGACGTCCCCGAGCCGTACGTGTGAAGAACGCGGAGGCACCGTTGCTTCGGTGCTAGGATCTTCGGCGATCTGAATCGCGGCGAGTACGACTCCATCATCCGCGTTCATAACGCTTCCGCTTAGCGATCTACAAGGGTACGTAGATTACACTCTCCCCTCGTAGTTGCATCTACTAGATTGATCTTGGTGAACGTAGAGAAAAATTTTTGTTTTCCATGCAACGTTCCCCAACAGTAGGAACTTGATCTTCTTGTTACGATGATTCTCAACTTCACTCTGAAATTGCTTGAACTTTTCAAACGTTTCAGACTTATGCTTCATCAAGTAAATATACCCATATCTACTTAGGTCGTCAGTGAAGGTGAGAAAATAACGATATCCACCGCGCGCCGTGACACTCATCGGGCCACACACATCAGTATGTATGATTTCCAATAAGTCACTTGCCCGTTCCATTGTTCCTGAAAACGGGGTCTTAGTCATCTTGCCCATGAGGCACGGCTCGCATGTGTCAAGTGATTCAAAATCAAGAGACTCCAAAAGTCCATCAGCATGGAGCTTCCTCATGCGTTTCACGCCGATATGACCCAGACGGCAGTGCCACAAGAAAGTGGTACTATTGTTATCAACTCTACATCTTTTGGCATCAATGTTATGAACATGTGTATCATCACTATCGAGATTCAATAAGAATAAACCCCCCACTTCGGGTGCATGACCATAAAAGATATTACCCATATAAATAGAACAACCTTTATTCTCTGATTTAAATGAGTAACCGTCTCGCATTAAACAAGATCCAGATATAATGTTCATGCTCAACGCAGGCACTAAATAACAATTATTCAGGTTCATAACTAATCCCGATGGTAATCGAAGAGCGAGCGTGCCGACGGCGATCACATCAACCTTGGAACCATTTCCCACGCGCATCGTCACTTCGTCCTTCGCCAGCCTCCGTTTATTCCGCAGTTCCTGTTTAGAGTTGCAAATGTGAGCAACCGAACCGGTATCAAATACCCAGGTACTACAACGAGAGTTGGTAAGGTACACATCAATAACATGTATATCACATATACCTTTGTTGTTGTTGGCCCCCTTCTTGTCCGCCAGATACTTGGGGCAGTTCCGCTTCCAGTGGCCGTTCCCCTTGCAATAGAAACACTCAGTCTCTGGCTTGGGCCCAGCCTTGGGTTTCTTCACTGGATTAGCAACTGCTTTGCCACCCTTCTTAGAGTTACCCTTCTTGCCCTTGCCATTCTTCTTGAAACTGGTGGTTTTATTGACCATCAACACTTGATACTCCTTCTGGATGTCTGCCTCAGCGACTTTCAGCATCGAAAACAGCTCGGCGATGGTTTTATTCATCCCTTGCATGTTGTACTGCTGCACGAAGCTCTTGTAGCTTGGCGGGAGTGACTGGAGAATTCTGTCAATGATAGCCTCATCCGGGAACACAAGTCCCAGATCAGCTATGCGGGTATAGTACCCAGACATCTTCAGTAAGTGTTCACTGACAGACGAATTCTCCTCCATCTTGCAAGCAAAGAATTTATCGGTGGTCTCATACCTCTCGATCTTAGCATTCTTTTCAAAGATGAACTTCAACTCCTGGTACATCTCATATGCACCATGACGTTCAAAACGCCTTTGAAGTCCTCCTTCCAAGCCGTACAACATGGCACACTGCACTATCGAATAGTCATCCGAACGCGACTGCCAGACGTTCAAAACGTCTGCAGTGGCTGTAGGAGCGGGGGGGTCACCTAGCGGTGCATTTAGGACATAAACCTGTTGGGCAGCTGTGAGGATGATCCTCAGATTGCGGAGCCAGTCCACAAAGTTGCTCCCATCATCTTTCAGTTTAGCTTTCTCTAGGAACGCATTAAAATTCAGGGGAGCTACTGCGCGAGCCATCTACAACAAAAGATTTGCAAAGACATTTTAGACTATTGCTCATGATAAGTGAGTTACTACCTAATCAAATTATTTATAACTCCCACTCAAATTGACATCCCTCTGGTCATTCAAGCGTGACATGATCCAAATTCACCAACCCAAGTCCGATCATCACGTGAGATGAGGTGGTGTCAATGGTGAACATCTACATGTTGATCATATCTACTATATGACTCATGCTCGACCTTTCGGTCTTCCGTGTTCCGAGGCCATGTCTGTACATGCTAGGCTCGTCAAGTCTAACCCGAGTGTTCTGCATGTGCAAAACTGGCTTGCACCCGTTGTATGCGAACGTAGAGTCTATCACACCCGATCATCACGTGGTGCTTCGAAACGACGAACCTTCGCAACGGCGCACACTCGGGGGGAACACAATTTTATCTTGAAATTTTAGTGAAGGATCATCTTATAATGCTACCGTCGTCCTAAGCAAAATAAGATGCATAAAAGGATTAACATCACATGCAAATCATAAGTGACATGATATGGCCATCAACTCGTGCTTTTGATCTCCATCTCCAAAGCACCGGCATGATCTCCATCGTCACCGGCGCCACACCATGATCCCCATCGTCATGATCTCCATCATCGTGTCGCCATCGGGGTTGTCGCGCGCCCACCATGCTTAGCGATAAAGTAAAGCATTACAAAGCGCTTAATGATTGACACGCAGGTCATACAAAAATTAAAGACAACCCTATGGCTCCTGCCGGTTGCCGTATACATCGACATGCAAGTCGATATTAACTATTACAACATGATCATCTCATACATCAAATATATTTCATCATGTCATTGGCCATATCATATCACATACATACCCTGCAAAAACAAGTTAGACGTCCTCTAAATTGTTGTTGCATGTTTTACGTGGCTGCTATGGGTATCTAGCAAGAACGCTTCTTACCTACGCAAAGCCACAACGGTGATATTTAAGTTGCTATTTAACCTTCTACAAGGACCGCCTTTTTCTATTCCGATTCAACTAAGATAGGAGAGACAGACACCCGCCAGCCATCTTATGCAACAAAAGTCACATGTCTGTCGATGGAACCGGTCTCATGTACGTGGACATGTAAAGTTGGTCCGGGCCGCTTCATCCCATAATACCGCTGAATCAAAAAAGACTAAGGAGGGAAGCAATCTAAACATCAACGTCCACAAACCCTTTTGTGTTCTACTCGTGAAAGCATCTACGCAAGACCTAGCTCTGATACCATTGTTGGGGAACGTTGCATGGGAAACAAAAATTTTTCCTACGCTCACCAAGATCAATCTAGGAGATGCATCTACGAGGGGAGAGTTGGATCCACATACCCTTGTAGATCGCTAAGCGGAAGCGTTCAAGAACGCGGTTGATGGAGTCGTACTCGCCGCGATTTAGATCGCTGAAGATCCAAGCACCGAAGCAACGGTGCCTTCGCGTTCTTCACACGTACAGCTCGGGGACGTCTCCTCCTTCTTGATCCAGCAAGGGGGAAGGAGAGGTTGATGGAGACACCGGCAGCACGACGGCGTGGTGGTGATGGTGGTGGAGGATTCCAGCAGGGCTTCGCCAAGCACCGCGGGAAAACGAAGATGGATGTGGGAGAGGGAGGGCAGCGCCGAGGCACGAACGTGTGTGGCTGCCCTCCCTCTGCCTCTCTTTATATAGGGGGGTAGAGAGGGGAGGGGCGCCCTAGGGTTTACCCCTAGGGGCGGCGGCCAAGTGGAGATGGGGGGGCGGCGGCCAGGGCTGCGGCCAGGGTTAGGGCTCCCCCCCCCCCAGGCGCCTTGCCCCCCAAGCTAGGGGGTGCGGCAGCCCTAGGAGGGGCCAGCCCCCTTGGCGCATGAGGAGAGGGCCCAGGGGGGGGCGCACAGCCCTATGAGGGCTGTTGTGTCCCCCTTTGTGGCCCATTAGGCCCGAAATCTTTCCGGGACCCCGAAAACCCTTTTCGGTCATCCGCCGTCTTCCCGATACTCCCCGGAACACTTCCGGACTCCGAACACTCTCATCCTATATATCAATCTTCGTCCCCGGACCATTCCGGAGACCCTCGTCACGTCCGGGATCTCATCCGGGACTCCGAACAACCTTCGGTAACCATGCACTGTTCTCACTAACAACCCTAGCGTCACCGAACCTTAAGTGTGTAGACCCTGCGGGTTCGGAAACTATGCAGACATGACCGAGACACTCCCAGGTCAATAACCAATAGCGGGATCTGGATACCCATATTGGTTCCCACACGTTCCTCGATGATCTCATCGGATGAACCACGATGTCAAGGATTCAGGCAATCCCGTATACAGTTCCCTTTGTCTCGTCGGTATGTTACTTGCCCGAGATTCGATCGTCGGTATCTCTATAACTAGTTCAATCTCGTTACCGGCAAGTCTCTTTACTCGTTACCGTAACACATAATCCCGTGACTAACTACTTAGTCACTTTGAGCTCATTGAGATGATGTATTACCGAGTGGGCCCGGAGATACCTCTCCGTCACACGGAGTGACAAATCCGAGTCTCGATCCATGTCAACTCAACAGACACCTTCGGAGATACCTGTAGAGTACCTTTATAGTCACCCAGTTACGTTGCGACGTTTGGCACACACAAAGCACTCCTACGGTGTCAGTGAGTTACATGATCTCATGGTCATAGGAACTTATACTTGACATGCAGAAAACTATAGCGATAACTGATACGATCAAAAGCTATGTTTAACGTTTGGGTCTCGTCCATCACATCATTCTCCTAATGATGTGATCCCGTTATCAAATGACAACTCATGTCTATGACCTGGAAACCGCGGTCATCTTTGATCAACGAGCTAGTCCTGAAGAGGCTTACTAGGGACACAAAGTTTGTCTATTTATCCACACATGTATTTGAGTTTCCAATCAATACATTTATAGCATGGATAATAAACGATTATCATGAACAAGGAAATATAATAATAACTCTTTTATTATTGCCTCTAGGGCATATTTCCAACAAGAGGCACCCCATAGACACACAAGTTGATTTGTTGATCTCTCCCAACCGTGTGCGGTGCCCCCCTCCACGGAAACACACCTCGGTCATATCGTTGCAGCGCTTAGGCGAAGCTCTGCGACGGTAACTTCATCATCTTCGTCACCACGCCGTCGTGCTGACGAAACTCTCCCGTGAAGCTCAACTGGATCAAGAGCTCGTGGGACGTCATCAAGCTGAACGTGTGCTGAACGCGGAGGTGTTGTACGTACGGTGCTTGATCGGTTGGATCGCGAAGAAGTTCGACTACATCAACCGCGTCACTAGACGCTTCCGCTTTCAGTCTACGAGGGTACGTAGACACACTCTCCCCTCTCGTTGCTATGCATCTGGTAGATAGATCTTGCGTGATAGTAGGAAAAAATTTAAATACTATGTTCCCCAACAGTGGTATCATGAGCCAGGTCTATGCGTAGATGATATGCACATTAGAACACAATGAGTTGTGGGCGATAATAGTCATACTGCTTACCAGCATGTCATACTTTGGTTCAGCGGTATTCTGAGATGAAGCGGCCCGGACCGACATTACGCGTACGCTTACGCGAGACTGGTTTCACCGTTATGAGCACTCATTACTTAAAGGTGACTGGCGGGTGTCTGTCTCTCTCAATTTAGCTCAATCGAGTGTGCCTATGCCCGGTCCTTGTGAAGGTTAAAACAGCACATACTTGACAAAAAATCGTTGTGGTTTTTGTATGTGTAGGTAAGAACGGTTCTTGCTAAGCCCGTAGCAGCCATGTAAAACTTGCAACAACAAAGTAGAGGACATCTAACTTGTTTTTGCAGGGCATGTTGTGATGTGATATGGTCAAGACATGATGAGTTATACGTTGTTGTATGAGATGATCATGTTTTGTAAAGTTATCGGCAACTGGCAGGAGCCATATGGTTGTCGCTTTATCGTATGAAATACAGTTTCCATGTAATTGCTTTACTTTATCACTAAGCGGTAGCGATAGTCGTAGAAGCAATAGTTGGCGAGACGACAACGATGCTACGATGGAGATCAAGGTGTCGCGCCGGTGACGATGGTGATCATGACGGTGCTTTGGAGATGGAGATCAAAGGCATAAGATGATGATGGCCATATCATATCACTTATATTGATTGCATGTGATGTTTATCTTTTATGCATCTTATTTTGCTTAGAACGGCGGTAGCATTATAAGATGATCTCTCACTAAATTTCAAGGTATAAGTGTTCTCCTTGAGTATGCACCATTGTGAAAGTTCGTCGTGCCGAGACACCACGTGATGATCGGGTGTGATAAGCTCTACGTTCACATACAACGGGTGTAAGCCAGTTTTGCACACGCAGAATACTCGGGTTAAACTTGACGAGCCTAGCATATGCAGATATGGCCTCGGAACACTGGAGACCGAAAGGTCGAGCGTGAATCATATAGTAGATATGATCAACATAAGATGTTCACCATTGAAAACTACTCCATCTCACGTGATGATAGGACATGGTTTAGTTGATACGGATCACGTGATCACTTAGATGATTAGAGAGATGTCTATCTAAGTGGGAGTTCTTAAGTAATTTGATTAATTGAACTTTAATTTATCATGAACTTAGTCCAGGTAGTATTAGCAAATCTATGTTGTAGATCAATAGCTCGCGATGTAGCTCCCTGTTTGTTTCTTTATGTTCCTAGAGATATATAAGTTGAAAGATGTTAGTAGCAATGATGCGGACTAGGTCCGTGATCTGAGGATTATCCTCATTGCTGCACAGAAGTACTATGTCCTTGATGCACCGCTAGGTGACGAACCTATTGCAGGAGCAGATGCAGACGTTATGAACGTTTGACAAGCTCGGTATGATGACTACTTGATAGTTTAGTGCGCCATGCTTTACGGCTTATAACCGGGACTTCAGAAACGTTTTGAACGCAACGGAGCATATGAGATGTTCCAAGAGTTGAAATTAGTATTTCATACTCATGCCTGTGTCGAGAGGTATGAGACCTCTGACAGTACTTTGCCTACAAGATGGAGGAGAATAGCTCAACCAATGAGCATGTGCTCAGATTGTCTGGGTACTACAATTGCTTGAATCAAGTGGGAGTTAATCTTCTAGATAAGATAGTAATTAACAAAGTTCTCTAGTCACTATCACCTAGTTAGTAGAACTTCATGATGAACTATAATACGCAAGGGATGACGAAAGTAATTCCCGAGCTCTTCGCAATACTGAAATCGATGAAGGTAGAAATCAAGAAATAACATCAAGTGTTGATGGTTAACAGGACCACTTATTTCAAGTAAAGGGGCAAAGGGATAGAAGGGGAACTTCAAGAAGAATGACAAGCAAGTTGTCACTCCAGTGAAGAAACCTAAAGCTAAACTCAAGCCTAAAACTAAGTGCTTCTACTGCAAAGGAAATGGTCACTCGATGTAGAACTGCCCTAGATACTTGGCGGATAAGAAGGATGGCAAAGTGAACAAAGATATATTTGATATACAGGTTATTGATGTGTACTTTACTAGTGTTCATATCAACCCTTGGGTATTTGATACCGGTTCAGTTGCTAAAATTAGTAACTCAAAACAAGAGTTGCAAATGAACATAGACTAGTTAAAGGTGAAGTAACGATGTGTGTTGGAAGTGGTTCCAAGATTGATATGATCATCATCGCACACTCCCTATACTTTCGGGATTAGTGTAGAACCTAAATAAATGTTATTTGGCATTTGCATTGAGCATGAATATGATTTCATCATGTTTGTTGCAATATGGCTATTCATTTAAAGTCATGGAATAATTGTTATTCTATTTACATGAATAAAGCCTTCGATGGTCATACACCCAATGAAAATAGTTTGTTGGATCTCGATCGTAGTGGTACACATATTCATAATATTGAAGCCAAAAGATGCCAGGTTAATAACGATAGTGCAACTTATTTGTGGCACTGCCGTTTAGGTCATATTGGTGTAAAGCGCATGAAGAAACTCCATAGTGATGTACTTTTGGAATCACTTGATTATGAATCACTTGGTGCTTGCGAACCACGCCTCATGGGCAAGATGACTAAAACTCCGTTCTCCGGAACAATGGAGCGAGCAACTGATTTATTGGAAATCATACATACTAATGTATGTGGACCGATTAGTGTTAAGGCTCGTGGCGAGTATCATTATTTTTTGAACTTCACTGATGATTTGAGCAGATATGGGTATATCTACTTGATGAAACACAAGTCTGTCGGTGTACTAGAGTAGGGGTACCCTAGTACCCAAGTCCCGCGGCAAGGCTTGCCGGGCGACCGCCAAGGTCCTCTGTGGTTACTTTGGAGCCATTCAAGAACAAAGTATTCAAGCCAAGGAGACAAGTCCCCGGCGAGAGGAGCATGCCGGGAAGGCCACTCAAGGCACAAGACCCCGGCGAGAGGCGCTTGCCGGGAAGACCAACCAAGGCATCTCAAGGAATTTGCCGCAACGCGCCACGCGTCCCGGCAAGGCCCGGTGAGCGACAAGCTCCCGGACGCGACAAGACAACGGCCGCGGCAAGGCACTTGCTGCGACAAGCGACCACTCTGTACCCACGCTCCAGCGCATCCACCAACGTGTCGCTTTGGGACCCTTCCAGGCGTACGTGGCGGGAAGCTGTGCAGCCAGCGGTGCGCGGTGGCAAGCGGCGCTGATAAGTTTGCCATCATGGCGAACGGTGGCGCCCCTGACGGTCCCTTTTTGCACTGTTTGGGCGACGCAGACGGGCATTTAATGCCCTTGTCCCCTGCCGTAAGGGTTAGGTGCGATACACTGTACAGGTAGTTGTACCAACTACAACACCTTTCCATTTTTACCCTCATCTGCGTTGCCACCTGTCGGTGACCCCTTGAGCATATAAAAGGAGGCCCATGCGCAACGTAGAGGGGGACGGATTCACTCACGCTCGGTCTCGTTAGCTGCTGGTGTGTACTGTAGCATTCAGCGCTCCCGAGCAAGAACTCAATACAAACCACAAAGCAGGAGTTGGGTTTTACGCATCCGTGCGGCCCAAACCTGGGTAAACTGCTCGTGTGCTTGGCCTCGATCTGCTCTTCGTACGATCCCCGCCCCCCGCCGAACCGAAAGGGGTCGGTCCGCCGGTCCCATAGGTGTTTGTGGATCAGTTTCCCCGACATCTTTGGCGCGCCAGGTAGGGGGTGCGTCGAGGTTGTGTGAACCTGATCCGGCGTTCACACAAGCTAGATCTTCATCATCTTCATCGATATGCCGCCGAAGAAGAAGGCTTCGGAGGCAGCTGGTCCGTCCGCGTCGATCCCACCACCGCCGGAGCCAACGGCTGGTGGGGTAGACGCCGGCAGGAGAACGGACGTCGACGAGGGAGGTCTCGGTGCCGCCAAGTCCAAGGACAAAGCTACGCTGCCCATCGGCGGCGTAGTCGACTCCCACAATGACCGGTTGCACTCCAAGACCTCGGCATCCGTGCATGCACCGCGCCCATCTCAGGAGGCGCGGGACCGGCAGCGTCATGGTACTCACGGTACCATACGTTTGCTGGACCAAGATCGAGCTGGTGGATCCCGGGATGCTCAAGACCAGCATGCACGCCAGCATGCCGGCACGAGCAAGGCACGGTCGCCTGGACGGGATACTGTCAGGACCCCGATCCTAAGTCACACCGATCTAGCTGTAACACGTCATATCACTTTGCGGCCTCACGCACGGTAACCCCACGGGTGCCACCTTACCTGGCCCGGGACCGTTTGCGCATTTTGGCACACGTATATGACAGTGTCGCTAGCATCCATATGACAGAGAACCCGGGCCGACATGGCTAGTTATAAACCAAAAGTGGCACTAAATTACAGAGACAGGCATCCATGACCCAGCAACGAACGTGTCGGTCATCAACGTATGAACCCAAGTCATAGCAAGCTACATGGACTTAAAGGAACAACACGTGACATTTCCCCTAAGGGACAGACACAGGAACGAAGAAGGACACATGCCGGCCAGCCTACGTGTTCCGAGCAGTAGCAAGCTACCAAGGCTCATTGGAATCACTAGGAGGCATTTCCCTGTAAGGTAGGCTACCAAAGGAAAACAACTAGGTGTCGGATCCCACACATACCAAGCATTTCAATCATACACGCAATATGCTCAATATGTGCAAATACAACATTGCATCACAACAGAACTCTATGACTCAAAGTACTTTATTTAAAAGGCTCCAAGAGCCATACATAACATAGTCATACAGGTAGGGGTCACATGACCCAACACTCAAGTCATACAGTCATACAAGCACAAGCGGAAGCTACATGTCTGAGTACAGACAACTTAGAAAATAAAAACAGGCTTGGTGTAGCCTGACTATCTACAAGGCCCTTCACAAGCTCCAGATCACCGTCTGGGTGTCAAGCTACTCGTCGACGTCAACGTCTATGTAGAACCCATCAGCAGGGGCAGGGTTCTCCTCTGCAACAGTTATTAAGCAAACATGAGTACAAAGGTACTCAGCAAGTCTTACCACAGAACCTATCATACATGCAACATTATCAAAGGGGGTAGTGGAGTTTATAGCAGAATGCCAGCTTTGACCTTGGCTAACCTATACTACAACTCTTAACGGATTGCAAGATGTTATAACGAACACGAGTCCTCTACTCACCACATCAATACACTACCGAGGATCCTCTTCCGTCATCCTACGGAAGGGCCATCCACGGCACTCACGCTTATCTTGAGGCTTTTAGTAGTAACCATCAACTTGTCTATGAACTGTAAGAGCAACCAAGTAGTTCGTACCGCGAACAACGGCTATTCGAATAGTTTGATAACCCTGCAGGGGTGTACCTCTTCACACACGCTTCCACCACTTATCGCCGTTTACTCGGCGTGTACTCGACAACCTTCAAGCGGAAGCCCAGCGAGGGTGTCGGCCACGACCTGACTAACTACTCAAGTCTCTCGTCCAGGTTTATCGCCTATTTGGGTTCCATCCGTGGGGAGATCCGGCCGGGGTGTCGCTCACGGCCCCAAACGATGTGTACAGGGTTCCCGAGTCACCAAACGGGCAACCGGTACACCGTGCCACGTACCTGTCGCATCACAACCCACCCCGAGGGTCAGCGTTGTGCACGACCTCCAGTAAGCTATAAACACCAGAAACTAATTGCAACTCCTGGACAGATATCAAGGGTAATTAATAAGCCGAGAGGGTCAATTAAGGATCCCAATGCGTGGTAGTAGCTGTGACTTGAACCACACATACAGATCTCGGGTCCTATGGACGATTCCAATGAAACAACCCACCATGTACTCCTACATGGCCTTTCATCGATACCTTTACCAAGCGTATTCCACACTTCCTTCTCTTTATCAGTAAGATCATTTCACTCTGATCCATCACCCAGATGAACCAGACCAGACACAACTCTAAGCATAGCAGGCAACATGAGTAAATAGCATGGTGGATCACACATCACATGGCTCAAACAACTCCTACACATGCTAGTGGGTTTCAACTATTTACTGTGGCAATGACAGGTCATGCAAGGGAATAGGGTTCAACTACCGCAGCAAGTAGCAGTTCACGCGCTGTTGCCTTAATGCAGTAAAAGAGAGCAGGAGCGAGAAGATTGGGTTTGTATCGGAATGATCAATGATTGCTTGCCTGACAAGGTAGTTGTCGGGTACTGCTCTTCAACTGGATACGCGGCAGTATCCTCGGGAGCAGGACCTAACACAGGGAATTCCGACGATACAATCATTAACAAACAAATGCAACAATATGATGCATGTTTATGACATGGCAAGATGCATGTGTGTTGGCTAATGCAACTAAAACCAAAAGGGTTTGAACCTATTTGAATCAAGGATTCAAATTGAAGTTCAAACTATTATTTGAATAAGTGCATTATCATGTTTTTGATGTATACAACAAGTTAACTTGTTCAAACATGCATGAAACCAGTGCCATTAGAAAGATTGGATTTTTCTGATCATTTTTCATATATAAATCTTTTCCATCAGAGCTATGGTTGATTTTATATGATTTTTAGAAGTTTTGGGTATTTTCTGGAATTTCCTGAATTATTATTAAACCTAAAAATCCCAGAAAAACCTTTACTGCGTCAGCATGACATCATGCTGACATCAGGCAGTCAACAGGGCTAGTCCAGGTCAAACCTGACCAGTGGGTCCCTCATGTCAGTGTCACAGCTAATTAACTGAGTTAATTAGAGTTAAACTAGAACTAATTAGCTGTCAGTGGGGCCAGGGCCCACGTGTCAGTGACTAAACTAATTAACTAATTAAATTAAATTAACACCTAAACTAGTTTTGACTTGCGGGCAGGGCCCACATGTCATTGACCCAGGGGGTCAAACCCGTGGTCAAAACAGGTCCAACTCGCCGGCGTTTAGCCGCCGGCGAGGCCAAACGCGGCGGCGCGCTTCGGAAAACGCCTACAGTGCACGGTTCGAGCTGCGGTTGGGTGCGTTGGATAGCCCTTGCTGTTGCGCGTCGGATGGTGGTGGTCGCCGGACCTGGGGTGGCCGGAGACGACGGCAACGAGCTCGGCGACGGCGACCGGCGTCGGGCGTGTGTGGAGAAACGGCTGCAGGGGCCTAGGCGATGCGTGCGTAGCACCGTTCGCACCTACGTGCTGCGGTGGGTAAGTTGGACGGGTGCCAGTGACCAAATGGTCACCGGAGCATCACCGGCGGCGAGCACGGCGGCGGTGCGTGCGGTTGAGCTTCGTGCAGTGTGTTACAGAGCAAAAGGGAGCCAACGGAGAGGGGGAGGAGGTAGCTAGGCTCACAGGGGTTGCGGCAAGCACCGGAGCAAGCTCGGGGGTGGTCGGAGCTGAGCAGAACGGCGAGGGGGATCTCCGCGGCCGGAGTTGGGGAAGAAGAGGTCGGGGGCGTCTCCAGGGCGGGCGAGCGCTCGGGGCTCGGCCTGTTCGAAGCAGTCGAGGATGGCGGAGACGATGGACACCAGGGCGGAGCTCAGGGACGACGGTGGACGCGGCTTCTACGACGGTGCGATCACGGCGGCGTCGGCCATGGCGCGGGGAGAGCGGAGGAGAGGAACTGGGGGGAGGTGGAGGTGTCTGCGGGGTCGAGGAGAACATGGAGGGTCGAACCATCCCTCCAGGACGGCGAGGGGGTGAAGCAAGGCGGCGGGCAGCTGCGTGGCGCGCGGCGCGGTCGCCGTCGAGCACCTGCCTGCCTGCCTGGCCGAGCCAAGCAGCTCGCTGGAGCGGCAGCTGGGCTGGGCCGGCAGGTGGGCCGGGTAGGCGCCAGGTAAGCTTCTCTCTCTCCCTTTTTTCTATTTTCTTTTCTGTTTCATTTCTTTTGCAACTTTGTTTAATTAAATAAAATGCCAAAGCATTTTTGTAACTCATAACACTTGTCATACCTGCTGTATATAATATGAACAGTAGGAAACATTATAGTTTATGATTATTTGAGCATTTAAAATATTTTGTAGCATTTAAATGCCCAAATTCAAATACCATATGATTTAATCCAAAGCCCTAGATTGTCCTAGAAAATTGTGCACCATTTTTGGCAGAGGTTTAAGACCAAGGCAGAAATGATGAACATTTTGAAGGGCATTTTGGGTACATTGGAAAATATTTTAGCAAACCCTAGTTGTTAGGGGAGGGGTGATGGGGTTTCTGTTAATCCCATTTCAAGTTTCTTTGAAAGTAAACATGATGCACACTCTAGTTAGGTCCTAATGCAAGTGCTAGCTAGGGATGTGACAACTCACCCCCACTTAAAAGAATCGCGTCCCGAGATTCGGGTTCCTCCGGAAAGAGGGTGGGGTACTCAAGTCGAAGACGATCCTCCCTTTCCCAAGTAGCTTCACTCTCGGAATGATGTGACCATTGAACCTTGAGAAACTTGATATTGTGGCGTCGAGTGGTACGCTCAGTTTGATCAAGAATACAAACAGGGTATTCTCGATATGTGAGATTGTCTTGGAGATCAAGCGTTTCGTGGTCCACTCCGCGGATAGGATCCGAGAAGCAACGCCTGAGTTGAGAAACGTGGAAAACATCATGAACTCTGGAGAGGTGCAGAGGTAGTTCCAATTGGTAGGCAACTTCTCCTCGTTTGGCAAGAATGCGAAAAGGACCGATGTAACGAGGGGCCAATTTGCCTTTGATACCGAAGCGATGGGTTCCCTTAAGAGGAGTAACCCGAAGGTAAGCCTTATCGCCGACTTCAAAAGTCACAGCCTTATGATGACTATCATATTGGCTCTTTTGGCGAGACTGGGCTGTTTTCAATATCTCACGAACGATGCGAACTTGTTCCTCTGCTTCCTGGATCATATCCGGGCCAAAGAATTGTCTTTCCCCGGTCTCTGACCAGTTAAGAGGTGTTCGACACCTTCGTCCATATAGAACTTCGAAGGGAGCTTTACCCAAGCTGGCTTGATAACTATTGTTATAAGCGAATTCGGCAAATGGAAGACACTTTTCCCATTCCATACCGAAAGAAATGACAGAGGCTCGAAGCATGTCTTCCAGAATTTGATTGACTCGTTCCACTTGACCACTTGACTGCGGATGGAAGGCAGTACTGAAAGAGAGATGAGTTCCCATAGCATTCTGGAAACTTTCCCAAAATCGGGAAGTGAAAAGACTTCCACGGTCTGAGTTAATCTCCAACCGTACACCATGAAGTGATACTATTCGAGAGATATATAAGTCTGCTAGCTGGCTAGCGGTAATACTCTCCCGAACAGGCAGGAAATGAGCTACTTTAGAGAGGCGGTCAATAACGACGAAGATAGCATTATTCCCTTTCCTGGACCTGGGAAACCCGGTAATGAAGTCCATACCGACTTTATCCCATTTCCATTCAGGAATAGCTAGAGGTTGAAGGGTGCCAGCAGGCCGTTGATGCTCTGCTTTGACTCGACGACAAACGTCGCAGTTAGCAATGAATTGAGCGATTTCTCTCTTCATCCTAGTCCACCAGAATCTTTGACGTAGGTCTTGATACATTTTGGTACTACCGGGATGAATCGTGAGAGGAGATTCATGAGCCTCCTTAAGAATCATCTGTCGTAGTTGTGGTTTCTTGGGTACCACCAAGCGGTTCTCGAAGTACACTACACCTCGATCATCCATAGAGAAGCTTCTAGCAACTCCGCTAGCAATGTTCTCCTTGATCCGAGATATGCCTTTATCATACCGCTGGGCAACTATGATTTGATCCATAAGGGTAGGTTTCGCCACCAAGGTGGAAAGGAATCCTCGAGGAACAATGTGAAGGTTAAGCTTACGAAATTCCTCATGGTGAAGTGGTTGACTTTGTTGTAACATTAAATTGTTACAATATGACTTACGACTTAGTGCATCAGCCATGACATTGGCCTTTCCAGGAGTGTAAGTGATTCCTAAGTCGTAGTCAGTGAGCAACTCAACCCAACGTCTTTGCCTGAGATTTAGATCCGGTTGAGTGAAAATATACTTCAAACTTTGGTGATCAGTGAAGATTTCACAGCGATTACCAAGGAGGTAATGTCGCCATGTTTTGAGTGCATGGACTACAGCTGCAAGCTCTAGATCATGAGTAGGATAGTTATCCTCATGTGGACGCAACTGTCAGGATGCGTATGCAATCACTTGACGATCTTGCATGAGAATGCAACCTAGTCCTTGTCGCGAGGCGTCGCAATAGATTATAAAATCCTTGGAAAAGTCTGGTGGTACCAGTACAGGTGCAGATGTCAGGCGTCTTTTCAGTTCCTGAAAACTGGACTCGCACTGTGGGGTCCACTCAAACTTTTTATCTTTCTTGAGGAGTTCGGTTAGAGGTTTAGCAACCTTGGAGAAGTTCTCGACGAAACGTCGGCAATAGCTCGCTAAGCCAAGAAAACTCCTAACTTGCTTGACCGATTCAGGGGGAGTCCAATCAAGGACGGCTTGAACTCGCTCGGGATTGACAGCAATACCCTTGCCAGAGATCACATGATCTAGATAGGTTACTTCTGGCAACCAAAATTCACATTTAGAGAATTTGGCATAAAGGCGGTGCTCTCGAAGCTTCGTCAATACCAGCCTTAAATGCTCGGCATGATCTTCCTTGTTCTTGGAGAAAATGAGTATATCATCGAGGTATACCACGACGAATTTATCCAAATACTCCATGAATATAGAATTCATTAACCGAGAAAAGGTAGCTGGGGCATTGGTTAATCCGAAGGACATGACGGTGTACTCATATTGGCCATAACGAGTAACGAAAGCCGTTTTAGGAATGTCCCCGTTCTTGATTTTGATTTGATGGTAGCCCAACCTCAAATCCATCTTAGAGAAGACTGAGGATCCAGCGAGGTGATCATACAGGTCGTTGATCCTGGGAAGCGGATACTTATTCTTTAAGGTGACCAGATTGACAGGTCGGTAATCTACAACCATCCGCTCCGTTCCATCCTTCTTCTTGACGAAGAGGACGGGGCAAGCCCAAGGGGAAGAACTAGGACGGATGAAACCCTTTTGCAAGGACTCATCGAGTTGTTTCTTTAGCTCAGCTAATTCTAGTGGTGCCATCTTATAAGGTCTCCTAGAGATTGGGACAGTTCCAGGGATAAGATCTATCACGAACTCGACATCTCTGTCAGGTGGAACTCCTGGCAGTTCTTCTGGAAAAAACATTCGGAAAGTCACGGACTACCGGGATATCTTCGAGTTCTGGTAGAGGGCTGGCATTAAGAGAGTAGAGCTGACGTTCAGCCATTCGAGTCAAGACATTGACTATCTTGCCGGATGGATGTGTAAGTTGAACGGTCCTAGTAAAGCAATCAATTTTGGCGTAATGGGTTGTCATCCAATCCATACCCAAAATGATATTTATGTCCGAGGACTTGAGAGGGATTAAAGATGTAAGGAAAACAAGTCTATCGACAAGGATTTCATTTCCATGGCTTACCCTAGAGGTTTGCCACTTTGAACCAGGAGTTTGAATAACCATGGAAGTAGGCATGTCACAAATGTTGTGCAATCGAGCATAGCTCTCAGATATGAACGAATGGGATGCTCCAGTATCGAAAAGAACAGATTCCGGATGGCAGTTTACGAGAAGCGTACCAAGGACGACGTTAGGATCCTCATAAGCTTCTTCGGCAGAAACATAGTTGACATGACCACGTGCAGTGGGGATTGGCTTGACATAGTTCACCTTGCCGGTTGGCTTACCACGGCCAACGGGTTTTCCTGGCTGATTATGGGGACAATCACGCATGTAGTGTCCCGGTTCTCCACACTTGAAACATGTCACAGTGGTGGTGCGTGGAGCGAAGTTGGAGGGTGGACCTCCATAGGTCTTAGCAGGTGCAAACTGTTGAGTTGGGCGAGGCGCCTCATAGGATGGCCTCGGTGTATACTTGGGTGGCAGAGCAGTGTTAGGAACCCACACACGGCGCTTGTGAGAGCCAGAGCCGGATGAGGAACCAAGGTCTCGAGTATGCTTGCGGGTGGCCTCGAAGTCGGTCTGGCCTGTCTCAGCACTGATAGCCTTGTTAACCAACTTCTGGAAGGAAGTGCACTCGTGCAGACGTAGATCTCGACGAAGTTCAGGGTTGAGTCCCTTGCAGAACCTCGCCTGTTTCTTGGCATCGGTGGATACTTCCTCAGGTGCATAGCGTGCCAGATTACCAAACTCACGACTATAGCTATCCACAGTTAAACGGCCGTGGGTGAAATTGCAGAATTCCTCCCGCTTGCGATCCATGAGACCTTCCGGAATGTGATGTTCACGGAATGCCTCACTGAACTAAACCCAGGTAGTGACTTGGCCAGCAGGGCGCATAGCTTCAAAGTTTTCCCACCAAAGACTGGCAGGGCCCTCAAGATGATAGGCGGCGTAGATAACCTTGTCAGCTTCGGCCACACGGGCAGAGTGTAGCTTGTGGGTGATACTACGTAGCCAGTCATCAGCATCCAGAGGTTCAGTGGAGTGATGGAACTTTGGTGGACACATCTTGATAAAATCGTGGATTGACACCACGTCATTCCTCTGACGGAACCCAGTGTTCTGCTCTATGCGTTCCAGCAGACGGTTGGTCTCTCTCTTGTTCCGTTCTGCTTCAAGCATAACTTCCGCCAAAGAGGGTGGCTGGGGCAGATTCCCATCTCTAGCCCCACTAGCCTCACCCTGCTCGTGAGCAGCAGGAGTGTTGCGAGTGTTGACCATCCTAGGAAAACAAAACAACGGTTTAGACAAGGATGGCAAAATTTGACATAGAAGTGCAAAATGTAATGGATGACACAGAATGCAGAGATGTTCATCCGTACGACATGGTAATATAGGAACTGCTATATATACACCAGTGGTCATACACACCATACAAAGTTTAGTACAAGCCAAGGCTAAAGTACAACTGCGGTGAAAGACGATACATCCCATCAGAGGCATTCCAAGCTCCTATACATTATTTAACTACACCTCCGAAATTCAGTACACACTAAGTCATATTCCACAAGACGCGCAGGACTGTGGAAATACAACTACTACAATACTACTACTACCACGGACTAGCTCAGACATTCGCGTAGTAATCCTCGTAAAGATTACCACCGTAGCCTGGAAGTGGCACAAACGGATCTTGGAACTCGCGAGCACTCGAAGGCTGTGGACCATAGGGGCATGGGTGTGGTCTTGGTCCCGATGCTGGTGGTAACCGACGCCCACGTGGAGGTGTAATACCCCCAACGTCACGCCAATCCATGCGATCAGGCAGACGAGTCCGCACAGGATACAAATCCCGCATGTCCAGATATCCGGCGTGCACAGCAGGTGCAAGCCGTGTCAAAGTAGTCCAGTGAGCGGCTCGAGTGTTATACAGCTCCATTCGGAGGGAACGGACCTCACGGTCCCTATCCTCCAACATCTGAACAGTAGTCTGAAGCAGTGGCTCTTCATGAGCAGCATCAGTATACAGACCAGTGTAGTAGCCTTCCTCTCTGGGGAGTGAGGCTGGCATGTAACAGAACTCAGTGTTCAGCAACAGGGCCTGCCTAGCACGGAGAATGGTCATCATCGAATAAGCGGCATCCTGCACTACCATCTCGATGGTAATCCCGAGTCCATAAGACCAATGGATGGGATCATTAGCTCCGGGATATGAGGGGTATATCCGGACTGTGTAGAAATACTGACTTTGATTGAAATCCCGGTACTGTTCCTCCACAGTGTATTCAGGATACCAGCGATAACCGGTCTCAGTCATCCCACGAACTAGCATGGCCGTGTGACCGGGCACATTAATGCACCGAGTCAAACGAACCACTTGGTGAGGGATACGGCCAGCCATCTGAAACACGAAATAATGCAAAGGCATTAGTGTTTCTGGAAGAAATCGGGCAGCATAACAACTGTAAATGCTCAAACAAAGATTTGAGACATCATACAAATGATAGAATAGCCACTCAATAATTCCATATCAAGGTTCCGGTTCAACAATCATCATACTAAAAGGATAGAAACTGAACTGAGGCTTGAAACCAACAATCCTAAGAGTCTACGGATTAGTAACACGTGAACCTAGTAAGGATAAGAGGCCTAGTCCTAATCCCCATAGAAAGAATAGACTGACTCAGATCAGAAGACATAAGGTAAAGGAGTAAAAAGAGCCTTACGTTCCCTTCCACAATCAATTCCCCTACATATAACTAAGAATTTTTCTAGACTCAACATCGACCAGTTTGGCTTGAGAAACCTACAGGCGGTCCAGCTCTGATACCAACGCTGTCAGGACCCCGATCCTAAGTCACACCGATCTAGCTGTAACACGTCATATCACTTTGCGGCCTCACGCACGGTAACCCCACGGGTGCCACCTTACCTGGCCCGGGACCGTTTGCGCATTTTGGCACACGTATATGACAGTGTCGCTAGCATCCATATGACAGAGAACCCGGGCCGACATGGCTAGTTATAAACCAAAAGTGGCACTAAATTACAGAGACAGGCATCCATGACCCAGCAACGAACGTGTCGGTCATCAACGTATGAACCCAAGTCATAGCAAGCTACATGGACTTAAAGGAACAACGCGTGACATTTCCCCTAAGGGACAGACACAGGAACGAAGAAGGACACATGCCGGCCAACCTACGTGTTCCGAGCAGTAGCAAGCTACCAGGGCTCATTGGAATCACTAGGAGGCATTTCCCTGTAAGATAGGCTACCAAAGGAAAACAACTAGGTGTCGGATCCCACACATACCAAGCATTTCAATCATACACGCAATATGCTCAATATGTGCAAATACAACATTGCATCACAACAGAACTCTATGACTCAAAGTACTTTATTTAAAAGGCTCCAAGAGCCATACATAACATATTCATACAGGTAGGGGTCACATGACCCAACACTCAAGTCATACAGTCATACAAGCACAAGCGGAAGCTACATGTCTGAGTACAGACAACTTAGAAAATAAAACAGGCTTGGTGTAGCCTGACTATCTACAAGGCCCTTCACAAGCTCCAGATCACCGTCTGGGTGTCAAGCTACTCGTCGACGTCAACGTCTATGTAGAACCCATCAGCAGGGGCAGGGTTCTCCTCTGCAACA